>BLSH010276046.1:3001536-3065693 GCA_018402905.1 Glandirana rugosa | reverse complement strand
AAGTGAGTGTAGTCTTTGGAACATGGGTGTTTGTCCCTCCATACATCGGTCAGGTCATAAGAGTGTAGTAATTTAGCTATACGTAGGCTTACTTTAGATGGGCGTAGGAGTTGTTTTCCAAGTGGCCTATTTTTATCTAAAGATTGATCAAAGGCTACATTAGAGTCTCCTCCAAAGATGATTATGCCTTCGACTAATGGGGAGAGTTTTACTAGCATCTCCTCAAAAAATTTGCATTGTCCTTGATTCGGAGCATAGTACGAGATCAGGGATATAGTGTGCCCATCTAAAGTACCCTTTACTAGTAGATATCTACCCTCTGGGTCCCTGACTTCAGCTAGTCGTGTGAAGTTACAGTTTTTAGAGATTAGGATTGCAACCCCTTTTGTTTTCAGTTCTGCATTGGCTAGGAAAACACTCGGGAAATGGGAGTGGAAACATTTAGGATTGAATTGAGCTGAGAAATGGGTTTCCTGGAGCATAAGAATATCTAGTTTCAAAGATTTGTAAAAGTCACCCAATTTTTTGCGTTTAATGGGAGAATTTAGACCCTGCACGTTATGGGTGGCTACTTTAATGGGAGATTTTGAGTGGTCAGCCATCACAAGTTGAGAAAATGGAGCGTAAGTTATCTGAGGCACTCACCCGTCTCTTTAAAGTATCGAATTCCCATGATCTGGAAAGTCTCTCGTTCGTGGAGCCCTGGGCCTTTTTCTCTCTGAAGGAAAAGATGAGAAGACGGAGAAGAAAGAAGAAGAAAAATAAATGCACAACATACAAGGTATAAATCATTGTATACCAAACTTGATGAATACTTAGCCCTGAAAAGGGCCTTTTTCTCCAAATAAGGGTGTAGCGCCCAAAGGGGGAGAAAACATAGAGCCCTTCGGGTTCCCTTAGGTATAAAGCAATGAGTCTAGTAATGAATACTAGACCGCCTATCCAGCACCAACCAAATATGATCTGTTGGATAGACGGAGGCGCAGAGGGACCGTCTCCCGCCCTGGAGCCCCTATTAATGGCTAGTGAAACTGAATTGAATGAGACAACTAACTTAAAGCTAGTGTAAAGATCCTGAAATAAACAATACTCTCAAAAAAAAAAATTTTCAACAGTGGGTTATAATGTTGGTGTTGCAACTGTCTCCTCCCGTAGGTTACCCCCTCCCTAAAAGAAGAGGGGAAAGGAGTAAGTCCACCAAAGGAGACAGCTAATGCTGTATCTAAACCTTCAGTAATGAAGAGTCTGGTTTTTAACATAAGAGAGGGCCTATAACCATGGGCCTAAAGATAAATTTAACTTGTGTTATTCTGGGGTTCTTTAGATTCTGAACTATCTATGACCTGCAACTATATAGCTGTAAAGCCAGTTGTAAATGAATTTACAAACCAAAGTGTCCAAAAAGACTGGTAGATTCTCTCTGTCCACCCCAGAAGGGGAAAAGTAGCTAAAGCTCGCCTCTGAGGGGGACTGAAAAAATTGTCCGGGCCTCAAAAAGGGGTAAGAGATCAAAAATTTGCGTAATGGTATGTCTTTAAGATCAGAAGACCTATTAATTAGTAGAAATGTTTAAATGAGGCTTAGAAACCAAATCCACATCATGGGGGACCGTTTTCTCTCACTCTTTTAGGTTTAGCCTTCTTCCATAAAGGTGTCCTTGGGCTGGTGGGTGATTGTCTCTTAGAGGTGTTAGCACCATTAGAAATATCCATTTCGGATTCCTGTGTTATTAATTTTAGGTGCAGTAGAAGTTTCTCCCCTTCTTGAAAAGAGGAGAAAGCATATTCTCTGTCTTTGTAAGAAAATTTAACGGCGAAAGGGAAAGACCACTTATATTTAATTTTCTTATCCATCAGGATTGAAAGAAGGGGTTTAAGGGATCTCCTTTTCTGGATTGTTGATGGAGCCAGGTCGGCGTATATTTGCACTGGGTGGCCCTTGCAGAGGATCTTGGGTGTGACTCTGGACTGCCTCATGACACCCTCTTTAATGGCATAAAAATGGGGCTTGACAATTATGTCTCTTGGGGTGCCGTCTTTCCGTGGGGGCCCAAGAGCTCTATGGGCCCTGTCAAGCTCTAGACGATTTTTAGGTGTGTCCGGTAGTAAATTGGTAATCAGGTTGTGTATCGCGTCCGGAATGTCTTTGATTTCTTCTGGTAAGCCACGCACTCTGAAGTTAACTCTTCTGGATCTGTTCTCCAGATCATCTATTCTGGAGAGAGTAGTGTCTAATTGATCTTGAATGGAACCAATTAGGTCTGTGTTTTGGTTAGAGATTGCTGCTGTGGTATCCAGTTTGTTTTCTATGGCTTCAATCCTTGTCCCCAGCATCTGAAAGTCTGATTTAATCTCGTTGGTGATTGTGGCCACGGTATTGGCCAGGCCCCTCTCAAGTAGTAAGGAGAATTTTTGGTAAAGATCATCCACTTGCAGTGATATGTGGGGGCTGTGAAGGCATGGAGAATTAGTGACCGGGCTAATAGGCCCTAGTGGGGGGGAGGAAAGTTCTCCTTGGAACCGGCCCAACAGAGATTCCGTGGAAGTGGGTGAAGGCAAGGGGGCCTGTGAAGAGCATCCCTGCATACCTTGTGCAAAGTTTAGTGTGGCTGGGGAGATAATTTGCTTACCCTCCGGTACCTGTCCCAGATTCTCAACATGGGGGCTTTCCATGACTCC
The DNA here is from genome assembly GCA_018402905.1 of Glandirana rugosa. NCBI lineage: Eukaryota > Metazoa > Chordata > Amphibia > Anura > Ranidae > Glandirana > Glandirana rugosa. The sequence continues at coordinate 3,063,015 of BLSH010276046.1, read as the reverse complement.
TGGATCTGTAGATGAGGATGACGGCACTTTGATGCTCCTCTGTGGTGGATTTGTAGAGAAGAGGAGACTCTCCTGGCTGATGGTGCAGACATACAAAGCGTTAGTCGGCAACAGAAGGATTATCGTTCGCTCAATCAAATTCCGACATGTGAAAAGAGAAAATAAAATGAGCGAATAATAAAAAAAGAAAAAAAGGGAGCGTGCTAACTGATGATAAAGCTTGAGGTTAATCTGGGTCAGTTCCAAGGATCATCAAGTATTAAAGATTGTAGATAGAAAAGGACCCGGTCGTTTGCACACCATTTAAACGTTCATGAAAGATTAGGCTGCATTCAGGCCTTAGCGGCGGCCATCTTGGTGCACCCCGAGTGATCAAAACTGGGCTTCTGCACTGCTAAGGGTTTGGATGGTCCATGTTCACTGACCTTTCCCTCTTTATCCGTTTCACTAGGGTGCGGCCAGGGTCCCCATCAGGTGTTGTCCTGGGTTTTAGCTGCCTGGGGCATGAAAGGCCTCCATCGCGGCCATCTTGGTACACCTTTATGCGTCCTCCTCTCGGAGCGGGGCCTCCAGAGACCACCGCAGTACTTTTGTGACCGTTCCGCTTGATGCAGGAGGATCAGAGAGGGTGGATCACCCCTCCGGAGCTATCACCGGGGATGTCTCTAGGCGTTCTGAGCAGCCGGGACGGGAGAAGGCGCGGAGCTCCGATTCATGCGGCCATACTCGAGCTGCCGCGCATGCGCACTCTCATTAAAGAAATCTTACCCATCGCAGTAGTAGGGGTCACCATCTTCATTTCAGTACAATGTCTCATGAAGCAGTCCTCTGTCGCACTTTCACTGCCCAACTCTTCCTGGTGGCCACAGAATGAAACTGCAGCAGCCCTTTTGAACACCTTAGCACCCCCTGCAGGCACAACAGGTACTTCCTCACTGTTGCTAGGGCTGACTGCAAACATATTTGCACGGGAATCTGGGCCTGCAGACAAAAACTTTTGGTCCGCAACACCGTCTCCCGCTGTACCCCACAACCAGGGACAAGACAAACAATCATGTCCCAATTTACCACATTCCAGGCATGGTACCTGGCGATTTTCTATTGTTGCTGAGGGAGATGGCACTCTTCCAGCTTCTCTTTGCTGGCTCTCCCAAATACCTTGACTTTTCTTTCCATGAAGCCGGGTTGCTTAACTTTTGCCATAATCCTCTGTAGGTGATACCTTTGGCTTGCGATTCCTGGGACTGACATCACCGGCATTGCTATGGGCGACCACACTCCTCTCAAATTTCAGGTGAGCCTGTTGCTCACTCCTTCTGAATTTTTTCTAGTGTTCTTTATCCAGGATTGCAGCTTTATAGCTGTCATAGTCACCTCTATTAGAAAACATCCTGCTGTATACTTTCCGGTATTCCTGGGTAATAAGTGACTGTACTAACTCGGCCCAGTGGTTTCTAGGCCAGCCTTCAACTACAGTCCAGAATTCAAAGTCTTCCAGATAGCCCACAATAGCATCCTTGGGGGACATAGGACGACAAAAATATGTGACACAAATTACTTCCTCGTTGCCATGGGCAACCACTTTCGCCAGTGCAATCTTTGCACTACCACTGTTAGGGGCAACAGCATGCACTTCTCCTATAGGTGCAGCAAGTGAAGCAAAAACACATCTGCAATACTCTCTGCAATGCTCATACCCTTGCTTCATCCTCACAGTCACTCCACAACACTTTTGTGCTGTTCAGCCAAAAAATGGAACACTGTCTATTTAAGACTTGTTCCTTTTCACTTGCAGGTTCTCATGCCCCAAAACACAGTTCACTTTTAACTGCTGAACTCACTTTTTGCAGGAATCTGGATGGTGTCCAAAAGTACTCCTCCGAAATCCTGTTTGCCTGGCTGCACTTCCGCACACAGCCAACATGACACAAACTTACTGTGGAGCAGGGACCAGATATTACATCTTGTGCCCAAAGCAATACCTCCAACACGTGTGGTATTGGGGTGTTTAGCTCTCGTGGTAGATGCGTTTTAGTGAGTTCACACCAGCCAGGATCTCTGTTTGAGGGCGTGATAGCCCATATTTATTAAAAGACAGTTCAAAAGTAACACAGTAATCTTCCCTCACAGGGGGGGTTCCAACAACATTGTATACTTCAGCCTCCTGTTACTGGCATAACTAAAATGTAGCCATCCTGGCTTATAAAGGATATCTAGTCATCCTGGATGATAAATGAAAGATAGCCCACCTGGCTAGTAACTGAATTCAGTCCTCCTGACTGATAAGCGATCAGCCACTGTGTGATCATGGGTCACCTCTGCTTGCTTGCAGACGTAGTAGACCTGACTGCCTCCTGCAGGCTTAGACCCCTGGAGACCGCCTGTCTCCATCTCTGGAGCTGTCTCCCAGTGTTTGTGACACAGAACCCTGGTCCTGACTTCTCTTATCAGGCTTCCACACACCTGCATAATCAGTGTCCTAGCTAAACCTAAATCCTAGACCCAGGACTGGGGATTTCATCCCACCCGGATCGCTGCGAAATCCACAGACTCCAGGTCCCAAAATGGACTTTATGAGATGAGGAAACTGAAAGACCAGTTACATAGTTACATAGTTACATAGTAAACAAGGTTGAAAAAAGACACAAGTCCATCAAGTCCAACCTATGTGTGTGTTTTTAATGTCAGTATTAAATTGTATACCCCTCAATGTTGTGGTCCCTTAGGTGTGCATCTAATAGTTTTTTTTAAATTATCTAGACTCCCAGCAGAGACTACTGCTTGTGGAAGAGAATTCCACATCCTCACTGCTCTTACCGTAAAGAACCCTCTACACTTTTTAAGGTTAAACCGCCTTTCTTCTATTTTTAGTGAATGGCCTTGTGTCTTTGTGTGCTCCCTTGCACAGAATAGTTTTGTACCTACTGTGGGGTCACCAGTACAGTATTTGTACATTGAAATCATATCGCCTCTCAAGCATCTCTTCTCCAGAGAGAATAAGTTCAGTGCTTGTAATCTTTCCTCATAAATAAGGTCCTCCAATCCCTTAATAAGCTTTGTGGCCCTTCTCTGTACCCTTTCCAATACCAGGACATCCTTCCTGAGGACTGGTGCCCAGAACTGGATGGCATATTCCAGGTGCGACCTCACCAGAGACTTGTATACTGGAAGAATTATTGATTTATCCCTGGAGTTGATCCCTTTCCTGATGCACGCCAGAACTTTGTTAGCTTTGCTTGCAGCAGCTTGGCATTGCATGCCACTGCTGAGCCTGTTCCCCACTAGGACCCCTAGGTCTTTTTCCATCTTAGATCCCCCCAGAGGCTCTCACCCTAGTGAGTAATTTGCTTTCTTGTTCTTGATACCCAAATGCATTATCTTACATTTTTTCTACGTTAAATTTCATATGCCACTTGTCTGCCCACCCCATTAATTTATTCAGATCTTCTTGCAAGGTTTCCACATCCTGTGGAGTTTCCCAAATGCGCAAATCCCCTGGAGCCCCTCAATCTGCCAGGTTGAGAATCCCGGGTCATCCTCCTGTTGGGGTACCACACCATCACAATAGGTAAAGGACATTTAAATATTTTCAAGTTTTTAAACAAGCAGCAAATACAATTTAAAATAATCCCTCATTGATCGTTGTAGCTGTGGGCAGCTGAAGCTTCTCAATTTTACTTTCATGTATTCTCTAGAGCTCAGCTATTCCTTCCAGCATTGAGTTGATTACCTGCCAATCTTGCAATCTCCAATGTAAGCACAGAGCAGGTGCTGAGACTGTCTTGAACTACTGCTTCTATTGTAAGCTTTGAGAATTTATTTCTCCACAATGGCTATAGCTATATAGGTCAGTATCTAGCTACTATTGGCTTTCTGCTCATTACTGTATATAAACACGCACAATCTTGTAATATAAGAGCATATGTTCATGTGTCATTTAACAGTCATATAATGTCCCTACACGTGACTGTCACCTTATACCAGAGAAAAAAATTGAGAGTTCTACAATACAGTTTGGACTACAGACAGAGAAACATGTTACTTTTTGCATGTGTGATTGATTGAGAAAGAAAAGTCTCTTTAGTTGTATGAATTTGTGGAGATAACACAAACTATTATGAGTAAAAGTATAGATGTAAGGACATCGTAAACATTAGATTATAAAGACAACTTGTAATATCCACAAATATGTGTAAAGGTTGAGACAATGTTAAAGGCTCAAATACCTGATACTTTTGGCTTTCAAAGTTTCCTGCAGTGTTCTACAGGCTTACAGACTGGAAGCTTGCTGTGCATAGAAAAAATAATTCCATCATCATCAACGTTTTAGCTCAAAAATGATCATTTCTCATGAGCTTCTGATATTTTTTATATATATTTGTAAATGTTACTCATAGCTCTTTTCTATTAGTTTAATTTTAGGAGAACATATATAATACATAATATTATAGATTTTAGTGCTTTACAAAGTCATGAAGTCATTCAATAAAGCCAAGAAGTAATTGTATAAACATTGTTACAGTATTGAAGTAAACCTGTCAAAAATGGGAGCAATTAAAATTAAGCATATGATAAAAACATATAAGCAAAATTTAACTTATATATTACCAGTGTTTTGGACCAGGGTGGTGCTGTGGACATAGCGTATCTTGATTTCAGCAAGGCATTTGATACAGTTCCACATAATGATCTGATACAAAAGTTGTACAAGCTGGGACTTAACCCTTGGGTGGTTCAGTGGATATGCAGTTGGCTAAAGGATAGATCCCAGAGTGTGGTTGTAAATGGGGTTCACTCAGAACAGAGACCAGTCACTAGTGGGGTACCACAAGGCTCTGTATTGGGTCCTGTTCTATTCAACCTATATGTAAGTGATATAACTAAAGGTTTGCTGGGCAATGTATGTCTCTTTGCTGATGATACAAAGGTGTGTAATAAGGTTGATATCCCTGGAGGTGTCTGTAACATGGAATATGATTTGGCATTGCTGGAAGATTGGTCAAAGCAGTGGAGACTGCAGTTCAATATTTCTAAATGTAAAATAATGCATCTAGGGAAAAAGAATCCGCTTAGAGAATACAGCATTGGGGGCACAGTGTTAGCCAGCACTACAGAAGAAAAAGATTTGGGGGTGCTTATTTCAGATGATTGCAAAATGAGCAAACAGTGTAACCAGGCAGTGGGAAAAGCAAATAGAATTCTGGGATGTATCAGTAGAGGGATCACCAGCAGGAGGAAGGAGGTTCTGATTCCTCTATATAGATCTTTAGTGAGACCTCACTTAGAATACTATGTCCAGTTCTGGAGACCACACTTACAAAAAGATATTGATAAGATAGAACGAGTTCAGAGACGGGTAACAAAAAAAAAAATGGTGAAAGGTCTGGGGGATAAAACATATCAAGAGCGACTTCAGGAACTTAATATGTACAGTCTGGAGGAAAGAAGGAAGAGGGGAGACATGATTGAAACCTTTAAATACATCAAGGGGGTGAAGAAGGTTCAGGAGGGCAGTCTTTTCAATATGAAACCAAAATCAAGAACACGGGGACATGACCTCAAACTAACTGGGGGGAAGTTCAAAACTAATCTTAGAAAGTATTATTTTACTGAAAGGGTGGTTGATGATTGGAATAAACTACCAACAGAGGTTGTGAGACAGTCAACAGTAAATGGCTTCAAACATGCTTGGGATAAACATAAATCTATAGTCAGACAACAAGGTTAATGTAAAAAAATATATATATAAAAAATAAATAAATAAATAAATAAAAAGGGGCAGACTCGATGGACTACTCAGTCTTTTTCTGCCGTCACTTTTCTGTTTCTATGTTTCTATGTAACTTCAGTGAAAGCTACATGTCAAAAATATTAGTTAACCCAGGGATATAGGCATCTAAATTAACATGATGAAGTTGCATTGACCCTTCCCATTTTGCCTTCCTAACCTTTCCATTTGTCTATGAATAGGATTTTAGCCCTCACTGATCAATCAGAAGTGTCAGAGGTCAGGTGGGGGAGCTTTCTGACTTAAGCTTTTTAAATGCAGTACAGTAATTTAGATGTAGTGACTGTGCAGGCACCATCATAGTGGAGATAGGGAAACGGTCTAACTTTGCTTTCAGGCAGTTCGGTTAACTCCAGTCTATTCCAATTCAATCTCCTTTACCACTCCCTAGAGTCAGTTTCAGAAAATGGCTATGACTGCCAGTGAAGCTGTCAGGCATAGCAGATTAATTGATTGCATGGAAGAAGTTTTCTAATATAGGTTGAACAATATATATAAATGCCAGGCTACATGGCATACTTTTGGATATATTAGTTAATGATGACCTCAAAATATAGTAAATATCATATATTTTAATTCTAACTTAACAACCCTGAAAAGCCTTGCTTAGTACTCAGGTCAACATACTTACAAGGTTTTTTCAATGATACTAATTATGCATATAAAAAATGATTTGATTATCTTTATTTCATGAGCTACAGAATGGAGAATGTTATGAAACCATATTTCATTTGCACTCTTGATTTAGTAAAAATTATACAGTATAATGTATTGTAATTTGTTTTACCATTCTGCATTTGTACATTTTAGAAGGTTTTCTTTTTCTGCACAAACGCTATAAACTATGTAAGGATACCCAATCTCTTCATGTTGTGTAATAAAACAAATGTAATAAAAGAAAGTTATTCACTTTAACTGAAAAATGCAACATTTGCCTCTCCTAAGAGCCATGCACACCTGTAGAGTTGTTTTCTTAAAATTCTGGTCAGTCTACCCAGTGCTGGATTGCTTAGGATGAGCTGTTTCAAAAATGTGTTGGGGTTTTCCAACCAGACCATGCCTGCATTCCATGTAGTAATGCACTTAATGGCTTCACAATAATGCAGAATTGTAAACAAATTTAGAATACTATGAAGTAAGACCAAAAAAGCATGTAAGATCTGAAAATCAAATTTATCACAGCTTTTATATACTCAGGATCTAGCAATTGTCCCTCTTTTGATATAATTTAATCCAGATATGTGAGCTAACTTTGTCTAAAAAGTCATCAAGATAGCATTATACACCACATATGTCAATAAGTCTTTCAAAACAACTGGCTGCTGAAGCTAATTCATAAGGTACATGTTTGAAACACAACAGACCCCATGGGTAACAAATGCAATAAGGTCCCCACTTATCCAGCAAAACTTGATGATATGCACTTTAAATATCCAAAATAGTCCTGAAAAAAACTTTCTCAATATATGTCAAGAGGAAACAACAATAACAACAGCTTTATTTGATTCACAATGGTCAACACGCAGTCTAACACCCCCTGTTTTTTTCATTGTCAGTAGAAGATACCCATTCATATTATTTTTTTGTGCAAGTAGTACTAAAGGTAAAATAAAAAGAAATTACACATATGATGCAGTCTGTCAATAACATTGACAAAGCAACAAGAAACTGTAAATGAATGACGTGGATTTGTGGGTAAAGCCCCACATGGCCATGCTATTTTTAAATTAGGACAGTGGGGTTGGGATCGGGGGAACCGGTAGCAGGAGTTAGAATGTGTTACATGTTACAACCTAAATATAGGTGGATCATGTAACATGTTCCAAAATGTGAACTTTGCCTTTAAATGTAAATTCTGAGCGTACCAAATGGCTATTAATAAAGTAATAAGTGATGAGAGGCTCCAGGTTTTATGGCTGATGTGGTGGAAACAAACGGATCTGTTCCGGGTCCTGGAACCCACAGGCTTTCTAAAGCTTTTGATGGGATATAACCTCCATTCCAAAGATCTTATCTTACTTGGTTACCAGACCTTATTCATAGTTTCAGCTATCCATACATATGACTTAATATTTGTAGGCTGACGCATGTTCAAGGCCCTTTTTCTTGTTTTCTCTGCTATGGAAGCCCACTAACAGAAGACTACAAAAGGTACATTTGCTGCCTGTTTGTTTTGGTGAACTCATTAGAAGGCACCCTATTAGACAAGAACTAACCTGTGTTTAGTTAGCTACAAAGCCCTGGGTTTGCTGTCTTGCTAAATAAAAGTGCAGGACTAACCTGCTTTAACTATTTATGGATGCCTCTGTTTCAGGCATGGTTTACTGCTGCCAGTAGAGCCTATCCTCTTACAATATACAGTATATACAGCTTTAGTAGCTGATTAGGTAGTGCAGCCACAAATGAAAACTAACCTTTTGTTAAAACAATGGTAGTACACATACGGCAAAATATTGGTTATATTCTTTTCTTTGAAAAGAGGAGATACACTTTTGACTGAAATTTTACTTTAAGTACTCTGCAGATGGGTGAGCTTGTGCAAGGAGCCATATCAAAGAATTTCATTGCCGGCTTCTCCATACACTGCAGGGTTTCAACATAAGCTAAGAATGTATGCATACTGGCTCATCTAAATGTCTACACCACGGAGTACTTAGCAAGCATTAGGAATTATTTTAGGGTTTCCTTTTTTCTTATTTAAGTTACAATTCAGAAAAAATCATACATCTCTTACTAAAGCCATTCACAAATAGACATAACACATAAGGAAACCAACAAGGTTACATATCCAAATAACTCTTTACATCTTACTTAATCCTCACTCTCTATTAACCTTTACCTTCACTTTGGCTACTTCCTATCCTTTTCCAACATCCTCCTTAACCCCCCTTATGCCTCCCTCTTTTATACCTCTTTCATCCATCTTTTAACTACTCACCCTTCCCATGCCCCCCTCCACAGAATGTCCACTTCCTCTCTCCTCTCACCATTCTGTGCCAATCAACCCAAATGTGCATAGTGCTATTTTTCAAGAATCTGTTTCCCTTTCGTCCAACTTCCTACCCATTCCCCGCCCCTTCATCCTCTACCCCCAGCTCTCTTAAACTATGTTTTTAGTGACCCATGAACCGTGAACAATCTCTCATAAGAGGGGCTTAGGAGGACTCTCCCCCTTGAGTCTAATAGGAAAGACATTCATACAGTGATTCTGTGTTTCACTTGTGGTATAATCTCTATGTATCTTCTGTAAGGTGGGTCTTTAAAGTTGGTCAGTGGGCTTTCTTCCTTATTTTATTTGTCCCTTCCCAATTCCCCTGACTACTCCACCCCATCTCTTCCCCATACAGGGACCAAGACTAGGAGACTTCTATCCACCAAATAAGGTGGAGGAAATCTTCAGAGCCAAAGCTTTAAAATGTGCATGAGGGATGTAGAGTCTAATCCCTATTCACTATGCTAATATCTCAATTATCCACCATTTCCTTATCCCGGAAACACGTTGACGTCACTTCCGGCCCTTTGCAGCTGTACACGTCACGTCCGTTGGCGGTGTGAGAGAGGCGGACGCTCACCAAACTAGTCACCACGCTGTGTTATCAATTTATGCAGTTTTAACATGGAAATCCTGTAAGTAGAAATTTATATGCGCAAATAAACAAGTCTTTTTTATGGTTTACACTATGAGTGTTCCCTTGCTTTTTCGAGTCACCAAGGATTGATACATTCTGGGAAAAAGCTTTATATACACCTGCTCCAGTGTTCAGCCAGGAACCACCTCTAACCATCACTCTGCGTTTTTGACCTGCTGACTGCAAAGCAGTAGGTCCATTCCATCTGGTGAATGGGGACACAAGAGGGGTCCTGGCACTTGGCACGTTTTTTTGCACACTTTGCACGTATCTGTATGAAGCACTGAAGAGCACAATTGTCACTTTATCACATCATCAGCCGATTATATATATTTTACGGACAGTTATGGACTATTTTCAGCACTTGATTTAGTTATGATTACGGCTGAACATTTTACTTTATATTAAGGATTATATATAATAATATTGTTTTTCATTGTTTAATTATTTGCACGAGGTTGGCGCTGATGTTGTGTTTATTATAAAAGGTATATGGATAGATGCGTTCATCCAGAATAAGGGCTCCTTCAAGATCCACTTTTCAATATTTTTGGAATGTATAGCTGGTAACCAATCTAGTTTGCCTTCATACCTACTGAAGATGAATGTAATAAATCAATTATTTTATATTTCTACTCTTCTGGTATGGTTTGATTCAGTTCTTTCTTCCAATTGTTCAAACAGCTTGGATACTCTAAGTTCATGAGACATAATAGCACTTCATAAATATTAGAGATATAGTGCTTTGGTGTCATCTTTAGACCCATAAGCTGTTCCAATGGGTTAAGATCTTGTATTGAATGTAGGGGCTTTAGTGGAGAGTTTAAGAAATGCTGAAGTTCCCTGTATCTCCATGTATCCCATCAAGAGGAACCATATTTTGAGCTTATTTTTTGTAATTAGCAAAAGCTGTTCCACTTAAATACATCTTTTAGTCTCAGACTACTGGTTGTAGTCCAGTTTAACTAGCCAACTGCAATATGTATATATACATTGCGGTTTGCAAGTGGTTTTTCGGGGTTATGGCTGAAGTTATCAGCTATAACCCCGGTATTTTTTTGTCAGCCAGAGGCTGACTTTCTCATGAAAGCAGTCCAAGTGGCTCATCAGCTGCTGGATTGCTTTCAGAAGCAGTGGGAGGGGACACCCCCCGCTGCTTGCCTGTGTTCTCAGGCTTACCCTTTTTACTGGCACACCTGAGAAACGGTCCGACAGTGTGGCCAGCTTGTCACACAGGCGAATAGAGACCAGATCGACTCTGATTGCCTCGATGGCCTTGGAGGACCAGAGCGACTTCAAGACGTCACTTCTGGTCTAGGGCGGCAAACAATTTTTTTTAAAGCAAAATATCAAAACATTTTTAGATCTTTTGCTTTCAAAGGTAAAGGAGAGATCTGGGGTCTTTTTGACTTCATATCTCTCCATAAAGAGGACCTGTCATCTTTTTTTCTATTACAAGGGATGTTTACATTCCTTGTAACCTTGTAATAGGAATAAAAGTGATAAAAAAATTAAAGGGATTGTGTAAAAATAAAATAAATAAGAAAAAAAAATCAAAGCGTCCCCATGCCTACGTGCTCGCTCGCAGAAGTGAGTGCATACATAAGTCGCACACGCATATGTAAATGGTGTTCGTACCACACATGCGAGGTATCTCCACAATTGTTAGAGTGAGAGCAATAATTGTAGTGCTAGACCTTCTCTATAACTCTAAACAGGTAACCTGTAAACATTTTTAAAGGGTCACCTATGGAAATTTTTAAGTATCATAGTTTGTCACCATTCTGCATGTGCAACTAAAGAGTGATATGTTAGGTTTCTATTTACTCAACATAACGTTGTTCATATTTTACAAAAAAAATGGGGTATATATTGTGTTTTTTCCCCAAAAAATTGTGTTTGAAAAAACGCTGCGCAAATACATAAAAAGCATAAAAATTGCAATGATTGACATTTTACTCCCTAGGATAGGGTTGCCACCTCATCCCTTTAAACCCGAACACACATGATTTACACAGGTTCTGTGGCTGATTACGGTGGTAATTAAACTCACTTGGTGCCTTATCTGCAATAAATTAGCCTCAGAACCTGGGTAATTCATATGTGTTTGGGTTTAAAGGGATGAGGTGGCAACCCTACCCTAGGATCCATGCTAAAAAATATATAATGTTTGAGGCTTATAAGTAATTTTGTAGTAAGAAATACTGATGTAATCAAAAGTGCCAGAAAAGGCTTGGTAAGTAGTTAAGAAGGCTTTGTTTTCCGTTCCAGGAGGTAAGTATTCTATTCCCGAGAGTGACATTAGGGGCTATTATACTACCATTTCAAACTTTTGTAAATATTATCCCCCACCTGTAGTGTTTCTACTGTTAATGGGGCTGTGGTTTACAATAAACCTCTATATTGGTGTGGCACCCAAATAACCGGATATACTCCTCCAAAGTTTTCCTCCAACAACACACAGATTTTGTAAGGAGCATTATATGTCCAATCTATTCATCTAGCCAATAATTTAGGGTTTTCCTTTTAAGTCAATTATGGCAACCACTGACCAGCACAAACATTTCCTAAGAAAATCAGGAAAACTACATAATGTTTGCAAAAGCAGTGTTCTTCCCTCTATGCTAAAAATACACAAGAACATTTAAAAATACTCAAAGATTTATCTCTTGCATAAAACACTCTGCAGTCTTGTGCAGAGAATATCACTGTAGAAATTGTTAGATGCCAAGAACTATCCCCGTTACTTTTGGTATTAAAATCAGGTGAACCTGCATAAATTACCAAACTTTGGAAGGAATTGGCAGACAGAAACACATGTGTGAGCATGTAGACACAAACAATCCACCAGTGAATAAAAAAGAGATGCCTATGATTGAAAAATCTCATTCCAGCAGCAGAAGCAGAAATTGCAGTAAGCCTGTGAAGAATATAATAAATGCAATTTATCTTGATTTGCCAAATGGAGATTCAGGAAATGGACACATATCTGGAAGAAGATAGCCATAACTGGCAGAGATTATTTAGCACAAGGACCTAGACCGTGGCCATTTATAACTGAGCTGTTATTACAACCAGAACAAATATTAGAGAGAGCAGAGGTGCCCTATTAGTTGCTACTCCTGTCTTGATGTTTAGGGCTCAGTAAATTTGTTAAGGTATCTGCAGAAAATTTAACACATATACTTATATTTACAATATTGTTTCAAGTTGAACTTTGCATCTTGACTGTTATTAAGGTAAACATCAAAAAGAGTGTTCTTCCTGTAAGCGTTATTTAGGAAAACATTTTTTTTTTTAAAGAAAAACACATACAGTATTATTTATAAGTGCATCACTGTTATTTAACAGTAAAGGCAGGTATAAATGCACCCCTATTGGGTGGTAAAATATATGCTACGAGTTCACAAATTTTATACAACTCTATAAATAAACTGGATGCTTAAAGCAATGCTCCTTGAAAAAATAATAAAGTCACAACATTTTCCGACTATGATGACTATAACTTTGAGTTGAAAACTGATGATGACAACACTCTATGTGCTGCAATTCAAGTTGGCAAGCAGCTCTAGGTGAAATGATCAGGGTGTGGCAACATATTACAGAATTTCAAGAGATATTTTGTTTAGCTCAGTGCATAGCACACTAGCAAAGGGGACAATTCTATTGCTTTGCTGTGTGAAATTATTTAATTTATATTTATTTTGATGTTTCAGTTTAAGATATAACATTTGAATCATTGGTTTCCAGCTTGCATGCAGTAGGGAAGCACATTTTATATTTACTATACACCATAGTTTCTAAGTGAACATATGGCCACAGTTTGACATGCAGGAATTATTTGCAAGTTTATTTCTATTGTACTTTAAAAATACAAGCATTGAACCTACGGTTTCATATTAAGTACATGCATGCTTAGTAATGGAGTGCATGTGGAAGTGGAAAGGCCCATTCACATTTATAAATGGTGGCAAGGTGTCTATCATGGTTCAGCGCAGTGATTTAAAATGGTTTTCAAATACACTACTGTAACTGCATTGCAGCTGCATTGTCAGAATAAATGGGGCATGCCCATGTTTGGCAGCATTGTGGTGCTTTGTAACAGATGTTGACATAGAACACAACACGTTAACAAGTATTTGTTGAATGAAATTCAACACAGCACAAAAGTGTGACTGGACCCCAATTACCATTACAGGTATTTATCATCTTTCACTGAGATCACAGCATTTCTGGGTAACCATCTATTTCCTGCACTGAGATGCTGGCTCAGGTGACACAGTAATGCAAATCCTAGTAGCTGTACAGTTCACAAATGTGATGACTGAAAGGAGGACGTTGTAGCAGAATGATGATGAATGGCAGATGGAAGGGGTTTATCATTGAGGTCAGAGTTGTCAGGACCTAGATTATCCACTGGTGGCACTGTGGTTCCCAGAGTGGAAGGTTGTAGTTCCGGTGTCCACCTGTGTGTGTCTCTCAGAAGCCTATAGATCCCAGAAATCAGTCTACACCTGATGCTGGCTGCTGGGAGGGTACTTAGCTCCTGCTCTTTATTTCTCTCATGCTTCAGTGTTTTACCCTGATAGCCAGATACTGCTTGCTAATTTATCCTGACTGGCCCTGTTCCTCGTCTTGCTCTTGCCCTGTACCCAGCTGCCTTATATCTCCTCCTTTTGTTCCAGAATCCACATTCTGGTTCCCCCCTTCCTTGCATCTCTGGTATACCCTGTACTTTTGTGTTGCCTGTTTTGTATATATTGTACAGTTGTGCTCATAAGCTTACATACCCTGGGGGAATTTATGATTTCTTGGCCATTTTTCAGAAAATATGAATGATAACACAAAAACTTTTCTTTCACTCATGGTTAGTGTTTGGATGAAGCCATTTATTGTCAATCAACTGTGTTTACTCTTTTCAAATCATAATGACAACAGAAACTAACCAAATAACCCTGATCAAAAGTTTACATACCCCATTTCTTAATACCATGTATTGCCCCCTTTAACATCCATGCCAGCTTAAAGTATTTTGTGGTATTTGTGGATGAGGCTCTTTATCTTCTCAGATGTAAAACTGCCCATTCCTCTTGGCAAAAAGCCTCCAGTTCCTGGAAATTATTGGGCTATCTTGCATGAACTGCACATTTGAGATCTCCCCAAAGTGGCTCAATGATATTGAGGTCAGGAGACTGAGATGGCCATTCCAGAACCTTCACTATATTATGCTGTAGCCAATGACAGGTTGACTTGGCCTTGTGTTTTGGATCATTGTCATGTTGGAATGTCCAAGCATATCCCATTCGCAGCTTCCTTGCTGATGAATGCAAATGTTCCTCCAGTACTTTTTGATAACATACTGCATTCTTCTTGCCATCAATTTTGACCAAATTTCTTGTGCCTTTGTAGCTTACACATGCCCAAAACATCAGTGAACCACCTCTGTGTTTCACAGTAGGAATGGTGTACCTTTCATCATAGGCCTTGTTGACCCCTCTCCAAATGTAACATTTCTGGTTGTGGCCAAAAAGCTCAATTTAGGTCTCATCACTCCAAATGACTTTCTGCCAGAAGGTTTGAGGCTTGTCTCTGTGCTGTTTGGCGTATTGTAAGTGGGATACTTTGTGGCATTTGCGTAGTAATGGCTTTCTTCTGGTGACTCAACCATGCAGTCCATCTTTCTTCAAGTGCCTCCTTATTGTGCATCTTAAAACAGCCCCACCACATGTTTTCAGAGAGTCCTGTATTTCACCTGAAGTTATTTGTGGGTTTTTCTTTGCATCCCAAACAATTTTCCTTGCAGTTGTGGCTGTAATTTTAGTTGGTCTACCTGACTGTGGTTTAGTTTTTTTTAGAGTTTTATCACTGCTGATTGTCATTCTCAATTCCTTGGATATCTTTTTACATCCCTTTCCTGTTTTATACAGTTCAACTACCTTTTCTTGCAGATCCTTTGACAATTATTTTGCTTTCCCCATGACTCAGAATCCAGAAACGTCAGTGCAGCACTGGATGAAAGATGCAAGGGTATGTCAGAAGTCCAGAAACTCATTGACCTTTTATACACACACACTAATTACAAGCAAACATATCACAGGTGAGGATGATTACCTTTAATAGACATTAAAAGCCTTTTGTGTCAACTTATGTGCATGTTATCAGGCCAAAATCACCAGGGTATGTAAACTTTTAACCGGGGTCATCAAACACAGTTGATTGATAATAAATGGCTTCAGCCAAACACTAACCATGAGTGAGAGAAATGTTTTTGTGTTATCATTCACATTCTCTGAAAAAATGGCCAAGATATCATGAATTCTGCTAGGGTATGTAAACATATGAGCACAACTGTATACAGGTAGTTTGCTAGTTAGGCTTCCTGTTACTTAGTTAGGTTGATTGATAGGTATTTGTCATTTGGTTATAGTTCACTTGTAGCTTCACATTTGCTGTGTATTCTGTTTGCTGGTTTTCGGGTGTGTTTAGTTTCACTGTTAATAAACTTGCTTAAATCATGTACAGTGTGTTCTCAGTTTCCTAAGTGTAGCTACACAGATCTGGCCATCCCTGCAGTTGGTATCCCTGACAAAAGTGCACAAATGAGAGTTTCAGGTTAATATTGTTTGTAGATAGCATTCCATGCTATCTTCTTTCTGGCAAGACTTTTACATTTAAAAACATTGAAAAGGTTGACAGGTTCACTTTAATAAAGGAGCACTGTATTATAAAGTGAAGGCCTTTTGATTCTTTTTTGGCTAAGCTTTAAAACTTGAATAGATCTCCTGTCTCAAAAAAATACAAAAACATCAACAATCCCACCTGGTTTATTGTACAGCATTAGGTTTATTTTATTATAGAAAACATCAGATAAAATATCCAAAAGTGGTTTGTTGTTGATGTCTCTCTGACAGGCAAGAATGTTGAGAGAAGCACAAACATTTATTACTTGATAAGAATTAAATAGGATGAAATAGTTTTGAGTGTTTACAGTCTGTTCTGGCTCAAACATATTTTACTTTCATTTATCTCTCATTTGTGCAGACCAAATGCGTAATGCAACCTTAAGCAGGGTGAAGTATAATGTAAGCAGGACTTAATACATATAAATAAGTATACATTATTTATTTTGTTAATTGTAATTAAACTGTTTAATAAACTTGACTTCATCGTTCTATATACAAAGTATGAATTACATGAGTAAGATTAGGTTACTGTATTCTTTAAGTCCTCTTTGTGGCTGAAGAGTATTTTAGCTATAGATATCTATATATTTATCTGTGTAATCTGTGTAATCAACTCCAATATTATCTTGGGATTTGTCCACTTTGTTGTTATAGAGTCCTGTATGTTTCAATGAAACTGAGTTTCATTGGCACTGAGTTGGCTTGTAGCATGCTTAGGGCTGTCCACGCTGCATAGCCATTACATACAGGTTTACAGTACATTGGATCTTCCTTAGTGGCTTATAGAGTGATACTGAATCCTATGATAGATACATGGACAGAGTTGATGGATATTTTCAACAATATTGTAAATTGAGTCCCATATATGGGGAATGAGTGTTGTGATGGAGCATTTATAAAGGCATGTGGGAGTGTCAAGACCTGGATCAAGGGCGCAGTTGCGGTGACCACCAGCTGGTGTCTCTCAATCTCAGCAGCCACCAGATCCCAGGAATTAGGCTCCACCTGATTCTGGCCGCCGGGATTGTATATGAAAAAATCGATCCTGGAGTAGGTTTTGTGTACTGCAGAATAGAAGGAGTAGTCCCTCTCCGTGGTGCGGAGGCACCGCCAGGGGTCGTAAAGGCCCTCCTTCAAACAGAGCGGCCCCAACTCCTGTCCGCGCCACCGCCCCCCGGAGGAGGAGTCCCATTGCGTATTGTTTACCATATTAAAATCACCACAAATTATTAGATTACCCTTCTGCATTTGCTTAATTTTAGCAAGAACATGCAAGAAAAATTTGTAAGGTTTCTTATTTGGAGCATAGAGGTTAACCAGTGTATAAATGACACTGTTGACCTCAGCAACCAGGATGATAAATCGCCCTTGGTCGTCTAGGTGTATATCTAGTTGGCTGAAGGCAACAGTGTCTCTAACTGCTATCAAAATACCATTTTTCTTTGAGTCACCATTGGATAGAAAAACATTTGGATATTTGGGGTGTGAACATTTTGGGGCTTTACTGTTTTTAAAATGAGTCTCTTGAGCACAAAGTATGTCGCATTGTTGAAGGAGCGCCGTCTTCCAAAGTGTCCTTCTTTTAAATGGACTATTTAGCCCCCTCACATTGTGGGATAAGAGTCTAAGGGTCGTTCCAATTGTGACTGAAGCTGTGGTGCCCCTTATTGGAGCAAGTGCAAGTTAAATCAGTTTTTGAAGACATATTTGGAGTTGTAGTTCCACCAGATCCAGGAGAGATACGATAGAGTAACCAGTCAACATAGACAGCAAAGTAACTAAATGGTAACAACAGTAAAGCTGAGCCTGAGGAGCTCACAAACATTTAGAAACAAATCTGAGCTAGCAAGATCGTAGCTCTAACAGGAGATAAATGTGGTCAGGTAATCCCGTGTAGTATGGGGTTGCCCCCTGTGGTGGGGTGAAAAATAGATTAGAAGGAAGTATCTTACCTACTGTGGCCAAGAGTCCAGTGGCTAAGTCCCTTGGCTTGGAGTAGACATAGCAGTCTAAAGGGAAGAGTCTTGGTAAAGATGCTGATAGTCATACCTGTCTAGCAACAAGTTGGTGAGCCTTGTCATTTGTGGTGAAAGTTATTTTTTTGACGTCTTTGTGGAAGTGGTCCCTCTGGCGGTGGGTGTTCTTCTTGAGGGTTGGAAAGTGGTGGGATCAGGCCCCATCTCCGCAGCATCTCGAAGCCCTTTTCTTGTGAGATGATCATATAGGATTCGTTGTTTATTACTTTAGTAATAGACACTAGATTACTTCTGGCGATCATAGTGGCCTTGGAGAGGTCTGCATATATAGATATACCCGAGTATGGGTCAGGCAAGGCAGCGTTGTGTCTGGAGAATAGCATTAGTTGTTCCTTCACATGGTAAAAATGTATTCTGGCAATTACATCCCGTGGAACTTTGTCGGGGAGATTCAGGGGTTTTGGTAGCCTGTGGGCTCTATCAATTGTCAAATCCAGAGGTTGCAGTGTGGGGAGGGTAGTAATCATTAACTGTTGTAGATAGTTACGCAGGTCTGCTGGCTTGACTGACTCTGAGATAACTCTGAACTTTACATTGTTCCTACGGGCTCTGTCCTCAAGGTCAGCGACCTTTGACCTTAGTACCTAAATTTCATCTTCTACTTCATAGTCGGCATCCACTAAATCATTATGCGCGGCTGAATAATCTCCCATTTTAGACTCAATAAAGTCTACTCTATCCCCCAGGTCTGCCAAGTCTTTTTTAGTAGTTTGCATGAACATGGCCCTGTCCTGCTGAATAGCCCCTCTCAGGGTCAAAAGCATACCTTTTATGGTTTCGTCGGTCAGCGCCTGGCCTGTGGTGGGGAGGGAGTCCAGTTGCTGAGTATATGTTGCGGCCTCCTCCATGTGATCCTCTCCCTGCCTCGTCCCCTCCGAGGTGTCGTCTTGTCCTTCCATCTTCCTCCTTTGTTTTATGGGGCTGTCCGTTGGAGATGTTGGTAGGGGGAATATCTCCCCTGATGTCTCTTCACTCGGCAGATGCGGCCTAGGGTGTTCGTTGATGCGCTCGGCCACGGCTCTATGAGGCGCACCGGCGCCATCTTGGCCTCGCCGGCCTGCCGCTGGAGTAAAAAAGTTGGCTATTTTCCTTGGACCTTCACGGTCCTTTCTCTTACTGGAGGGGTACATGATGCTCCCCGATGTGCTTGAACTTTCCCGAGCTGTTTAGGTGCTGTTTAGTCAGATGTGGCACGCTGAAAAGCCACTGGACTAGCGGAGCTCGGTCTTCACGCGACCATCCGCTCTGGCTGCCGGCTCCGCCCCCCAGCCGGGATTGTATATAACCCATCCCTTGATTTGCATCAGATCTTCTGTATTTTTCCAGTTGGCCATATACCTGCTTGCCAATTATCCTGATCCTTGCCTTATCCTGTAGCTTGCATCTAGTTTCCTGTATCCTGTTACCCCATCTCTGCTCCCTTTGTTCCCAGTTCCAGTCCTGGTCATGTCCTGTTTACATCAGCATCTGTCCATTTGTATATAGTGTATTATAATTAGGCAGTTGGTTTGATTTTACTTCACTATCGCATTTACTTTTACTTTTGCTGTGTCTTTTGGTCTTGGATTGGTGTAGTGTGCATTAATAAACGTTATTTTAATCAACTCGGTCTGATTGCAGTTTCCCAAACAGCTACACTGAACTGGTCTTCTCTGATGCTGCTGGATACCTGCATTCAGTATCCCTTATAGTGAATTTGGTTTGTTTGCAGAGAATTATTCAAGTTTCTATTTTCAGTAGTTACTCAGATGCTATGGTTAAAGTGGTTCTAAAACTAAAACATTTTTTACCTTAATGCATTTCTTAAAAAACATTTTACAACTTACTGTGCTCCCACCTCAATAACTACTTATCTCGAGTCCTCACTCGACCCAGGGCTGTGCACAGCTGCATCTCTTCTCTCCTCTCTCCCTCTGCTCATAGGGAATGAGGCAGCAGCAGGAGCCAATGTCAATAAAATGATGTGAGGAGGGAGCAGGTTGGGGCCGAGCCATGCTGTGTGTCTATGGACTTACACAACCCGGCTCAAGATTGAGCCCACATATCTGCCCCCATAGCAAGGGGTTTACTATGGGGGCAGAAGAAGAAGAGGAGGTGTGGACAGCTCCAGCAGGGGAATCCAGAAGAGGAGGTTTGAGGCCATCTGTGCAATATCATTGCACAGAGCAGGTAAGCATAACATGTTTATTATTTTCATTTAACCACTTCAGATCCGCGCTATTGCCAAAGTACGGCTCCAGCGCGGATCTGAAATGCCCGGAGGATGTCCATGGACGTCCTCCACTGCGCACGCTCCTGCGTGCCCCCTGGCGGCAGCGGCGGCGCACGCACGCGCGCCGCACGCTACGCGAGCGTGCCCGTGGGTCGGGCATACTCGGTGTATGCCCGAGACCCGCCGATCACTTTTAGGAGCCTCAGAACGGGGAACCACCTTTGTAAACACGGCGGTTCCCCGTTCTGTGACAGGGGACATAGCAGATCTACTGATCCCTGTCACTGGGATCAGTTAGATCTGTTATGTCCCGGCCAACCCATCCCCCCCACAGTTAGAACACACCCAGGGAACATTTGTTAACCCCTTCACTGCCCCCTGCAGGTTAACCCCTTCACTGCCAATGACATTTACACAGTAATCAGTGGACATTTAAATTTCTGATCGCTGTATAAATGTCATTGGTCCCAAAAATGTGTAAAAAATGTCCGACATTTCCGCCCCAATATCGCAGTCCCGATAAAAATCGCAGATCGCCGCCATTACTAGTAAAATAATAAAAACACCATAAATCAATTCCTAGTTTGTAGACGCGATAACTTTTGCGCAAACCAATCAATATACGCCGATTTCGATTTTTTTTTTTTCACCAAAAATATGTAGAAAAATATATATCGGCCAAAACTGATGAATAATTTTTTTAATGGATTTGTACTTTAGCAAAAAGTAAAAAATATTGTTCTTTTTTGCAAAATTGTCGCTCATTTTTTGTTTATAGCGGCAATCAGAAATGACGCAGAGGGGATCAAATACCACCAAAAGAAAGCTCTATTTGTGGGAAAAAAAGGACGCAAATTTTATTTGGGTACAACGTCACACGACCGCGCAATTGTCATTCAAAATGCGACAGCGCTGAAAGCCAAAAATTGGTCTGGGCAGGAGGGGGGTTTAAGTGCCCAGTAAGGAAGGGGTTAAAATGAAAACTGACTTTAGAAATGCTTTAAAGCAGAACTTAAAGTTTTATCACTGTGTATGTGCTCCTTTGGGGTGATTTTTCCTCACAAGCTCCCTCAACAGAAAGTGAGGGGAAATCCCTCAATTATGGATATAATGGATTTAGAAATTACTTGTTTCAGTAGTGTGGGAGCAGGCAAGACACTTTGTCAGGTTGTATTACTGTGACTGTCCACTTTGAAGACATTCTATTATTTCCTGTCCCAGTCAAAATGTTTTCACTAGGACGCAAAGTAAGGACAATTTGTGGCAGGATAACTTGCAAGAAAGGAAAGGGGACAACTGCTTTGAGTGATCCATTGTTATTTTTTTAATTGAAAATGATTTTCAAATTGAATGCAGAGATTACTAGCACAAGTGCCACAAAGATACAGGGCATAATGGCCACTGTGCACAGAGATGATTACAATATTCAAAGTTTAAAAAAAAAAATCATTTAATATTTTGCCTGATTTTGGGGTACTGTATATACTGTATAATTATACTCTTGGACCACATAAATTGATGGTTTCCAGGATAGTTTTCGTCAAAAATTCTATGTATCCAGGCCTAAATAGTGATAACATGATGGCCATGTTACTGTCTCATAGGAAGCTATGAAGAGATCATTTATATACAGAATAGGGCAAGTGCATATCCATCAAAGAGAGGCTCATTCAGGGGTCTTCTTATCTATTTTCAATTTTAGGGCAGATACGTGATCTATGATTGCTTCTGTATATGGCCTGTATACTAACTGAACTTTCACTAATGTAGCCCCAATTTACTGCATTTCTTACTATAATGGTACCCATGAACCAGCGCCTAAGGCAGTCTCATTATTTACAAACTACAATACGTTTGTCTTTTGTTGACTTACTTAGTGAAGCAAATGTTCTCTTTGGAGCCAATATATAAAGGAGAACTGATATCACTATCCGATCTTTGACAAAGACAACAGTGTTTGCTTCAAATGATCTTAGGCTGGCCATACATTATACAATTCTCTTGTACAATTTTCTTTTAGATTTACCAAATTCATATAATGTGAGGTCAAACTTAAACACTTTCAATTTGTGTGCAATCAAGCAGCCCCTTGCACTGCATAGTTGAAGGTAAATCTACAGGAAATTGAATAAGAAAAATGTATAATGTATGGCAAGCTTTAGTCTCTTTTGCTTACTTCTCAACATTTGGCTCTTTATAATTACTGAAAAATGAAAACCATCTCTCCCTTCCTATATCGGTCTTAACAGCTGAAGACTTGTAGAATACATGTAGGGTGGCACAGTGGTATAGTGGATAGCACTTTCGCCTAGCAGCAAAAGGGTCGCTGGTTTGAATCCCAACCATGACACTACCTGTCTGGAGTTTGCATGTTCACCCTATGCCTGCGTGGGTTTCCTCCGGGTACTCCGGTTTCCTCCCGCACTCCAAAGACATGCTGGTAGGTTAATTAGATCCTGTCTTAATTGGCCTACATATGTGTATGTATGAATGTAAGTTAAGGACCTTAGATTGTAAGCTCCTTGAGGGTTGGGACTGATGTTAATGTACAATATAGATGTAAAGCTCTGCATAAATTGATGGTGCTATATAAGTACCTGGAATAAATAAAAGTAAATGTTATAGTACCCCAAGTAGATGTGACCCTTTGCTTGCCTTTATCTGACCCTTGGGACACTTTTCCTCCAACTGACACCAATGATGGGCACCATTCCTCCCACTGACACCATCAATGGGGCATTATTCTTTCCATTCATACCAAGATTGAGGCACTAATCCTCACGCTAAAACCAATAATGGGGCATTGTTTATTCCCATGTACCTTTTAAGGTGCGAATGTGGGTGCTTCTATATTAGCAAGACCGTTCAGGAATTTCCTAGACACATGAGCAAACATATCAGCAGCATGCGGAAAAAAGATCCAGATGTGCTGATTGGCCATCACATGGCCACGGCACACGCTGGATCCAATCCTAAGGTCCATTTCCTGGTACTCGACCGGATACACCCCAATCCCAGAGGGGGTGACACAAACAAAATCCTCTTACAGAGAGAATTGAGGTGGAATTACCGCCCCAATGTGACTTCACCACCCGGCTTGAATGAGGCTTTTATGTTTAGACCATTCTTGCCAGGTTTTGTCTCTGGGTGCTGTGAACTCCACATGTGATATATTATTGGTTGCTATAACATCACCATATTTCTTGCTTTTCCTGCCCGTATTCTGACCCATTTTCTCCTATTCTCCCCTTTCTTCCCCTTCTTCCCCCTTTCCTCTCCATCCCATATTTGTCTTTTTGTTTTAGTTTGTTCCTTCCCTTTGTTGCACATTGTGACAGATGGAACCACTGCATCGTGCTTTTCGGCCACTGGAGAGAGCTCCCTCATGGAATCCCACACTGTGTTTATACCTGACTTGTGGGAACCGCCCTCCTCGGGTGGTCCCCAGCTCCAGGCAACAGGAATATCACGCTTGCGTGGGCCTTTCACCAGTATCGCAAGCTCCCGGTCGCGATCATTGCCTAGCAACGCGATGGTGGCGCAATGTCCCCTGCCCCTATGTGCAGGATCTTGCTGTGCGTCACTCCGCCGGGGGGGCCAGGCCCGTGGCGGCCCTCCTCCCCTGGGCCATGGCCAGACAAGCTTCTAGGGATCCTCTAGCCGTCCATCAGTGGGCTACAGGTGTTTACCATTGCCTAATTAGCCTCCCTATATATTCAGCCCGGCCCCATGGGTTCTTTAGTCTCCCTGGTGGCCGGGTCTGGATGTCTTTGTGGCGCTACACTCTACTTTATCTTAATATAGATCAGTTTTATTGCCTTATCCTATGGATTGCTATACATAATAAATGGGGGTTCTCTTTTCCTCTCCCCCCACACTCTGTATTTACACTTAGATCCCTTCCCTGGGTGGGTCCCTACATCAACTCAGTGTTCCCATTGTTTGGGTTTGACCCCCCCCAGCCCATTTTTGCTGTATGCACCGGCTCCATCTGACGGCTTGTCCATGCCGTGCTTTCATGTTTGTAAGCATGCTATCACATTTGTGCAAATGCAGGATATTGATTAAGATGTACATTATACATTATGGAAAGTATTGTTTATTAACATATATGCTCTACACATCATAGCCTGTTTGTACGCTGCATCATGTTGTATATGCTCTTACATTTATATATTCCATCTATATTTGCTATTTCTCTTTAGGTATGTTAATCTCCTGTTATTATTTCATAGAGATCTGTGCATCTTCAATAACACACGATAAGCAGACCTTAGAAGAAGGAATTACTCTGGAACATGTTGTCTGTTGGGACCCTCTGAACCAGCCTCCTTGGGCAGCCAGTGGGGTTACATACCCTTTATTATTTCTGTTGTGTGTTATATATACATATACAGTTGTGCTCATAATTTTACATCCCCTGGCATAATTTATGATTTCAGAGAATATGAGCTATAATACAAAAAAAATTTCTTTCACTCATGGTTAGTGTTTGGCTGAAGTCATTTATTATCAATCAACTGTGTTTATTCTTTTTAAATCATAATGACAACAGTAACTACTCAATGACCCTGATCAAAAGTTTACATACCCTGGTGATTTTGGCCTGATAAAATGCACACAAGTTGACACAAAGGGGTTTGAATGGCTATTAAAGGTAACCATCCTCATCTGTGATCTGTTTGCTTGTAATTAGTGTGTTTGTATAAAAGATCAATGAGTTTCTGGACTCCTGACAGACCCTTGCATCTTTCATCCAGTGCTGCACTGACCCACAAATAACTTCAGGTGAAACACAGGATTTTCTGAAAACATGCGGTGTGACTGTTTCAAGATGCACAATAAGGAGGCACTTGAAGAAAGATAGGCTGCATGGTCGAGTCGCCAAAAGAAACCCATTACTACGCAAATGCCACAAAGTATCCCACTTACAATACACCAAATAGCACAGAGACAAGCCTCAAACCTTCTGGCACAAAGTCATTTGGAGTGATGAGACCAAAATTAAGCGTTTTGGCCCCAACCATAAACACTACATTTGGAGAGGAGTCAACAAGACCTATAATGAAAGGTACACCATTCCTACTGTGAAAGACAGAGGTGGATCTCTGATGTTTTGGGGGTGTGTGAGGTACAAAGACACAGGGAATATTGTCAAAATTGATGGCAAGATGAATGCAGTATGTTATCAAAAAATACTGGAGGAACATTTGCATTAATC
Source organism: Glandirana rugosa (assembly GCA_018402905.1). Taxonomy (NCBI): domain Eukaryota; kingdom Metazoa; phylum Chordata; class Amphibia; order Anura; family Ranidae; genus Glandirana; species Glandirana rugosa. Next base: position 3,037,446 of record BLSH010276046.1, on the reverse strand, counting down.
AGCCGGGAAGCTGCACATGGGACCTATTTGGACATTCCAACATGACAATGATCCAAAACACAAGGCCGAGTCAACCTGTCATTGGCTACAGCAGAATAAAGTGAAGGTTCTGGAGTTGCCTGGGCAGATCTCAAACAGGCAGTTCATGCAAAACAGCCTACAAATGTCCAGGAACTGAAGGCTTTTTGCCAAGAGGAATGGACAGCTTTACCATCTGAGAAGATAAAGAGCCTGATCCACAAATACCACAAAAGACTTCAAGCTGTCATTGATGTTAAATGGGGCAATACATGGTATTAAGAACTGGGGTATGTAAACTTTTAACCAGGGTCATTTGGGTAGTTTCTGCTGTCATTATGATTTAAAAAGAGTAAACACAGTTGACTGATAATAAATGGCTTCAGCCAAACACTAACCATGAGTGAAAGAAACGTTTTTCTGTTATCATTCATATTCTCTAAAAAATGGGCAATAAGTCATAAATTCTACCAGAGTATGTAAACTTATGAGCAAAACTGTACTGGCACATCTTTTTTTATACAGATCATGTCTATACCCCTCTTTTGAGGGCTGTATTTGTAATGACACTCTGCTTGTTATTTACATTGTATGGACTTTTGTCCAGGTTTTTATGATTATTTAACCAATAAATTGGCTTTGTCCTTTTAACCTTATAACCTACTTTGGTCTGCCTCAAAGTCCCTGAGGGGTTCTTCCTCCCTTTTTGCTCCTATGAGCATCGTATATATTCTTTAACCACTTGCTTACTGGGCACTAAAACCCCCCTCCCGCCCAGACCAATTTTCGGCTTTCAGCGTTGTCGCAATTTAATTGACAATTGAGCAGTTGTGCGACGTTGTACACAAACAAAATTTTTATCATTTTTTTCCCAGAAATAGAGCTTTCTTTTGGTGGTATTTGATCACATATGCGGTTTTTATTTTTTGCGCTATAAACAAAGAGTGACAATTTTGAAAAAAGAACAATATTTTTTACTATAATAAATATCCAAAAAAAAAAAAAGATTCATCAGTTTAGGCCGATATATATTCTTGTACATATTTTTGGCAAAAAAAAAAACGAAATTGGTGTATATTAATTGGTTTGTGCAAAAGTTACATACTATGGGAATTGATTTATGGCATTTTTATTATTTTTTTTTTTTTTTACCAGTAATGGTGGCGATCTGCGATTTTTCATGTTGGACATTTTTCACACTTTTTTGGGACCAAAGACATTTATACAGAGATCAGAAATTTAAATAGCCACTGATTACTGTATAAATGTCATTGGCAGTGAAGGGGTTAACACTAAGGGGGCAGTGAAGAAATAACAGTGTTCCCTGTGTGTGTTCTAACTGTATGGGGGTTGGGCTGGTCAGGGACATATCAGATCTAACTGATCCCAGTGACAGGGATCAGTAGATCTGTTATGTCCCCCCTCACAGAACAGAGAACTGCCGTGTTTACATTGGCGGTTCTCCGTTCTGCCACTCTAACAGGGGATCACGGGTCTCCAGCGGACATCAAGTCCACCGGACCTGAGGGTGCACCGCCGCCGGCTGTGAGTGCGCGCGGGGAGCGTGCAAAGGGGCGGACGCCAATGGACGTCCCCCCAGCAATTGAGATCTGCGCTGTAGCCTTCTTTTGGCTAAATCGCGGATCTGAACTGGTTATACTATATTTTTGGGATGTTGGCAGGCAATCTGTTATCCCACAAGATTCTGCCCATTTACTGACTATTGTTTATTGCCATGGACACCGGGGCATTTTTTACTTTCACTGGCCACAGTCTGGCCCCCCTAAAGCCTGAATGACAGTAAACTGGCCCTTTGTTTAGAAAGTTTGAAGACCCTTGGTTTAAATAATCAAATGACGCAAGTTTGGAGTTGCACAAAAAGTACATGATTCATCTAACTTTCAGCCTAATTTAATGTGATTGCTTTTTGAACAATGTTTACAAGTAATACAGTATCGATTGCATGTTATTAATAATACATATGAGTGTATAGTATGCTGTATGACTGTGCTTTATATATTTGAATACAGTATATCATTATATCATATATAAGGAAATTGGTCTTTGATCAGCAAGGTTATGATCCAAGGATTTAGAAACCACTGCAAATTTCCCTGCTTTAAATTAGCATGGTGAGCTGTCTGCCAGTATTTAATACCTGTAGTCAAAATGAAAACCCTCCTCCTACGCCAAGTAATATAGCTGTACAACAGAACTGTGAATCTTGCTGTAAAGCAATGGTTTTCTCTCACTGACTGCTTAATAAATCAGTAAGCAAAAGCAGTGACAGTTCACGGCTAAACACAGCACTTAGGACAATCACTGATTTAATGCTTCTCTTGTCCTGTGCTGGTTAGCAGGGATGCCGTGTGTCCCAGAGGAAGGAAACAGTAGTGAGTGAAAAATGGGCAGGAGTGAGATAGAGATTGGGTGGGGAGGTGATTTACACAAATGCTCCCCTGGCTGGGTGGCTGTAAAAATGCTGAGGTGCTTATTGCAGCAGCGTAAATAATTAATTGTACAGACTATTTTTTAAACTTATATGAAGAAATGCTTGTTTATGTTTATTATTTCTATAAAGGTACACATTAAATGCCTTCTATTTTCAGAAGTATACAGTTAAATGATAATCTAGTTGTCTAAATGCAATTATTTGAAGATGGATGAATGTGGTCCCACTGTATCATTCTTTAAAAACAGAAATCTTTAGCAAAGTTTGAAATTATCTGCAGCTGTCCACAGGTTTCAAGAGAAAAAGCTATTTTTTCACAAATGATTTTTAAATGATAGACATATGAAGAAGGTTTGGTGTGCTAACATTTTTCATCATTCGTTACTTACTGTAATTTGTCGTTTAAGTTGCATGGGATGTCAGAACTTTTTCGAATTCAAATGTGAAAAGTATTCGAAAATGATTCAAAAATGATTTGAATTTGAATTTCGTCCGAATTTTAATTCGGAACAGAACAAACCGCACATGTCTAGTCCTGCGGCAGGCCAGAAGAGTGTGTGGTCACTTTAGTTGTTCAGTGCTTGCTTTGTCCAAATGCAGTGGCAACACAAGCAGCTTGACAACTGCCTGATATGCAATACAACAGACATCATGGCATTGGCTTTGCTGCAAGTATTTATGTGAGTGCATGATAAGAAAAGGTTCTGGAGATCTGGGGTTCTTATCACCTTATCAGTGACTCCTGATTCAGGATAAATACACCTTCTTGTTATCATTCAAAGAGTCATCCAAAAGGATGAGCTTTGACAAGGCAATCTGGTGTTCTTGCTTAAAGGTAAAGCAGAGATTGCACCGCTCCAGGTGTATTGGGATCTCTCCTGCAACAATGTGGCTAGGTGCCAGCCTCAATCCGCAATTGAAGCATAGGACATCAAAAAGAAAAATGTGGCGGCACTTGCAGCTAAAAACTCAGCTAGCACACAAGTCCTCTGTGGCTTCAGCAGACGCATTTCACATATCTGTGCTTAGTTAAATTCTGTTTTAAATCAGGTGACAAATAATCAAAAAGATGACACCTCCCGCAATCCAACAGATAAATCGGAACACATGTGACATACATTGATAAAAACACCAGATCATTTAACCAGAATTATATATATCCATAATGAACATCTAGGATAAGAAGAAAAGGAAAAAATGTTGTTTCCTTATATGCATACCTATATCTATGTCTTTATAAAAAATGAGTATCCAAATTATGACAAAGATAATACTTAATACATGTAAAGGACAGACTAATCAAAATCAAATGCAAAATCAACCACAAACGAAATTGTCCATAGTTCATGGAAAGGCCAAACAGACGGAAAAATCATCCTGCATGCCCTCCACAAACAGGACAACTCCTATCCATAAAGAGTGTAAATGTGAGTTAAATTCAGTACTTATCATCATGTGTGTATAGAAAATATATATTATGTTAATGTTAAAAAAACACATTGTAACACTTTGTATCCACAACAGTCTACACTTAATAAATATTTGCACCTTCACATGTACATGATAACCCAAGAACTGGAATCATCTTTTATATGCATTACTGAGGAAGTAGTTCAAGCAAGGGGGGAGGAAATAAAATACTCCTACTGTTGCAATGCAGGAAGGAGGTGCAAAGTCATTCATGATAGTGGGAAACATCCCATCCCATTCAAAGTTTAAACCATCAGGAATTCTCGTATGTAAATGAAATATCAAAAACGCCTCCCTCCTCTGCACAGCAACCAAAATAAATCACCTCCCCGAGCATTAGTTTAACTTTCTCTACTATTTGTACTGACTCAAGTATCACCGTCATGACAGTTATAATGTCTAGCAACATTGGTAGATTTATTTGTTCTAATATCATTGAGGTGCTCCCGAAACCTGTCCCTGAGGCGCCTGGTGGTTCGTCCTACATATTGCTTTAGGCAAGCTTTGCATGTAATTACATACCCGACATATCTAGTGTTGCAATTCAGGAAATATTTCAAATGAAACCGTTTATGATTAACACTAGACATGAGAAATATGTGGACAGCATGGACAGTTCCTACCCCCACATTTATAGTTACCTTTACAATGCAACCATGTGCCATTTATCACTGAGACAGATTTAAAAAAAACCTGGGGCCAAAGAACTTACCAGAGACTGTGCCCTCCTTGGAAAAATATTAATACCTTGTTTCAAAACATCTGACAGTGTGTCATTCTCATAAAACAAAGGTTATTTTCTCACTATATTCCCCACATCATGGAACTCACAACTATACAGGGTAACTAGGGTGTGTCTATCTCCAGATCTCAAAGGAAGTCTATATTATTTTTTTAGAAGCTCTTGTCTCACTTTATTTTTAGCTATATTGTAAGCTCGGTTCAACATCCAAATAGGATATCCACGTTTCCTGAACCGATTGTACAACACAGCTGATTCTATCTCAAAATCTGAGTTCTCACTACAAATCCTCCGTATACGGACAAGTTGTCCTACTTGTATCCCCTTAATTGTATGTGTTGGATGACTAGATTGAGCCAACAGAAGGCTGTTACCCGCAATGAGTTTGCGGTATAACCGTGTAATGACACGATTATCCGAGGCTACTCTCATTAGTATTAAAGTAAGCCAAAAACAAATTATGATCTCCCATCCACCTGTGATAGATCAACAGGAGATCACAGATATAGCGACAAAAAAAGTGTATATGTTTTCTAAATAGATTTGAACTGCCATAGATGTGGGACCGTTCCCACCATCCCATAAAAAGATTGGCAAGGGACAGTGAGAACTTGGTCACCGCCTCCTCAACCTCTAGTCTCCTACTCCACATCCACCTCCTCCTCCAACTTTTATTTTTTTTTATGTGATTTTACGTTATTTCCCTATCCACATTTGTTTGCAGGGCACTTGTCCTACTCTTACCCCCATTTTGCTTCCTTTTGCAGTCCTTTAGCCCTTTCCAGGACTTTTTTGGAGCCATTTTTGTGCCCAAAAGTTCGGGTCACCATTGACTTCAATGCACAGCAAGGTGTAAATGTACTATGTAGCACTATTTATTATTCTTTTTTTTAAACCAGCAATGTAGACGCACTTTTTAATTTTGTGCAAGAAATGCACAGCAAGGTGCAAATGTACTATGTAGCGCTATTTATTATTCTTTTTTTTAAAACTATCAATGTAGACGCACTTTTTAATTTTGTGCGATAATTGCACAGCAAGGTGCCAACGTACTATGTAGCACTATTTATTATTCTTTTTTTTAAACCAGCAATGTAGACTTTTTATTTTTGTGCAAGAAATGCACCGCTGGCCGCAAATGTAGTATTTAGAATATTTTTTTTTAAACCAGCAATGTAGACGCACTTTTTATTTTTGTGCAAGAAATGTACCACTGACCGCAAATGTAGTATTTAGAATATTTTTTTTTTTTAAACCAGCAATGTAGACGCACTTTTTAATTTTGTGCAAGAAATGCCCCGCTGGCCTCAAATGTAATATTTTGCACAAAAAAAAAAGTTTTTTTTAATTTGTCTAACTGCAATGTAAAAGCAGTATTTAAATATGTCAAAATGTTGCCAACTGAACTAACAGAACACGATTAAAGTAGTGTCCATGACACACAAGCAGTTGCAAGTGCACTGCACTTGCAAAAATGGCTGCAAACGCCCACCAAGCAAACAGAAAATTTGCTTAGGTTTTATATGAGGCACTTTGCTTAGCAAACAAAATGTACTCTAGCAAACAAAAATCTCCTCTAGTACCCACCCACCAATAAATCGCTGTTTTTAACAGATTTTCTAAAGCTAATCTGTCCCTCACAGCAGCAGCATCCTCTCCCTACACTAGTATGAGATGATGTGACATGCAGCACTATGTGACTCCAGCTTATATAGAGGCTGGGTCACATGATGCACTGGCCAATCACAGCCATGCCATTAGTAGGCATGGCTGTGATGGCTTCTAAGGGCAAACGAGTGAAACACTTGTTGATTGGCTGCCCTGCAGCTATTCAACAGGCGCGAAAAAGGCACTAAAAAATACCCGAACCCAGACTTTTTCTCAAATGTCAGGGTTCGGGTCACGGATACCCTAAAGTCCTGTACAAACCCGAACTTTACAGTTTGGGTTCGCTCAACTCTAGTTAAATGCCATTCAACACATTTTTGGAAGGTATCTATTCCAGAGGTTCTGGACTGCACAGGGTAAAAACCAAATCGTGTCCTGAGATTCGCCTTGTGCATTCCAGTGCTCTCAATGTCTCCAATCAAGGAAACCTGAGAGCCCTCCTCCACGAGATCAGTGATATCTCTGGACATACACTGCTCCTGAAAGGAAAAAAGTTGTTAGTATCATCAGTATCATCCATGCAAGGAGGAGATGTAGACCGAGTTTCTGCATTGTCTGTATGGTAATGGAATCTAACTGTAACATTATGGACAATCCGGTTGATATCCAATAATGTTTCAAATAGGTCAAAACGTTGGGTAGGGCAAAAGTCCTTTGGTGAGTAAAGAAGATTCAGTTGGGGTAAGAATTTGATGTGATACATTAATTACATTCAATGGTTCTTCCGTATCTGGGGTAGCAGGAAATAGGAGCTTTGCCCTTCTCCCTTTGCCTCCTCTCCTTGTTTTTTTCTTCCACCTTTCTTGCGTTACCATCACGTCCTCCCCCATTGCACCCTGATTTTTGGTTGGGGCTGGTGTACTGGCACCCTGATTCATATTAAGAGTGTTCTTCTGGTCTGTAGAACTATCAGACCCAGAGATTGCAAGAGTGTCATTAGGGAACTCTATCTCAATGTCAGAAAAACTGACCCTCTTTTTTGGGGCATGAGTGCCACAGCTCCATGCCCAATTTTTCTTCCAAACATACACATTGTTGGACTCATAATCAAATTTGTCCTGCAACATTTTCTCCTTTTTTCCATTAATTATGTCTTTTTCCAACTGGGTCATTCTCCAAATCTCCAAATTGTGTTATTTCTTTAAGGGTAAAATGTCTTGCTGTAAAGTCTGCATTTATTTCTGTAGTTTATCTATTTCCATAGTCTTAGACTCAATAATAATTCCCATAAAGCTAAAGGAACATTCAGACAAAATGTCAGTCCAAAACTGGGATTTTTTTTTTTATTCTCAAGACGCTTGGAATTCTCTTCAGGCTCAAATGTAATTTTGTCCCAATATGCTTTAATTTCCTTTTCAATGTTCCCTTCTAATAAATTCAAAAGTGACAAGTGAGGACTCAGAGCAAAAATAATAATAATAATAATAATAATAATTAACAAGCTGCTATCACTAAAAAGGTGAATATACAATCCTCAAACAGAATATAAAAATGTAACAGTGCAGCGCTAATATAACTTATATTATGTGAATGTCCAGGAATCAAAGAGTAAAAATTGACACAAATAAAACAATCAACAGTTAGTGAAAAAGCTGCTTGTGATTGAACTTGGTGAATCACTTCTATCAGTTCCATGTACAAATATGTCAGGACATGTGGTGACCCACAATGGAACTTAAACCACCTCTGGAAGGAAAAAACAGTGCGATGCAATAAAACTGTGGTGAATGCCCGCCACCAGTATATAGTGCGCTCACCAGAAACTAGATGTGGACCTTCTCTGAAGCTTTTTGTGCTCAAGCACATTATCAAAGGGATCTGCCTATGCATTACAACAGTAGTAGTATTTTATACCCCCTTCCCCCTTTGTTTGAACTAATTCTCAGTAATGCATAAAAAAGATCATTCTAGTTCTTGGGTTATCATGTACATGTGAAGGTGCGGATATTTATTCTTCTCTTTTGGAAGTATAGACGGTTGTGGATACAAAGTGTTACAATGTGGTTTTTAAACATTAACATAATATATATTTTCTATACACATTTGATAAGTACTGAATTTAACACACATTTACGCTCTATATAGATAGGAGTTCTCCTGTTTGTGGAGGGCATGCAGGATGATTTTTTTTGTCAGTTTGAACTTTTGATTGGAATCTGGCAACAAAAATATGCATTGTAACTTACGTCAATACCATCTTCAGCTGCCACGGCTGGCCTTCTGCCATTACCAGATCCTGTCACCTATGCTTGCCCGGCACCATTACATTCTCTGCTGCAATTACCAGCTCCTTCTGCCACTGCTGGACTGCCACCAATAACATCTCCTGCTACCGTGGCTTGCCTTACATCACTACTATCTCATGCCATCACTGCAGACCTGCCACTATCACTATCTCCTGCCACCACTGCTATCTTCATTACCAGCCATTGTCACCTCTTCTGGCCTGCCACCATTTTCATCTCCTGTCGCTGTTACCAGCACCTTCCACCACTGCTGGCCTGCCACTATGCCAACCCTTGCCATCACTGCTGCCCTGCCATCATTACCAGTTCCTGCTGCTTCTCCTATTAAGGTGTTCTGGTTCTGTAAGGGTATCACACATAATTTTCCTACCGCTGGGCCTAAGCTGAAAATTTGTAGTATTTTTCTTTATGGTCAATCCTGCATTGCACCTAAAGTATTGTGGCCAAATACCAAATATCAGGCACTGTAAAGATGGCACACACAATGTTACCACACCTGGGTATCAGCTACAACATTTCTAATATTTGCTGCAGCCTGCAGGGTGAATCATGCTCTGTGTCTTCAACGTGTCACCTATTCTACTACTCCGGCAATCCTAAATGTATATTGTCTCACTGAAATAGTACACTCAAATAGTGATGTCTACATTAAAACCTACAATACCTGGCCTCTCCCTGTAAAACTAAAATTAAACTAAAATGAAAGTGCTTAAATAGTGTGTATGGAGTCAGTAGGATATTTTGCTCGCTTTTTTTTTTACTGTGGATAAAAACCACCCTAATGTGTTTTATTTTTATTTTTTTATTAAAAGCTACATTCATCTTTTTAAAAAAAAGAATAAATGCAAATATATATTTATTTGCAGGTAAGAAAATGTGCATTTAATATTCTTTTTTCTGGAACCTGCAGAGCATTGCACCTGCTATCAGCAGATTACAGGTGCCAGGCTCCTGCAGTTTCTTATAAGAGCTGTATGCCCATACTTCCTGTACTGGCAGACAGTTACTGGAGAGCAGGTAGATCAATAAACTATGAAAGCACTTACCAGCGCCCTCATCATTCATTGAGAACTATAAGCGTTCTGTGCAGTGGATGACAGTAGTTGTAGTGCATTCATTCACAGATTGAATGACTCAGCGGTGTGGGCGGAGCCCTGAACAACTATGTTCTTTTTAAATTGTGACACCGGGTGTGGAGAGAAGAGGCAGCGGAAGGACACAGGCAGGCTCTTTTTGGTAATGTTACACACTCTAAATATGGGTGTATCATGTAACATGTTACCAAAGGTGAGCTTATCCTTTAGGCTGCCTGGTGTTTCTCTTTTCAACTTGCAGCTCATTACAAGTAGTTCAATACTATTTATGGGGTCAGTAAAATATTTCTACCTTTTTATGGTAAATAATGCACTCCAATGTTGATTTTTGGATTAAGAGCTGCCTGATGCATTTTCTTTTCAAAATGCAGCTAACTATAAGTGCTTGAATACTGTGTATGTGGTCAGTACAAAATGTATGGCATTTTCTGTAAAATACTAAACTTTAACATTGATTTTATTTTGGGGGGGGGGGGGTGAAAACTGTTGGGTTTATGTCATTTTGAAAATGTGGATCACTAAAGATACTTAAATACTGTATGCTGAGTCAATATAATATTTATGGTATTTTCTGTGAGATATAAACACTCTAATGTTATTTTTATATTTAAAAGCTGCATGGCGTTTCGTTCTTTTATAATGCAGCCTCCTACACAAGCTTAAATACTGTGTCTAAATTCAGTATAATATTACCTATTTCCTTTTCTGTATATATTTGCACTCTAATTTTGTTTTTTTGTTTTTTTAAATTGCCTAATGTCCATCTTTTTCAATATGCAATCTGTTAAAATTACTTAAAGCTGAAATCCGGGTTTCATTTAAGTTTAAATATTTCATTAGGACAAAGCTCAGCCATTCAGAAGAAGCTTTATATTTTATGAATAATTATAAAACTTCCTCTTATTGGTTGAGGTGAACAGGCTGGCTAACTACATCATAAACTCTGCCTCAGCCAACCAGAAGAAGCTTTGGATTCATTAAAGAATACAAAGCTTCCTCTAAATCAGTGGTTCTCAACTCCTGTCCTCAGGACCCACTAACAGGCCAGGTTTTAAGTATTACCTTGGGGAGATACAGACTAGACTACTGCAATCACTGAGTAACAAATGATATCACCTGTGATGTATTTCAGTTATCTTGCAAATCTGGCCTGTTAGTGGGTCCTGAGGACAGGAGTTGAGAGCCACTGCTCTAAATAGATGAATAGTGCTCTGCCCCACTCAATTTTTTTTTCTGGGAGTGGGACAGGAAGATCTCATCCAGCTGTCAAAACGCAGCACTGTGTACTGTATGTAGCTGAGGCTAAATACAGTTTAACAGAGCTCCCAGGTTCTGTAACTATTACTAATGTAAATAGTTAATTTGGACCAGCTTGATCCACAAAAATCATTTAAATTTAAATGAAACCTGGAGATTAACTTTAAGTATGGTCTAAGGAGTCTTTAAAATATTTCTGGCTTTTGTTTCTGAAAAAATATAGTGTTTTTCATTTCATGATAAAGCCTGCCTGGTCTCTTGCACTGAAATTGCAATCTATTAAAAATGCTGACATAGTGTGCATGGAGTCTTTATAATATTTCTCTTTTTTTTTTCTCAGAAATAATACATTTTAACTATCATTTTGTAAAAAAAAATGCCCAGTCCCTTTACTTTGCAGGCCAATCTGTTTACATATGTTCCAGTCACTGTGCTATGTGTGGCTATTTATTGATTCATTTTTTTTATATTTTCCAGGTATTTTTACAACATCACAACAGTTTACATAGTAGTGTACATACAACCTAATGACAACAGTACCTGTCCTCACAGAGCTTACAAACTAAGGTCCCTGTCTTATATGTACACATGCGTACACATACTAGGACCATTTTAGACAAGAGCCAATTAACCTACCAAGATATCTTTGAAGTGTGGTAGAGACTGGAGTACTCAGAGAAAACTCACACTTGCTCAGGAAAAACATATAAGTCTCCAGGTAGATTATCCTTCAAAGTAGTCAGGACCTGACAAGATCTTAAAGTATGAATCTTTATTAATGCCTAGACTGAACGATAACAGGGCTATATTCATTATTTTACCCTGTGCATTAACAAAACTTCATACTTTGTTTTATAAAAAATATGGGGCTTGTCTCTGAAATATGAGGATATGGTTTTGAAGTGTTCTGTTGACTCTGTTTTGACATTTTACTAAAACTTTAATGCAGGAGTATTTTAGCTTTTAGTAGCTTTTAGATCTGTTCTGGCTGCTACTTTCATTGCTTAATTCAGACCCATTACTACTGGAGAAAAAAGCATGTATTGCAGCCACAACTAACTAAAAGAGTTGAAATTAATCATATTGTGGTGCTTCTTCTGTATTTAAATATAATATTTTAAATATCAAGTAAACATGGAAAATATGTGATGTCAGAGTATGGTGTTGATGACCCTGTCTGTGAAAATCATACTGTTATTTAACTCCACATACAGTTTAAAGCAGTAATAAAATCTCATTTTAAACTTGTACGTACAGGTAAGCTTACGAGAAGTCTTACTTGTATGTTATTCAGATCAGCCGCAGCCAATGACCTCACCAGCACATGCTTAGTACTCATTGCATTCATGATACACTGAGAATGCTGTGAATGCAGGGAACCCCATGCTACAATAGTTACTCCCTCACACATGCATGAGAGTGACATCATCATAACCTGGCCATTCAAACGGCCAGAGAGCAGGAACCTGGAAGGAAGGCTGCGTGAAGATGGAAGCACCATAAGCAGTGACAGCACAGCACTGGAGTATGTGGTGCATACTAGCACAGTATGGCAAAATACTGCAGGGGCCATTTACAAAAGAAAAATGTTTAATGAGTTTACTACTTAAATGCATCTCCCAAGCATGTAATAGAAAGGATTGTTGTTTCTTCCATGCTACCCTCAGGAGGTACATAAAAAGGAGGACCCTCTCCCCACTATGTATTTCATTATTTTTTGGTTTGGCACATGCCCTGCAAAGCAGTCCCCCGCTTCCCATGACATTTATTTGACAATTCTATGCCTTATAGCCTTTAAAATGGAAATAATTGCTTCACCTCCCACATAGTATTCAGTGAGCTAAGGATTACAGTTCACAATGTTAAGACTTTAAGAGTAACTCCACTTTTGTTGAGAAAAAAACATTCCATTCTGGGTGATCGATGTACATTGCAAGGATTTTAACAAACTTTGTTTCAGATTCCTACCTTTTGTTATTTTGAAGAAATACCTGTGTGTTTCTCTGTGTCCATATGGGAAAGTGAATCTAATGGGAGTGGTTTCATATGTATCAATCATCCACAGCAGCTGCAGGGCACTAATGAGGGAAGCTGCTGGGCCTGCATCCTTTTAAGTGTGATTTCCTATTGGGAGTATCTCACCAAAAATGACACAGGCTGCCTGAAATCTGACTTGTATCTTAGTGCCGGCTTCTGGGAAAATCAGTGAGCCAATCACACAAGCAGGAAATTATGTTTCTGAGGGGCGTTCTGTACACATTCTGTGTACGTGTCATGGATCTGCACTAACATTTCAGGTCCTGTCTGTTTGCTTACCTCTCTGCTCTGTGTGTTTTGCTCCTGCCATGTGCTCTTAATTTGTTCTAGTTTCCCTGATCTCTGCTTGTTCTTTGACCTTCCCTGTCTGTTCTGTCTGCTAGTCACCCTGACTTTGGCTTGCCTCCTGTCTGTTCTGTCTGCTTGTAGCCCTGACCATTGGCTCTTCCACTGACTTCCTCTTGCTATGTTGCACTGCTGCCTTCTCTCTATTCACCTGTAGCCTGCCGGGAACATGATGGAGGGACTCTGGGGGCCTTGACCTGGATCCAGTTGCATCCAAGTCCATCCTCTGGTGAACACCTACTGGCTCTTAGACTCTGCGCCCTTGTGAAACCTACTCTCTAGTTTCCTGTGCAATCTGTGTCAGGGTCCCTGCAGGCCTGCTTCCCTGCACCATCCTGATCTCTTGTCGCAGCAGTCAGCTAAGGGTTCACAACCTTAGCGATGTTCTCCGCACTTCAATGGTGCGATTTGCATCCCAGGGGTGTGCATCTGTCACCTGACCCTAGGTGACCTGACAGCACAGAACACCTGCAGGTTGCCATATTGCATTGCATTTTCATAAAATTACAGCTGCTGCAGATTGAAAAGGAAATGTAATTTTTAATAACATTCAATTACAATGTGACTTGTTAATTTGTCAATTGTATATGCTATATTATTATAATTATACAGGATTTATATAGCACCAACAGTTTACACAGCACTTTACAACTTGAGGGTAGACAGTACAAATACAATACACTTAAATACAGTAGGAATCAGAGGGCCCTGCTCATTTGAGCTAACAATATAAGAGGGAAGGTCAAGAGATACAAGAGGTAATAACTGTGGGGGGTTTGCTGATGGAGAAGATAAATGTACAGTTGTTAGGTAGGAGCCAGACAGGCTTCTCTGAAGCCATACATTTTCAGGGATCGTCTGAAGGTGGGCAAAGTAGGAGAAAATCAGACAGATTGCGGTAGAGCATTCCAGAGGATGGGTGATGCTCTGGGGAAGTCCTGGAGGTGAGCATGGGATGAGGGGACAAGGGAGCTAGAGAGCAGGAGGTCTTGGGAGGAGCGAAGAGTTTGATTTGGTTGGTATTTTGAGACCAGGTAAGTGATGTTGCTGGGGGCCAGGTTGTGGATGGCTTTATGAGATATTGTTGGTATCTTGAATTTAATTCGTTGGTTGAGTGGCAGCCAATGGAGAGATTGACATAGGGATGTAGCAGACGCCGAGCGGTATTATAAGGTGGATGAGCCTGGCAGCAGCATTCATGATGAACTAAAGTGGGGATAGCCTATTTAGAGGTAAGCCAGTGAGAAGGGAGTTGCAGTACTCGAGACGAGAGATGACCAGGGAGTGGATTAGAAGCTTTGTGGTGTCACTGGTTAGGACGGGGCGGCAAATTTTGGATAGCGATTGGATGTGGGGCCAAAAAGTTAGTTCGGAGTCCAGGATTACACCTAGAACCTTGGCAAGGGGGAACGGGTTGATAGTTGAGCTGTTGATTTTGACAGAGAAATCTGGCGAATCTGGGAGGAAATATCATAAGCTTGGTTTTGGATAGGTTAAGTTTGAGGAAGTGATGTGATATCCAGGCTGATATGTCTGTTAGTAAGTTGGTGAGAAGAAAGATGGAGAGAGCTGGGGGGTAGAGAGATAGATTTGTGTGTCATCAGCATAGAGATAATACTGAAAGCCATGGGAGGCATTCAACTGACCCAGGGAGGTGGTGTAGATTGAGAAAAGGAGAGGTCCAAGAACAGGACCTTGGGGGACACTGACAGAGAAAGGAAGAGGAGAGGAGGAAGTAGACACTGACACTGAAGGAGTGGTGGGATAGGTAGGAAGAGAATCAGCGAAGAGTATAGTCACAGAGACCAAAGGAGTGGAGTTTTTCTAAGGGAGGAGTGGGTGGTCCACTGTGTCAAAGGCAACAGAGAGGTCCAGGAGTAGTAGTACAGAATACTGTCCGTTAGTTTTAGAAGTTAGTAGGTCATTTGTGAGTTTAAGGAGAGCAGTTTCTGTGTAATGTTGAGGGTGAAATCTGGACTGAAGAGGATTAAGAATTTCCTTCAAGGTCAGAGGGTCACTCAGTCAGTTGTAGACCAGTCTTTCAAGGAGTTTGGAGGAGAAGGGGAGTAAGGAGATGGGGTGTAGGTTGTTAAGATTGGTGGGGTCCAGTGAGGGCATTTTAAGGATAGGTGTGACTAGTGCATGTTTTGGAGTTTGGAAGATGCCAGAAGAGAGGAAAAGGTTGAAAATGTGAGTTAGAGAGTGTAGAATTGAGTCAGAGGGTGAGCATAGCATTTGCGAGGGAGCAGGATCCCGGGCAGGTAGTTAGATGGTTGTTCAATAAAAGTTTAGCAACCTCGCTAATACTAGCAGGGTTAAACGTGGATAATAGTGATTGTATCTGTGGACATGGGTTGTTAAGAGGGGGTGGTTTCTGTGCATTGGAGATCTCCTCCCGAATGTTATCAATCTTAGTTTTAAAGTGATTGGCAATCTCTTGGGCAGTGAGTGAATTAAAGGGTGGAGGTAGTGGAGGACAGAGTAGAGTGTTAAAGGTCGAGAAGAGTTGACGGGGACTGGATGATAATGTGTTAATGAGTGTGATAAAGTAGGTCTGTTTGGCAGTTTGGAGGCAGGAATAGTATTTTAGGAGGGCAGATTTGTATTGTTTTGAAGTCTTCTTGGAGCTTAGTCTTATGCCACAGACGCTCAAGAGTGCGGCTATATTTTCTGAGACAGCTGGTGTTGTCTGTTTGCCAGAATTGTAGTCGCCGGGCAAGATTCTGCGTTTAGTAAGGGGGGCGTGCTTGTCTAGGGAGAATGACAGTGAGCTGTTGTAGACGAGTGTGGCTAGGTTGGGGCAGGACAGAGGTGAGATTTTGTTATAGAGGTGATCAGTAGAAGAGTTGAGATGGCGAAGGGATTTAGTGTTGAGGTGGCGGGTTGAGGAGGCAAAGGTTTCTACCGGTAACTGCTAGGCAGTTGGAGGGAGAGGAGGTGGAAGACGGGGATAGAGTGAAACTAATAAGGTGGTGATCAGAGAGTGGGAGAGGATTGTTGGAAAGGTTGCATGGATTGCACAGACGGGGACTGGATGATAATGTGTTAATGAGTGTGATAAAGTAGGTCTGTTTGGCAGTTTGAAGGCAGGAATAGTATTTTAGGAGGGCAGATTTGTATTGTTTTGAAGTCTTCTTGGAGCTTAGTCTTATGCCACAGACACTCAAGAGCGCGGCTATATTTTCTGAGACTGCTGGTGTTGTCTGTTTGCCAGAATTGTAGTGGCCGGGCAAGATTCTGCGTTTAGTAAGGGGGGCGTGCTTGTCTAGGGAGGATGACAGTGAGCTGTTGTAGACGACTGTGGCTAGGTTGGGGCAGGACAGAGGTGAGATTTTGTTATAGAGGTGATCAGTAGAAGAGTTGAGATGGCGAAGGGATTTAGTGTTGAGGTGGCGGGTTGAGGAGGCAAAGGTTTCTACCGGTAACTGCTAGGCAGTTGGAGGGAGAGGAGGTGGAAGACGGGGATAGAGTGAAACTAATAAGGTGGTGATCAGAGAGTGGGAGAGGATTGTTGGAAAGGTTGCATGGATTGCACAGACGGGGACTGGATGATAATGTGTTAATGAGTGTGATAAAGTAGGTCTGTTTGGCAGTTTGAAGGCAGGAATAGTATTTTAGGAGGGCAGATTTGTATTGTTTTGAAGTCTTCTTGGAGCTTAGTCTTATGCCACAGACACTCAAGAGCGCGGCTATATTTTCTGAGACTGCTGGTGTTGTCTGTTTGCCAGAATTGTAGTGGCCGGGCAAGATTCTGCGTTTAGTAAGGGGGGCGTGCTTGTCTAGGGAGGATGACAGTGAGCTGTTGTAGACGACTGTGGCTAGGTTGGGGCAGGACAGAGGTGAGATTTTGTTATAGAGGTGATCAGTAGAAGAGTTGAGATGGCGAAGGGATTTAGTGTTGAGGTGGCGGGTTGAGGAGGCAAAGATTTCTTCCGGTAACTGCTAGGGGGTTGGAGGGAGAGGAGGTGGAAGACGGGGATAGAGTGAAACTAATAAGGTGATGATCAGAGAGTGGGAGAGGATTGTTGGAAAGGTTGCAAGGAGTGCACAGACAGGGACTGGATGATAATGTGTTAATGAGTGTGATAAAGTAGATCTGTTTGGCAGTTTGGAGGCAGGAATAGTATTTTAGGAGGGCAGATTTGTATTGTTTTGAAGTCTTCTTGGAGCTTAGTCTTATGCCACAGACGCTCAAGAGCGCGGCTATATTTTCTGAGACTGCTGGTGTTGTCTGTTTGCCAGAATTGTAGTGGCCGGGCAAGATTCTGCGTTTAGTAAGGGGGGCGTGCTTGTCTAGGGAGGATGACAGTGAGCTGTTGTAGACGAGTGTGGCTAGGTTGGGGCAGGACAGAGGTGAGATTTTGTTATAGAGGTGATCAGTAGAAGAGTTGAGATGGTGAAGGGATTTAGTGTTGAGGTGGCGGGTTGAGGAGGCAAAGGTTTCTACCGGTAACTGCTAGGCGGTTGGAGGGAGAGGAGGTGGAAGACGGGGATAGAGTGAAGCTAATAAGGTGGTGATCAGAGAGTGGGAGAGGATTGTTGGAAAGGTTGCATGGAGTGCACAGATAAGAGAAGGCAAAGTCAAGGGTGTGAGTAGGAGCCTGTATCCATTGCTTCAGGTCAAGAGATGAGGTTAGACTGAGAAGTTTAGAAGTAAGAGTAGTGATAGCATTAACAGGAATGTTGAAGTCGCTGAGAATGATTGTGGAATCAGAGAGAAGAGAGAAAGTAGGGTAGCCAGACAGAAAAGTCATCAAGAAAAGTTAATACCGGCCCAAGGGGCCAGTAAATTACAGCAATTCCTAGAGGAATAGGAGAAAATAGACGAATACAATGTGATTCAAAAGAGAGGGTCAGAGAGGGAGGTGGGCAAAGTACCTGATAGGTGCTGCATGGGGCCAAAAGGATTCCCACTCCACCTCCCTTCCATCCACTTGGTCTGGGGGAGTGAGTCCAGAGAAGGCCACCATGGGAGAGGGAAATAGAAGTAGTGTCAGATTCATGAAGCCAGGTTTCAGTAATGGCAAGTAGGTTAAAATAATTTGTGATAAAGAGGTCGTGGAGGGCAGCTAGTTTGTTACAAACAGAGCGGACATTCCAGAGGGTGCAGGAGAAGGGGAGGCTGGTATTAGGAAGAAGAGGAATAGAGACTACGTTTTGAGGGTTGCGGCTGCTGCCAGAGGGTGTTGGGAGATGGGAGAGTTGGGCAAAGACAGATGATGGAGGCCCAGGGTTTGGGGATATATCACCAGAAGTTAGGAGAAGCAGGATGGTGAGGCAGGTAATGTGGGAGTGTGATTTATATGGAGGGGCATGCCTCAGAGTCCTGGTGGTTCTGTCAGTATATGGATGTAAAATGAGCAAGAGTTGGTGGGAGCAGTAATAGGTAGAGGACAGAAGGTGGGGTGATATATAAAATCTGGGTGGTGGAGAAGTGGGGGGAAGGCAAGAGGGTTTGAGGAGAGAGGACACAAGTGCCAGAAGGAGTGGTAGAGAGCGCATGTTATAGAGTGGAAGGAGAGCTGAATAGGGAGACAAGGTCAGCCTTTTTTCAGTGCAGTTAGCTATGTATATTCACTTCATGCAATCGCTGAAGCGTAGAGCTTGAAGTGCACATCACTTGTAGAAATAATCACTTAGAGAAAGAAGCCCCTGCAATGTGCTCCCCCAGCAATGTGCTGACCCCATAAGGGTGCTCAAATTTATGCTGGTATAAGGGTGGGGGTGGAAGTTTGTTAATTAATCATGAGTGAATATAAGGATGCCTAACAATCAAGAAGACCTTTCACTTCTTAAGTCAGACTAAAGAGGGGCCATAAAGATCATAGCATCAAGCCTCTACAGAGCAACAAAAAACATCATAACACACACACTAACGCTATATTATTTTTTCTTCATTTGGTATTTTTTCCCCCACAAAAGTGGAGTTACCCTTTGATGATGGGTTCCTTGAATGGTCCATGAGCCAAACCCAGGTCAGTTTGCTCATCCCTAGAAACTAGAACGATCACTGTGTTATTTATTATGTACTGTATCTCACAAAAGTGAGTACACCACTCACATTTTTGTAAATATTTTATATCTTTTTATGTGACACCACTGTGAAGCTCTGGTGAACTCCATGCCCAGGAGGGTTAAGGCAGTGCTGGAAAATATTGGTGGCCACATAAAATATTGATACTTTGGGCCCAATGTGGACATTTTCACTTAGGGGTGTACTCACTTTTGTTGTCAGCGGTTTAGACATTAATGGCTGTGTGTCGAGTTATTTTGAGGGGACAGAAAATTTACACTGTTATACAAGCTGTACACTCACTACTTTACATTTTAGCAAAGTGTCATTTCTTCAGTGTTGTCACATGAAAAGATATAATAAAATATTTACAAAAATGTGAGGGTGTACTCACTTTTGTGAGATACTGTAGATCAGATTAATAAAATAATAAATAAACAGTGGTGTCTTTTACAAGCAGACAATAAATTAAAATCTGTTGTGGGAGAGAAACCTCAAGTAACATTTAGAAGGGCCAGATTTCTGAAAAAAAAAATATTAAAAGAAATCACTCTCAAAAAAAGAAATATCACTGTAAAATAAAAGATTAATTTTGATGTAACATCTTTGAGTATTTAAAAATATAATATATAAGGGGATAGAATAGGAGGTCTAGATAGAAGAGAGATGAGTATACATCACAAGGCAGATTAACCCACAGATTTTGTAAATTATTTTTAGAGTATCTAAAATGCAATGATTTGCTATTTAAAAATATCAATATAATATAAAAACAGGAAACATGTGCTCTATGATCAGCCATCATTTCAAATTAGAACATAATGGGACCTCAGAGAATTTTTATATAGAGATTTTGAACTGAATTCATTCAGACTTCAGAGGAGGTGATGTGCATATAAATTTGCTATGACTAGAGAGCTGGTGGATATATAGATTGAGAAACAAAATCCTACCTGGATCCTGATGAAACAATATACAAATGTGTGAGGGATGAAATAAATGTAAAAAAAATGGAATGGGGTAGGTCTTATAAGGCATAAGTATTGTTTTACTGTATACATTTTAATATATGTTTTATTATGTTTAAATAAATGTTGTTTTAACTTCCAGAAGACTTGGCTGATGTCTTATGTGGATATATCCCACTGTTTGGGTTAGAATCCATTGTCTAGCACCCCTTTGGATCACTAAAAAGGCCAGCTTTGTTTTGATGGTTTCTGTCTTCACATCAGTTTTTATTTTCATTCTGATATACATAAATCCTGTTATTATGAGTATGATTATTATTTACAGTTTGTATTCGTTTCACTTTTAGTTGTTTCCATTGTACCAGTGTGGTATGAGGAATGCATGGCTAGGAAAGGTGCCAATTTTATAGACCTGCTTCTAATTTTTAAATCAAGAAAATGAGTTAACCAATTATACATTTTAACAAAAAGCTGGCAAGGGGAAGCAAGCTCATAGTAGTTGAGCCATGAATGATTCCTTATTCACATTCAATCACTGGCTTCTTGATTGACATCTACACCTTTTTCTTTCCCTCACTCCTGCACCTTAAAGCTGAAGTATAATCTGATTATACTTTGTCTTCCCTGGTTCCTACGCTGCTCCCTAAGTAACATGCTATTTAATTTTCTTAATAAAACCATTTCATTTTGTTTACAATATTTTAGAGCCAGTAATGCCACCACTAAGTATTTCTGCTTTTCAATGCAATTCAGTTCAAAGGCAGAACATGGCTGGTTAAAGCCACCAGCAGGGTGATGTCCATAGCTTCCTAAAAATATCACAGCATTCTGCCTCAGTACTCCTCTCAAGAGGTGGATGTCAGTCCGGAAAAATGAGCATTGCGAGGCAGGCTGCTCCATCCTCCAGCCAGGAAATGAGATGGGCTTTAACTAACTTGCTTTATCTTTTAATACACACTCTGGGAATTACATAGTGTGCAGTGAAATCAGAGCAAGTAATTTCAGTACAGTAGTGGTACCCTTGCACAACCAAAACTACGGGTGTTTTTTGTTAAGGTGTTTATTTAACTAATTAAAAAAAAACAGAAAGTGCAAAGTACACTGAGTACAAAACAGCTTGTGGGCTCCGTATAACATAGAAAAAAGAATAGTACAGTGGTCATGAGGCCCTGTGTACCCATTTTGGTGATACAAGAAATGACATGAACCCAAATACAAAAGCAAAACAAATGTAAAGAGCAGACATGACAACAACTTTCACACAACCAAGGGATATCCGTAAGGGCCTGCAGATCTGCAAAATAGAGAAAGGAGTTGCCAGTGAATATGTGAATAACTCCCTTAGATGTCCACCAGGCAAAGTCTGAATGGGCCAAAAGCTCTTTAAGGAGATAGTTACCCCACAAAGGACTAGGAGGAGAGGTCTGGCCTCCATAGGTGAGATAATACATCCAGCTGTAAGCCAGGCCAAGTAGGAAATGTTAAGAGGAGATTTTCTGCTGCAAGAATGCATGTTGAGACTAAACAGTTTATCAGTACAGACCTGGAAAGAACCCAGGAGTGCTGCAAGTAGAGCAGCAGCTGGACAAACTACTGGTGATTTGCATAAAACGCAGAATAAGTTCTCCTATAAAGCATACTCTTCTGGTATCACCATGGACATGAATTGGCCAATGCGCTGCAAACAGGCAAGTTCCCTGATTTAAAAATGACTGATGTTGGTTGAGCTTACATATAAAATTTAGCTAATGGAGGAGATAATGAAATAAATAAATAGGCAAATATATTTACGTTCCACCTTGTCAAATGGTTGTGGGATGCAAAAGCAATAAAACTGGGGAATAGCCTTCCATAGGAACTGGTTGAAGCAGATATGGCAGATTGTGCTAAAATAAGACTTAGATAAGAGTGAAAGAGTAAGGCCGACCATAGATGACTCAAATCTCAACTGGCTCAGTAGCTGCCAGCTGAGATTCGAACCATGTATGGGCAGGCTGGTTATACCCAAGTTGAACAATCAACTTGGGTACAACCAGCCTGTCAGATTTTTAATGTGATTATTGCATTAAGTGTCTGTTATAGCCACTAGCAATAATCACAGTGTGTTCTCCTGGCAGGGAAGGCATCCCCCACCTCCCTGCCAGCAAAACACAATAGCTCCATGGGAGGGATTCCCCATCAACATTTACTGTGTTGATGGGGGAATTGAGCAACTTTTTTCCTGCAAGCTATGGCTTCAGGAACAAAAAAATACCACCACTTATGGCCAGCTTTAGTTAAAGTATATAAAAATGCATAGAAGAAAGTTGACACAGGGATTTATTTGAATACCATGAGGGTTCTAAGCTAGTAGTTGGCATGTCTCTGCTAACTATTCTGTAATGAGGACTAAACTCCTGTTTTTTAGTATTTATGAAAAGAGTAAAACTTGCAGATACCCTTTGATTTAAGATGGTGGGGGACTATTTAGTTCTGCTTATACCCTCCATATTATCCAGTTCCTGACCAGCCGTCATCATTATATGGCGGCAGGTTTTCTCTCCTGTGCGAATTGCCGGAGCTTTATGGCGGCTCACTCATGTGCGATTGCAGGCACATCGCCGCTGCTGGCATGCGCTCGCACCCGCTGCATGCTGTAGGAGCGTGCCCGTGGGTCGGGTGGACTCGATGTCCACCAGCTACCCGTAATCGCCTTGTACAGAGGCAGAATTGGGATCTGCCTATGTAAACAAGGTGGATCCCCATTCTGACAGGGGATATGTTAGAGATCTACTGTTCTCAGTGATCAGGAACAGTGATCTCTATCAAGTCCCTGGCAGCCCATCCCCCCTACAGTTAGAACATACCTAGGGAACACAGTTGATCCCTTGATCGCCCCCTAAAGTTAACACCTTCCTTGCCAGTGTCATTTTACATTGGTCAGTGCATTATTATAATTATTATAGCACTGATCAATGTAATAATGTCACTGGTCACCAAAAAGTGTCATTTGGGGTCAGATTTGTCCGCCACAATGTCGCAGTCCTCTCTAGAAATCGCAGATCACCACCATTACTAGTGAAAACAATTAAAAAAAATAAAAGTGCAAACCAATCAATATATGTCTATTGCAATTTTTGTTACCAAAAATATGTACAAGAATATATATCGGCCTAAACTGATGAATACATTTTTTTTTTGGATATGTGTTATAGCAGAAAGTTAAACAAAGTTTTTTTTTTTTTTTTTTAATTGTCTCTCTTTTTTTGTTTATAGCGCAAAAAATAAAAACTGCAGAGTTGATCAAATACCACTAAAAGAAAGCTCTATTTGTGGGGGAAAAAGGACGTCAGTTTTGTTTTGGTACAACATTGCATGACCGTGCTTCCTGGGCTGAAGTGGTTAAAGAAAATTGTACCATACTAGATACCTTTCTTTTCATGGGCATAGGTCTTTTTTTAATGTAACTATAAGTGTTATAAGAGGCTTTTCATTCACAAAAGCCATATACTTCATTTTGCTACTAGGAGCTCAATTAACTAAAAGGAGATTGCAATATTGATTTTGCTGCTTTTGGAATTGTGCAATGACATATTGACATTCATCAATTTATAATCAAGATATGGTGCAATATTAAGTTGATGCTTTTTCTGGGATGAAATGTTGTTAGTCATTATTTAGTGTTTACTGAATTTGGCCTTCTGTAAGATTGTGTAATAAATATGAACTTTTTACAAGACCTTTTATGCTGTTGATAATCATGTAAAAATAACATATCATTTTTAACTCATATTAATTCCTTATATACCAGTATATTAATCCACAGAACAAGCACCACTCTGGCTTCACAGCTGCTCATAGATTAGACGGATTGCCTTCCCAATCTTCAGTCCAGGTGCTCTGGTTCTCGGAGGCTTTCCAGTTCTCTGTGCTCAGTATTAGCATAACAAAATTATAAACTAGCACTCCAAGAGATGAATGCAAATAATTTATTTTAAGGCCAACATGGGTAAAAGGACAGGATAATGCGTTTCGGCTCACAGGATGTGAACAAGGCAGTAGTGCCGAAACGCGTTAGTCTGTCCTTTTACCCATGTTGGCCTAAAATAAATTTTTTGCATTCAGCTCCTGGAGTGCCGGTTTATCATTTCATTATGCTAATATCAGTATATTCATTTTAAAATGGATATAGGTAGCCGCTGTGATTTTGTTTTTGACGAGTTGAATATATTGATTCATTTTTTGGTATCATTAACTATATTGGATACCCCCAAATGTTATTGTTTTTTTTTGCTTTATTAGGCTGGGTTCACACTAATCCAACATGACAATGATCAGACTTTGATCCTACTTTGCTCTGTGACGTGTCCTACAACGGTTCCACATTGGACCTACATTGGTCCGACTTCTGTGAACGGGATCTGCCTTTGAGCCCGGCAATACTAGGCACCTTGTGCTCTGGGGATTTTGAAGAGGAACCTCCCGCCAAATTTAGCAAAAAATAGCATGGGGGTTCCCCCCAAGAGCATACCAGGCCCTTCGGTCTGGTATAGATTTTAAGGGGAACACCTACACCAAAAAATGGCTTGGGATCCCCCCCTCAATCCATACCAGACCCTTACCTAAGCATGCAGCTCGGCAGGTCAGGAAAGGGGATGGGGACGAATGAGTGCCCCCCTCCTGAACCATACCAGGCAGCGTGCCCTCAACAATTTCTTCTCCCCTCTCTCACATTGAGTGAACATGGGAAGAAGAACAGAGGAAGAACAGAGGGAGAAAAACCAGCAAAAAAGCAGAAGATGGTGCAGAGAGGGAGAAGAATCAGTAGAAGAAAGAAGACCCCATACTAATTCACATAGGGTGGGGGGCCGGGTTCTGATGGCCCCCTTGTTAAAGGGAGCTTCCAGATTCTGATAAGCCCCCTGCCTGCAAACTGTAACAAAGACTGGCCAGGGTTGTCAGGAAGATGCCCTTGTCCTCATCAACATGGGGACAAGCACCCACCCCCCCCCATGTTGAGGGTATGTGGCCTGGTATGGTTCAGGTGGGGAGCACACACTCATCTTCACCCCCTTTCCTGACCTGCTGGGCTGCGTGCTCAGATAAGGGTCTGGTATGGATTTCGGGGGGGGGGACTCCCATGCCGTATTTTTAGCATGGGGGTTCCCTGTAAAATCCATACCAGACCAGGGCCTGGTATGCTCTTGGAGGGGGAACCCAAGCAGTTTTTTTTTTAATATGGAGTGGAGTTCCCCTTCAAGATCTTCAGAGCACAAGTCGCATGCCAAGGTCGGATCAGCTAAGCCAATGATTTGACTTTGATCCAACTTCAATGTTTTTCAATGGGCTGAAGTAGGATCAAAGTCAGACAAAAGTAGTACAGAAACCTTTTTCAAAGTTGGTCCGACTTGTGTCAGACCAGTTAAGACAGCTCTCATAGGGAATCATTGCTTTGGTGCTCCTAATGTCAATCCATTTCTCGGACTAGTGTGAACCCAGCCTTATTCTTCTGGAATATATATTGTTTTTTTTAATATCCTATGCAACCTTACTTTTTTACTCTCTATATGGGGGATTTACTAACACCAGAGCACATAGAATCTGGTACAGCTGTGCATGGTTGCCAATCAGCTTCTAAATTCAGCTTGTTCAATTACATTTTGACAATAAGCCCAGGTTCACACTGCTGCAGGATTGAAATCACGTAAGCTCAGCTGAACTCGCACAATTTCATACCGGCTTGTCAGTCCAACTTAGGGGGCAATTTCAGAGACATCTGTGCGAAATTGAAATTTCACCCCAAGTAGCCAAAAGTATTACAGAAACTACTTTTGGGAATCGGTGCGGCTCCTCAATGTTGGCGTTGCACCGATTCGGATGGTCCCGTTGACCGCAATTGCCAAATCATACTAATGTGAACCTAGGCTAAAACCTGGAAGCTGATTGGTTTCTATGCAGAGTGTCACCAGATTTTTCACACTCTAGCTTTAGTAAATCTCCCCTTATGTAGTCTTAAAATGCTATATAGACCTCCAGCCAAAGCCATTGTTTTTTTCATTTTTGAATAGGTATAGAACCTCCGTTATGTTTTCTTGCAGTTTGTGTTCCTGCTGTGAAGATGTGTTGTTATATCTTCTCCCTACATTCATCTGTGACCAAGACAGGAAGTGAGAAAAAATCTCCTTGGACCCATTTACAACAGGCTGGTCAGCTGCAGTGTATTTAGTGCACAGGCTATAGTGCATGCATTATTATGTGCTGACCTGCTTTCTGTTATCATAGACCAAAATGTGGATATACAGCGAGTTTGGGGAGTGTTACATTGTGCATCTAATGTGTGTAACCACAGTACACTGGTATAAATAGTCCCTTAATGGAAATTATAGACATGTGCCTGCCATTATCAAATCTCCATCTACTCTTTTTTTTAAAACATAGCATACAGACAGCAATAAAAATCTGACAGAGGATCTAACCAGTTCCCAATCTATCCAAAACCAAAAATAACATTTAATATGAAAAGGTGTGCTACGATATTTTAAGACCAAAATAAAGTACCTGCATCCTATCAAATCAAAACTAGCAAACAATGTAGAATGGAGGAAAAATGGACTTTTATGTTACAGTATGAACTTACAATTCATAAGGCCCCTTTCACACGGGCGGATCATTAGAGTCCGCCTGTCAGTTTGTCAGTATGTCCGCTGACACCCGATCCGCCAAAAACAGATGGATGGAAGCCCTATTTTCCATCCGTCTGGCGGATCGGATTGGATGAACACGGACAGACGGTCCGTGTTCATCCGATTCTCCATAGAAGAGAATGGAGCTGTGACAGGACAGTCTCTGCACGGAGTGAAAACGGGCTCCGCTGGTATGAAAGGACCCTAAATGTTGTAAAAATACACATTTATTAGATAGGTTCATTAAAAACATTTTTTGCTAGTTTCAAAAATAACATTTGGCTGGTGTTCCATTATATTAATAGAGCTGTATTGAACCCAAAACCAAACATGTAATATATTGCAGCTTACCACTCATTAGATATGGTAACTGCATTTGTTTTATGTTTTAGGCTTTTTTAACCACTTGCTTACTGGGCACTTAAACCCCCTCCTGCCCAGATCAATTTTCGGCTTTCGGCACTGTAGCATTTTGAATGACAACTGAGCAGTCGTGTGACATTGTACCCAAACTGAATTTTTATCATTTTTTTCCCCACAAATAGAGCTTTCTTTTGGTGGTATTTGATCACCTCTGCGTTTTTTATTTTTTGCGCTATAAACAAACAAAGAGCGATGATTTTGAAAAAAGAACAATATTTTTTACTTTTTGCCATAATAAATATCCAAAAAAAAAAAAAAAATTATTCATCAGTTTTGGCCGATATTCTTCTACATATTTTTGTTAAAAAAAAAAATCACAATTGGCATATATCGATTGGTTTGCGCAAAAGTTATCACATCTACAAACTATGGGAATTGATTTATGGCGTTTCTATTATTTTTTTTTTTTTACTAGTAATGGCGGCGATCTGCGATTTTTATTGGGGCTGTGGTATTGCAGAGGACATGTGGCACATTCTTGACACTTTTTTGGGACCAATGACATTTATACAGCGATCAGAAATTTAAATAGCCACTGATTACTGTATAAATGTCACTGGCAGGGAAGGGGTTAACACTAAGGGGGCAGTGAAGGGATTAACTGTGTTCCCTGTATGTGTTCTAACTGTATGGGGGTGGGGCTACCAGGGACATAACAGATCCAATTGATCCCGATCACAGGGATCAGTAGATCTGCTATGCCCCCCCTCACAGAACAGCGAACCGCAGTGTTTACATCGGCGGTTCCCCGCTCTGCAGCTCTAACAGGCGATCACGGGTCGCCAGCAGACATCGAGTCTGCCTGACCCGCGGGCACGCCCATGCAGCGTGCGGCGGCCGCAAGAGTGCGCCGCCACCGGCTGTGAGTGCGTGCGGGGAGCGTGCAAAGGGGCGGAAGTCCATGGACGTCCCCCCGGCAATTCGGATCTGCGCTGTAGCCATCTTTCGGCTATAGCACAGATCTGTACTGGTTAAGGCATGCCTTAGTTGTGTACAATGTAATTTGATGAGGAAAGGGGATAAGGGGATGATTTTTTCCACCCTGATAGTGGCCATAACTATGCTATTTAGGGGTTCCATACATGTCAAACATCATATGTTGTTTACATATTATTGTGACCGTGCAATTTAATATATGTTGGGGAAACAAGACACAAAATGAAGGACCGCATATCACAACACCACTCTTTACTCGTGCTAGACAATCAGGTTTATTGGTCCCTAAACACTTTATGGAACATGATCACAAAGACACTGATTTGAGATTTATGGTGTTGGAAGAAATAGCTAAAGACAGAGAGAGGTATGGTGGATCAATAAGATTAACACATTACATCCATATGTTCTCAACAGGGAATATAATTGCTATTTATTTTTATAATATGTTGGGATAAGCATGCATTTATTTTTGTCACTGTCATGATTTTTTATAGATTATGAAAAGCAAAATGGACTGACTGGGATGGAATGGTGGATTTTTCATATTGCTGAATTTTGGTTTATGGTGATGATCATTTAATTGATATAAATAGGCGTATTCTCTGTTAGCTAGATTTGGTAACTATTTTTCTCTACAAATTTATAATAATGTATTAGACTGCAAGGGAAATTTCTATTTTGGATACTTATAAGTAATTTTTCTGTGTGGATCTATCTATGTAACTTGGTATAGGGGACACACCTGTGTAGTCATACCCTGCTCTAGGTATATAGAGTGGTTCAATAGTAACCGAATTACAACCGCAGCTTGATGAAAAGCAATGTTATGCTTGAAACTGTGCAGTTGCACTAATCTTTGTATGAAGATGTCCATTTGAAGTAAAAATACTTTATTGCAAGATTTTTGAGATCCTGTTCTCATTTTTCTTGGATGCATATGTTTATATGTAGCTCAGCCCAGCTATGTTAAATAAAAAACAATCCCTCTGCGTGATCAATAGGGCACTCTCAATGTTCTCATAAGAATAACTGCAGGGTCTGCATCCCTTTAGAAGTATTTAATTCTTGGGTAGAGTTTGAATGCACCCGTGACAGAGAGACGCTCTGACATCTCAGCACTGGAGTGGATGTCTTGTGTAGGTAAGCCTGCCAAAATATCCTAATATGCTTATTTATGCTACACCATTATGGCTAAAAGATCTTTGGGACCCCACTTTTTTTTGTTGGCCATTTACTTCCACTGTAAACTGCATTAGTCAAAGGTGTATTTAGGTTCACTTTGGTTATGTGTATTGAGAATAATAATATAGAAAGAAAGGGAGATTCATCCATTAACTAATTGATTTCATTTTTGCAGAATAATGGAGACAAACTAGATAATAATTCTGTAAATCATACTGATGTAAAAAAAAAAAAAAAAGTAAATGTATTATTAAAATGAATATACTATTAATAGAGAATCATTTGATTCCATGACCACAATGTTTTTAGCTGTAGCCAGTCACACAGCACTCAAAGCAAACAATAGCAGTTCTGCTGTGTTAATTCTTGATGAGTAAAACTGTGTAAATATCTTCTTTGTGGAAATATGTCCTTTAATTAAAGCTATGTCAATATAACTAGCTCAAATTCACTTTACACTCCATTGAGGCATTAACAAAAACTGTTGCAATTTCAACAAGAGAAATCACGTGCCACAAATTTTATTAACTTCATATTACAACAGTCAACTGCTAACTCCAGTCATCAAATATTCCTAGGAAATACTTTATTGTAGAGGTACTGAAAATAAATGATAAGGTCTTGTTATAATTGCAACTATATTTACAATTTAATACGTGAAAACAATACATGAGAATTTAATATAAGAGGAGAAGAGGTCATCTCTCAACACTATTTTTTTGGTTCTTTGATGGGGTTTATTAAACATTAGTCAATAGGGATGGGCCAAACACCCCCTAGTTCGGTTCGCACTAGAACATGCGAACAGGCAAAAATTTGTGCGAACATTCGAACACCGTTAAAGTCTATGGGACCCGAACATGAAAAATCAAAAGTGCTCATTTTAACCACTTGCCGACCGCCAACCGCAGGTTGACGGCGACAAGGTGGTTCGTTATCGCAAATCGCCGTCATACGACGGCGGCTGCGATAACGCGCACTGTGAGCGCGCGCGCCGCCGGAGGCGCGCCCGCGCGCTCACTGTGTTCGGGGAGGGCCAGGGAGCGGGTGCGGCGGCTTCGATTGCCGCCAGCTACCCGCGATAGCCCCCCCGGAGCGAATGAGCGGAGGTCCGTGTAAGTAAACACGGACCTCCGCTCTGTGTGAGGGGGAAGGGCTGTGATCACAGCCTTCCTTTACATGAAGGCTGTGATAACTTCCCTTCCCCTGTTAGGGCATCCCCCATACAGTTAGAACACACCCAGGGAACATAGTTAACCCTTAGCGCGCCCCCTGCAGGTTAACCCCTTCACTGCCAATGGCATTTACACAGTAATCAGTGCATTTTTATAGCACTGATCGCTGTATAAATGCCAATGGTCCCAAAAAAGTGTCAAAATGGTCCGACATGTCCGCTGAAATATCGCAGTACCGCAAAAAATCGCAGATCGCCGCCATTTTTAGTAAAAAATAAAAAAAATAAAAACCCCAAAAATGAATTCTCATCATCCGTAAACGCGGCCACTTTTGCGCAAACCAATCAATAAACGCCGATTGCGATTTTTTTTATCGCAAATATGAGGAAGAATATAAATCGGCCAAAAACGGTGAAAAAAAATGTTTTTTTATATATTTTTTTTGGATTTGTATTCTAGCAAAAAGTAAGAAATTTGGGTTTTTTTGCAAAATTGTCGCTCTTCTTTTGTTTATAGCGGCGATCAGAAATGACGCAGAGGTGATCAAATACCACCAAAAGAAAGCTCTGTTTGTGGGAAAAAAAGGACGCAAATTTCGTTTGGGTACAACGTCGCACGACCGCGCAGTTTTCAGTTAAAGCGACGCAGCGCCGAATCGCAAAAAGGGCTCCGGTCCTAAAGCTGGAAATCCTTCCGGGGCTGAAGTGGTTAAAGGTTTATATACAAGTTAAAAAAAGTGTATGGGGACCCGGGTCCTGCCCTACGGGACATGTATCAATACAAAGAAAAGTTTTTAAATCATCCTTTTTTCAGGAGCAGTGATTTTAATAATGCTTAAAGTGAAAACAAATTTAAAATTCTCCTTAGTCTGCCTGTAAAAGGGCACACCTCTATGATGTTTAGAACAGTGCCAGAGCAAAATGACATTTCCAAAGGAAAATTTGTCATTTATTATTGCGGCTGTAATGTATTGCTGGCTCCCAGCAATATACAGAAAAATCACTGAAAAGATTTGCGTGGGGTCCCCCCCCAGTGCCAACCAGGCCCCTCAGGTCTGGTTTGGATTTTAATGGGAACCCTGCACCATAATTTTAAAAAAAAATTGACGTGGGGTCCCCCCTAAAATCCAAACCAGACCCTTATCCGAGCATGCAACCTGGCCAGCCAGGATGGGGTGGGGGGCAAGCGAGTGCCCCCCTTCCTGAACCGTACCAGGCTACATGCCCTCAACATGGGGAATATAGGTGCTTTGGGGCAGAGAGGGGCTCTGCGCCCCCACCCCAAAGCACATTGTCCCCATGTTGATGTGGACAAGCGCCTCTTCCCCACAACCCTGAGCTGTGGTTGTGGGGGTCTGCAGGCGGGGGGATTTTCAGAGTCTGGAAGCCCCCTTTAATAAGGGGGCCCCCAGATCCCGAGCCCCTCCCATGTGAATTAGTATTGGGTACATCATACCCCTACTACTTCACCAAAAGAGTCAAAAAAAGAAAAAAACACAGGAGACAATTAGGGAAAAGCCCTTTATAAAAATAAAAATAAGTGTCCCCCGGACAAAAAAAAAAAAAAGCCGCAACAGCTCCTCATCCATGGGAGGGCACACGCCGACTGAGCTCTGTTCATTGTGACAGGTTAATTATATGGCAGGGTGGTGCCACTCAGTGATGTACGTGCGTGACCCATCCCCTCTGGTGTCACATGACGTCAAAAGGGGCGAGGTCACTCGCTTACGCCGCTGGGTGGCCCCGCCATATAAATAAACTGTCATAGCAGATGGCGGGAGCCCTCCCAACTGTGCATGCCGTCTGCATGCAATGCATTATGGGGCGCTCTGCGGCAGCAAAGTCACTGCGAACGCCCCATAATGTTCTAAATTTGACGAACGGGCGAACTTATGTTCGACTCGAACTGTGGGCCCATCCCTATTAGTCAATAGAAAGGCCATAGATTTTCTGGGATCATGCCAATTACTTTTTTATACAGTATAAAGTAATAGTTTAATTTAAGAATCAGTGTAAAGAAGTGGATATTTCTACCAGATAATTGAAATAATTACTAATACTAAGAATGGAAGAGGGGGACAGAAGAGTGAGTTAAATAGGTTATATTAAAGTGCAGTGCCATAAGTCTAAATCTAGGAGATTACTTACCAGAGGAGAGAGGGGAATCATGACCTCATGAACATGCGGATCCCCTTTTTATTGTCCAATCATCAGTGGAGAATATATAAACAGTGTAAACAGTGTATATATATATATATATATATATATATATTTAAATCATTTAAATTTTGTATAATACAATTAAAGATAGGTATAGATATACTGTATATACAGTACTGAGCAAAAGTTTTAGGCAGGTGTAAAAAAAAGCCTTAAAGTACGAATGCTTTCAACATTATACATTTTAATTGTTTTATTTTTATCAATTTAAAAAATGCAAAGCAAGCGAACAGAATAAAAAATCTAAATCATATCAATATTTAGTGTGACTACACTTTGGCTTTAAACCAGCATCAATTCTTACACTTAGAAGAGGCTTAAACTGGATGAGTAACAGCCAAACTCTGCTACTAAGGTGAGGTTGTGAAAGACAATTTCATGTCACAATTCATACACCATGGCAAGACTGAGCACAGCAAAGACACAAGGTAGTTAGTTATATAGCATCAGCAAGGTCTCTCCCAGGCAATACTTTCAAAGCAGACTGGGGTTTCAAGATTTGCTGTTCAAACTCTTTTGAAGAAGCACAAAAAACAGGCAACATTGAGGACTTAGATGCAGTGGCCGACCAAGGAAACCTAATGCAGTAGATGGAAGACACATCATGCTTACTTTCCTTTGGAAGATGTCCAGCAG
Organism: Glandirana rugosa; assembly: GCA_018402905.1. Classification (NCBI taxonomy): domain Eukaryota; kingdom Metazoa; phylum Chordata; class Amphibia; order Anura; family Ranidae; genus Glandirana; species Glandirana rugosa. The sequence continues at coordinate 3,003,900 of BLSH010276046.1, read as the reverse complement.
TGCCATCATCACAGAACTGGTGGAAATCAGTGGGACTCAGGTCCACTCATCTACTGTCTAGAGAAGCCTGACCAGAAGTGGTCTTCATGGAAAAATTGCTACCAAAAAAGCTATACCTCTGATATGGAAACAAGGCTAAATGACTCAACTAGGCATGCAAACATAGAAACGGGGGTTCAGAAAAATGGCAGCAGGTGCTCTGGACTGATTAGTCAAAGTTTGAAATATTTGGTGTTAGGAAGAGGCAAAAAAGACTGAAGAGTGAGACAATAATGAGTGCAGGGACCAGTCAAGCATGGTGGAAGTTCCTTGCAAATTTGAGGCTGCATTTATGCAAATGGAGTTGGAGATTTTGTCAGGATCAATAGTGTTCAATGTTAAGAAATACAGGCAGATACTTATCCATTATGCTTTACCATCAGGGAGGCGTGTGATTGACCCAAAATGTATCATTCAGGAAGATAACAACCCCAAATCTACAACCAATGTTATTAAGAACTATCTTCAGCGTAAAGAGGAACAAGGAGTCCTGGAAGTGATGGTTTAGCCCCCACAGAGCTCTCAACTCAACATCATCGAGTCTGTCTGGGATTACGTGAAGAGACAGAATTTGAGGCAAGCTATATCCACAAGATATGTGGTTAGTTTTCCAATGTTCGGAATAATCTATCTGCTAAGTTCCTTCCAAAACTGTATGCATGTATACCTAGACTTGATGCAGCTTTGAAGGAAAAGGATGGTCACACCAAATATTGATTTGATTTGAATTTATTTTCTGTTCATTTACTTTCCATTATGTTGATTAATAAAAATAAAATATAAACACCTCTATTTCTGAAAACATTCTTAATTTACAGCACTTTTTCAGACCTGCCTAAAACTTTTCAACAGTAGTGAATATATTTATATTTTTTCAACTTTATCTAGAAAGATCCACTTTGAATAATGACATCAATAATATTCATATATATATATATATATATATATATATATATACATACATATACACACACATTATATGTATATTTATATATAACTTCATTTTTGTATTTAGCTGTATTTATTAATCATAGGATTATATGTTTTAATTCTCTATTGTCTCCTCTCCTCAATACAGATATATTATCTATTACCATAAACCTGAGTTGTGCTGGTGTATGTCCGCATTGTTTGAAATGCTGTTCAACCAGCAAAATAGAGAGTTAAAATGAAAACAAACTGAAGTAAGATGGATTGTGCTCCTTGAGGTTGGATTCAAACCTATGTGAATTGGATGTGAATGTCTCCGCATCCAATTCACATTGCAGGAGATTGTGACCGGCTCTCTATGGAGCCAGTTCACACATCTCAGCTGTGGATGCAAATTTGCACAGGGGTCCTGTATGTCTTTTGGTCCATTTCAGGTCAAATTCAGCCCAAATTTCAGGCTGAAATCTGACCTGAAATGGTGAATGGAGACGCACTGGACCCCTGCTGTAAGCTTCATGCGGCAATAGTGTGAACCCAGCCTCACACTTTAATGCCTAAAGATTCCACATCCCATCACATCGCCAAGCCTCAGGAAGTACAGTCACATATAAGTAATATACAGTTAATGAGGTATATAGGTATGAGTAGTGTGTCCATAGAAGTCTGTTGCCATGGCACACAATGGAGACCTCGGTTGATTAGGGTTAGTACATAAAAAATAAAAACAAATAGAAATAATATGTACATAAAAAATAGTGCTGCACTGCTCACACTTAAAAAAAAATAAATAAATATAAAAAAATCAGTAAATAAAATACAGCCATTCTAACATATGTATCCAAACAAAATAGTGCAAAAGAAAATATTAAAGTGGTTGTCAACTGATGACAACCACTTTAAACTACAGGTAAGCCTATAATAAGGCTTACCTGTAGGTCCCAGGAATATCTCCTAAACCTGTACGGGTTCTGCTATTTTACTCCACGTGTTGAGAAGCTGCAGGGCAGCCAATCAACAAGCGTTTCACTGGTTTGCCCTTAGAAGCCATCACAGCCATGCCTACTAATGGCATGTGGTCACTTTGCGAACAACTAACCGACGGGACGTCGAAGAGTTGTGCACCTCATTTTATCGTCTTGGGCATGTCCAAATCCTCTATAAGGACCCTGGATGTCCATTCGGAATAATATCCGAATGGACATCAAATTTCACCAACAGTAGTCAACTGTTGGTGAAATTATAAAAGAAAACGTGATAAAACAAACCTATGTATACAATCTTACCGACATAAAATAAATGACTAAAAAAATATAAATAAATAAAAAAAAATTCACACTCGTCACGTCGTGATAAAAAATACATGTATAATAAAGATAAACAAAAATAAAAAATACA
>BLSH010276046.1:2976153-3001526 GCA_018402905.1 Glandirana rugosa | reverse complement strand
AGGAACCTCTCCCTAATGCAGTAGTAGGTGGTTTTATAACAATAAGCTTTCCCTCAGAGCACCAACAGGAACCTCTCCCTAATGCAGTAGTAGATGGTTTTAGAACGATAAACTCTCCCTCAGAGCACCAACAGGAACCTCTCCCTAATGCAGTAGGAGATAGTTTTATAATGATAAACTCTCCCTCAGAGCACCAACAGGAACCTCTCCCTAATGCAGTAGTAGATGGTTTTAGAATGATAATCTCACCCTCAGAGCACCAACAGGAACCTGTCCCTAATGCAGTAGTAGATGGTTTTAGAATGATAATCTCTCCCTCAGAGCACCAACAGGAACCTGTCCCTAATGCAGTAGTAGATGGTTTTAGAATGATAATCTCTCCCTCAGAGCACCAACAGGAACGTCTCCCTAATGCACTATAAGATGATTCTGAATGCTAATGTCTCCCTCACAGCACAGACAGGAACGTCTCCCTAATGCACTATAAGATGGTTCTGAACGCTAATATCTCCCTCACAGGACCGCAATGAAGGTCTCCCTACTGCAGTCTGAGATGGTTGTGAACGCTAATCTTTCCCTCACAGCACCACCATGAAGCTCTCCCTACACTAGTCTGAGACGATCTGACACGCGGCGCTACGTGACTCCAGCCTCATATAGAGGCTGGGTCACATGATGCACTGGCCAATCACAGCCATGCCATTAGTAGGCATGGCTGTGATGGCTTCTAAGGACAAACTAGTGAAAAGCTTGTTGATTGGCTGCCCAGCAGCTATAGAAAAGGCACCAAAAATACCCGAATACCGAACCCAGACTTTTTTTCCAAATGTCCAGGTTCGGGTTCGGGGCAGGGACACCCTAAAGTCCGGTACAGACCCGAACTTTACAGTCCGGGTTCACTCAACTCTACTCATAATACTGTATATACAGATAAAATGTGATAAAGTTGAATAATAATAAACCGCCAGATGTACTGACATGTATACTAATAAAATAGAATTGTTGTTGTAAATAACCATCCACATGATTAGTTAAGTGAGATCAAACTAACCATATTAATGTTATTATGAATATAATGCAAAACAATCTTAAATAAACACCTTGCTGCCACACTAGTACATAAATAGAGCGAATGAGCGAAAATAAGGCCAAATGTGAAAATAAGGACAAAAAAAACAGTGCATCAGAATACTTCATGAAGTAGATCCAAAGGTGAATAAATAGTCCCAATTCTGCACAGAATAAGGCTTTACATTCACACCCATGATTCTTCATTTTCAATGTATGACTGTGGTCTACCACCAGCCAGTATGCACGTAGACTTTAATGTCTGACCCATACAGGTCAGATAGCACTCCAATCAACCAGCATCCAAGGTTGTCTTCCCCACTCCAGCAGTTGCAGGTTCTATATATGTGTCCTTTATCAATAGGGATGACCGAACAGTTTGGCCCGAGCATGAGTTCAGGCCGAACATTTGCCTGTTCGGCCGTTCGCTGAACACCAGAATTTGCATAATGTTCGCCAGGTGTTCGCCCCAACATTCTGCACCCTGATTGGGCAAAGCAGTGTAAGCTGGTTGTTAACCACTTCAATACAGGACGTTTATACCCCCTTCCTGCCCAGACCAGTTTTCAGCTTTCAACGCTCTCACACTTTGAATGACAATTACTCTCTCATGCTACACTGTACCCAAACAAAATTTTTATCATTTTTTTCACACAAATAGAGCTTTCTTTTGGTTGTATTTAATAATCTCTGGGTTTTTTATTTTTTGTGACATAAGTGAAAAAAGTGTGAAAATTTTGAAAAAAAACACTTTTTTTTAGTTTCTGTGATAAAATTTTGCAAATAAGTAATTTTTGTTCATACATTTGGGCCACAACCTATACCGCTACCTATATTTGGTAAAAATAACCTAAATAAGTGTATATTATTTGGTCTATGTGAAAGTTATACGGTCTACAAGCTATAGTGCCAATCATTGAAAATTGATCACACCTGATGTACTGATGGCCTATCTCATTTCATGAGGCCCTGAAATGTCAGGAAAGTACATTTTGGAAAGCAAACACCCGTGGTATATTCTATGAGGCATGGGCTGCAGGTAGGTACTCGGATACTCTGATGGGCTGCAGATAGGTACTCGGATACTCTGATGGGCTGCAGATAGGTACTCAGGTATTCTGATGGGCTGCAGATAGGTACTCGGGTACTTTGATGGGTTGGAGACAGGTACTCGGGTAATCTGATGGACTGGTAAAAAGTACTTGGGTACTCTGATGGGCTGCAGATAGGTACTTGGTTACGCAGATGGGTTGGTGACAGGTACTCGGGTAATCTGAAGGGCAGGTGACAGGTATTCGGGTACTCTGATGGGCTGGTGACAGGTACTCGGGTACTCTGATAGGCTGGTGACAGGTACTCATACTCAGATGGGCAGATGACAGGTACTCGGGTACTCAGATGGGCAGGTGACAGGTACTCGGGTACACTAATGGTCTGGTGACAGGTACTCGGGTACACTGATGGTCTGGTGACAGGTACTCGGGTACTCTAATGGGCAGAGGCAGGTACTTGGGTACTTTGGCGGGCTGGTGAAAGGTATTCAGATACTTTGATGGGTTGGTGACAGGTACTCGGGTACTCTGATGGGTTGGTGACATGCACTCGGGTACTTTGATGGGCAGGTGACAGGTACTCGAGTACTTTGATGGGTTGGTTATGGGTACTCGGGTACTCTGATGGGTTGGTGACAGGTACTTGGGTACTCTCATGGGCTGGTGACAGGTATTTGGTTACTCTGATGGGCTGGTGACAGGTACTGGGGTACTCTGATGGGTTGGTGACAGGTACTTGAGTACTCAGATGAGCTGGTGACAAGTACTTGGGTACTCTGATGGTCTGGTGAAAGGTACTCGAGTACTCAGATGGGCTGATGACAGGCACTGGGGTACTCTGATGGATTGGTGACAGGTACTTGGGTACTCTGATGAGCTGGTGACAGGTGCTCGGGTACTTTGATGGGTTGGTGACAGGTACTTGGGTACTCCGATGGGTTGATGACAGGTACTCGGGTACTCAGATGGGTTGTGACAGGCACTCGGGTACTTTGATGGGCAGGTGACAGGTACTCAGGTACTTTGATGGGTTGGTGACGGGTACTCGGGTACTCTGATGGGTTGGTGACAGGTACTCGGGTACTCAGATAGGTTGGTGACAGGCACTCGGGTACTTTAATGGGCAGGTGACAGGTACTCGGGTACTCTGATGGGCTGGTGACAGGTACTTGGTTACTCTGATGGGCTGGAGACAGGTACTGGGGTACTCTGATGGGTTGGTGACAGGTACTCGAGTACTCAGATAGGCTGGTGATAAGTACTCAGGTACTCAGATGGGTTAGTGACAGGTACTCGGGTACTCTGCTGGGTTGGTGACAGGTACTCGAGTACTCAGTTGGGCTGGTGACATGTACTCAGGTACTCAGATGGGTTGGTAACAGGTACTCAGATGGGCTGGTGACAGGTACTCGGGTACTCCGATGGGATGGTGACAGGTACTCGGGTACTCTGATGGGCTGGTGACAGGTACTTGGGTACTCAGATGGGATGGTGACAGGTACTCTGATGGGCTGGTGACAGGTACTCGGGTACTCAGAAGGGCAGGTGACAGGTACTCGCATATGCTGATGGGCTGGTGACAGGTACTCGGTACTCAGATGGGTTGGCGACAGGCACTCGGGTACTTTGATGGGCAGGTGACAGGTACTTGGGTACTTTGATGGGTTGGTGACAGGTACTCGGGTACTCTGATGGGTTGGTGACAGGTACTCAGGTACACTGATGGGCTGGTAACAGGTACTTGGTAACACTGATGGGCTGGAGACAGGCACTGGAGTACTCTGATGGGTTGGTGACAGATACTCGAGTACTCAGATGGGCTGGTGATAAGCACTCAGGTACTCAGATGGCTTGGTGACAGGTACTCGGGTACTCAGATGGGCTGGTGACAGTTACTGGGCTACTCTGCTGGGTTGGTGACAGGTACTCAAGTACTCAGATGGGCTGGTGACATGTACTCGGTACTCAGATGGGTTAGTAACAGGTACTCATATGGGCTGGTGACGGGTACTCAGATGGGATGGTGACAGGTACTCGGGTACTCTGATGGGCTGATGACAGGTACTTGGGTACTCAGATGGGTAGGTGACAGGTACTCAGGTACTCGGATGGGCAGGTGACAGGTACTCGCGTATGCTGATGGGCTCTTGACAGGTACTTGGGTACTCAGATGGGCAGGTGACAGGTACTCGGTATGCTGATGGTCTGGTGACAGGTGATCACAATGCTGCGAGCCCCCAGGGGCCTGCAGTAGCGGCAAAAAGGGAAAGACGTCATATGACATCGTCCCGGATCGAGGTAGGGTTCCTGCCGACGTCATTTTACAATGACTCGGTGTGGAACCGGTTAAGGAGTGGGGCCGGGAAGCTGACGTCCTTAATAACTGAGGAGTTATCAGTCAATGGGTTTCCCCGCTGCCAGCTGAATAATAAAAAAAGTGACAGTTAAAAAATAAAGAAAAAAGTGATGTGGGGTCACCCTCCCAGTCCATAGTAGACCCTTCAGGTCAGGTATGGATTTGGAGTTGAACCCCATGCCAAATTTTAAAAAACATCATGGGGTCCCCCCAAAATCCATACCAGACCCTTATCCGGGCATGCAGCCTGGCATGAAGCCTGATGAAATTCGCATGTGAGCGAATGAAATGCTTCGGTGTCTCTGCTCCCCCCACCCCCCCACACACCCCTCCGGTCCCCCCTATCCTAGGGGACCACCTGCTGTTCAGAACCAGAGGTGCTCCATAAGCTGAATCCACATCCTCAGCTCATTCACAGCCCGTCTCAGCGTTTACCAGACCTATCCGAAACTGACAGGTTTCAGACCAGCTGACTCACACATGCAGCTCTGGCTCCGCATAACGGGCTCCTTGGATTCAGGAGCCAAAGTCTTTTCATCCCCCGGTCAGCATCCACACACCTCATGGAGGACCGGCAGTGCTAGCTGACACTTGCTGCCTTGGAACTGGAGGACCCTGAGACATGGGTAAAGCCGCACACTCACCGCATAGATGCTGAGCTTTGCTACGGCCACTGGCTCCACTTCATGTGCCAACCACGCTCGGAGGAGTATCTGGACGAAAACATCTAACAGTGAGTCACATGCCAGTGGGATCTACACTTTACCTTGCAGCCGCATCCACCACGGCTTTTAGCCATCCACTGCTGCTAGGGCTAGCACAAGCGGGCTATGTGACACACCAGAGTCCAGGACTACATAGTGTGTCGCTTTCTGATCTTTGCAATTAATCCTGGTAGCGAGACTCACATTGGGCTGTTACTGATCTATACGTTCCATGGACCACCAGTCCTAAAGGGACAATGTGCCTTTACTGACTTTTGATATGCTAATGCAGGTTGGAATTCTGGCAATCCCACACAGCAATCTACGCCTAGCACCAAGTACATTTTGGGATTATTGCCTTCAACTTTATTATGCTAAAGATTTTGAGCTAATGAGTCCTTGTATTTCTGTGATTTCAGCTGCCTTAGTATCCAGTACACCTTAATTCATGATTGGGCATTGATGGGCCTAGAGGTTCCACAACACAGCCATTAGCACTTAATTGAGCTGGTGCTGGTGGTTGAATTACCTAGGATCCATGTAAGAGTCCCTGCTAGATAAATGTATGCGGTATGTATATGGTAATGGTACGGGTGTGACCCCGGGGTGTTGTTTTTAAACAAACAACATTGTCATTTTGTGTGTTGCCAAGCATCATTGGTTTCTATTAAATTGTTCGACTAATAAAGTTTATGTTTCAGTATATGCCGATGGATTATCCCTTCCTTCTCCTTTTGGAGTCACAGACCAGCTTTGGGCAGGGCTCTGTCCCCTTCCAATCTGTGGTGTAGAATGCAGCCTGGCAGGTCAGGAAAGGGGGAGGACAAACGAGTGCCTCCCCCTACTGAACCATACCATGCTACATGCCCTCATTATGGGGTGGTGGATGCTTGGGGCAGGAGGGGATCTGCCCCCCCACTCCAAAGCACCTTGTCCCTGTGTTGATGGGGACAAGGGCCTCATCCCCACAACCCCCAGCCATGGTCTGCAAGCTGGGGGCTTATCGGAATCTGATCCCGCCCCCCATGTGAATGAGTATTGGGTACATAGTACCCCTACCCATGTACCAAAAAAGTGTACAACAAGTAATTAAAACAAGAGACACGTTTTTGACAATTTGGGTTTCCCTCCAGATCCATACCAGACTCGAAGGGCCTGTTATGGACTGGGGGAGACCCCACGCCGTTTTTTTCTCTTTATTATTTTGAATAGCCAGGTGCCGGCAATTTTTACCGCAAGTCATTTTAAATGGGATTTGACTCGTTTTTTCTTCTTTACACGTGGCTTTTTTGCTGCAGCATGTTATATACAGTATATGCTACAGATGCGCCACTTTACAGGTACATTAAGGGGACCCCCCAGGCACTATATTTAACCACTTCCGGTCCACTGGCTGTCAATATACATCGGTCCTTTGACGCTGAATACCGTTGTTATGGCAGCAGATAGCTGTCATAACCACATTATTCTCTTCAATGGCAGGCGGTCTGCTTTGAGATAAAAGTGGTCTCCGATGCGGATTCGCCGCAAGATCACTTTTATCTGTGGCGGGAGCTGTCCCCCCTCCTGCCGCATCCAGGTCAAACATCACTCCCGCCCTCCAGCCTTAAAGGTACAATTAAAAAAAAAGACATTTAAGACTTTTATTTATTTTTTATTACTTTTAAGTGTAAATGTGAGATCTGAGATCTTTTTGACCCCAGATCTCACATTAAAGAGGTCCTGTCCTGCTTATTTATATTACAAGGGATGTTTAGATTCCTTGTAATAGGAATTAATGTGATAATTTTTTTTTTTTAAAAGACAGTGTAAAAATAAAAAGTAAAATAAATAAGAAAAAAATGTAAGTCTCTCTGAGCTTGCACGCAGGAGAAAACACATACGCAAGTCGCACACCCACATATGAAAATGGTGTTCAAACCACACATGTGAGGTATCGTCGCAATTGTTAGAGCAGGAGCAATAATTCTAGCACTAGACCTCCTCTGTAACTCAAAACTGTTAACCTGTAGACATTTTTAAATGTCGCCAATGGAGATTTTTAAGTGCCAAAGTTTGTCCCCATTCCACAAGCGGTGCAATTTTGAAGCATGACATGTTGGGTATCAATTTGCTTGGCGTAACATTATCTTTCACAATATAGAAAAAAATTGGGCTAACTTTTCCCAAAAAATTGCGTTTGTAAGACCGCTTCGCAAATACGGTGTGACATAAAGTATTGCAATGACCACCATTTTATTCTCTAGGGTGTCTGAAAAAAAAATTAATGTTTGGGGGTTCTAAGTAATTTTCTAGGGGAAAAAAATGATTTTAACTTGTAAACAACAGTTGTCAAAAATAGGTTTGGCCCTTAAGTGATTAAAGGATTTTTTTCATTTTTAATGTTGTTCTTAATTAATATCACTGCTCCTGAAAAAAAAGATTATTTTTTTTTGCATTTGTACATGTCCCTCAGGGCAGTACCTGGACCCCCATACCCCTTTTATTTCCAATTTCTTGCATATAAGCCTTCAAAATGGGCACTTTTGATTTTTCCTGTTCAGCTCCCATAGACCACAATGGGGTTTACCATTCGGGTTAGAACATTTCCCCTGCTCTGGAGTTCTGCTGCGAACCAAACAGGGGGGGGTGTTCAGCCCATGTCTACTTATAAATATCACTTCAACTGATAAAGTGACTCTAAAAACAAAAAGGAAACGTTCTATAGTGTAGTAAGGTTTATTAGATAGTTAATGCGTATAAAGCAGTTCTACTCTAATGGGATATAGGAGGGAATGCCCACATCCATAATTGTTACCCGATAACAAAACAAGACCCTCTGGTGGGACTTTAAAGGGCATATACTCCAAGTGAAAGTAGAGTAATGGGATAAGTAAAATCTATTGTTTTTTATTAATACAAGTTAAAAATGAAGCACATAAATACATGCCTATAACAGCGATACATAATGTGGTTACAATATATATTATATTGCTCATTAGATCAACAACCACTATATTTAATCACTCATGTACATATAGACAGAGTGATACTGAATGGGTTTTAAGGTCATGCGTTGTTCTTCTTCATCAGGGGCAAGTGGTAGAGGTATCTATGGTATTGTATGGATATGAGAACATATCCTATACTTTCCACATCAGGAATTAAAAACAAGGGGATATGCTACCGCCAGCCTCCAACAGTCCAAGAGAGTGGGGAACAGGGTGGCTCCACCCCTACTAGCTAAAAGGGGCAATAAGCCCAACCCCCACACCATGGGCCAAGGAGATAAAGATCTATTTGGATGGACCAAGGTGAGTAGATGGAACAGTTCCTGAGCATGAAACCAAATCACCAGACCAGGGACATACATTCTAGCCCCCATTATTAAAGAGGGATATACACTCCACCTGGATGGGTAACCAATTCCGATGTTGTATTGGACTCAGGTGCTGTGCACTGGATCGCCAGGGTCACATCAAAATACCTTATCTGTTATGGTCCCAGTAATGAAAATGGTTGGTCAGACAGCAAGCAGGTGTGGTGTCCTCTGAGGCTCGGGCTTATTGCCCCTTTTGGTTGTTAGGGGTGGAGCCACCCCGCTCCCCACTCTCTTGGACTGTTGGAGGCTGGCGGTGGCATATATTCTTGTATTTAATTCCTGATGCAGAAAGAATCAGATATGTGCTCATATCCATACCAAAGATACCTCTACCACTTGCCCCTGATGAGAGGAACAACGCATGACCTCAAAACACATTGGGTATCACTCTGTATACATGTACATGAGTGATTAAATATAGTGGTTGTTGGGGTGGCACATGCACAGTTCATGGTGGACATGTAATTAGAGAGTTCCGCTCTCCATCACCCCTGTGCAGCTCCATTGGCAACCGATCGCAACGAGGGTAAGACAAATCGCTTCCTTACACCTCCCGGAACCTCATGTTAAAAACCAGGTATCAAAAACCATACCCTCAGTCTCAGCCAGCACCGCAGCCTACCTCCACCATGGAGCACTTCCTGACCAGGCCTCAATACCCGGTCTCAATTTCACAGGGAGACCAGAGGAATATATTCGCACTCTTATGGCGGAAGACACATCACAGCCACCCCTCTTCTCACAGCACCATTCACCTCCACAGGCAATACTAACCCCTGAACTGCTGGATGTTAAATTACAAGCATTGGTGCAACAGTTAACCAAAGCGATTGCCCACAAGGTTGGAAAGATTTCCCAGGAACTCAGGGAGATTGACCAGCTTGGTGTACACACAGCAACCCTAGAGACTAAAGCCTCGTACACATGGCGCGACGGTCGTATGAAAACGGTCGTACAACCGATTGTTGTACTATCATCCGACCGTTAGTATGCGCAATTAGAACAGCCAACGTGGGATGGTCGTACAACAGCAGTTGGATGAGCAGACTAGAAAACTTTGGGTGTACAACAAGCGGTCGTATGACTGTTGTACCGTGTGTACATAGAAGTTGGTCCAACAAGTTGTACATTCAAAACACGCATGCTCAGAAGTCAGGAACGCTCAGAAGTGTCCGTTCGCGTAAACCTACATTTCTAATTCACAAATCACATGCACCTGAACTTCCTCTTTATACGCTCGTTACACGTCACTACATTAGGCTTGGTCGTACGATTGCTTATGCGAGACACAACAGCCGACATACGATTTTGGACGTCCGGTCATACGACTGGTGCATCGTGTGTACGAGGCTTAAGTTTGATGAGATGATCAATTATTTCCAGGCCCTGGAAGAGAAAAACATTTCCCTTAAACACTCTGTATCTCAACTACAGCTCCAGCAAGATCTGGAAAATAGGAAAAGACGCCAAAATCTAAAGATTCGTGGAGTCACAGAAAATGTAAGTGACAACAATATTCACCCATATCTTCTGAGCCTGTTTAACACTCTAGCACCAGATATAGCTGACATTGACTGGTGTCTGGATCGGGCCAACAGGTCCCTGGCCCCTCCAACTGGTGCTAGGTCACGAGATATAGTGGTGAAGTTCCACTATTATGACAGCAAAGAAGCTCTCACCATGGCCACCCTCAACCCTTCTCACATAGACTATAAAGGTGATAAAATACAGTGACCTATCTCCAATTACCATGGCAAAAAGGCGCTCCCTGAGACCGATCACCTCCTATGTTAAAACCCACAAGATCCCCTATTACAGGGGTTGTTGCATTACACCTAACTGTCATGAAAGATGGAGTTCAACATATTCTCTGTGACCTTCAAGAAGGAGACGCCTTCCTTAAAAATCTGGGTCTCCCTCCTCTACCCACAGAAGATGGGCAACTATCACCATCAACACCCTGGGCCTCTTCAGCCCCTTCTAGGATCTGGGGCGCTGCAAGAGGAAGAAGAGCAAAGCCCTACTCCACTCCCCAACAATCCCGACCTCCCAGACAACCTACCTGATCATGTTTGAGTCACCCCTCAAATGTTCTTCTCTAGAGGCATGAACCCTCACCACCCCCTGCACGGGTATGGTTTCTTTTCAGCTCCTATCCTGATATAGGGGGCTGACTACTATACCCCCCTCCCATTGAGGTGAATTGTTTCATTACATGTTATGTTCTAAATGATTTAAGATGGCATTTGCCTGCTAACATTCTCATTCAGAGCAGTGAGGTGGAGTGCCCTGTTCTCACCTCTGTTGGAGGCTGCCTTGCTCCCCTGCATGTCCTATGGCTACGGCCATGGACTCCTGAGATGCCTCTGCCTCTCAGGACTATGAATGTTGTCTTTTTTAGGTCAGTTTGGCCTTTTTGTTACGATGCTACAAACTATTTCATGGAATTTTTTTTGGACTTATTTTGTCATTTTTCTCCTTTTATTTCCACAACCCTGCTATAGCTCCAAAAATATTATCGTATACTATTAAAGGTTTGAACTTCATCAAAAAACGATGGCTGGCATTGAGGGAATGTAGGGCCTCCGGGACAGACGTGATTCTGATTCAGGAAACTCACTTTTGCTCTGGGGGATCTTTCAAATTTGTCTCCAAACATTTTCTGCTCTCCTACATGGCGTCTGACTCATCTGGTAAGGCCGGATTTGCAGTATTGATTTGACGCTCCTGCCCTATCCATATCAAGTCACCCCATCTGAACCCACGTGGTCATTATGTAACAATGAATTGTGATTTTATGTCAAGCTCTTTTATGCTTATGAATGGCTATGCACATAACTCCGGTCAGATTAAATTCCTAATAGAGGCATTTGAGGTGTTACAGTGATTTTCCAGCCTTTTATAGTGGTGGGGGGGACTTTAACATTGCTCTCTCCCTTACACGGGATAGAAGATCTCTGTTCCAAACCAAACTGCCTCGCACAATACAATCTTTGGCTACCTTCTTTCTTAAATTGATACGTACCCAGCACTTGTTTGATATATGGATGATAAAACACCCCACTAGCAGGCAGTTTTCATTCTTTTCCCCTCCCCATAAGATGTTTTCTAGACTGAACTATTTTTCGTGACAGCTCCTCTCCTATCAAATACAGTGTCATCTGACCTGGGTACAATGTCCTGGTCTGATCATGCTCCCTTGACCTTAGATCTTTCCCTCTTAACTGCATTACCTAAAAATGCCACTGGAGACTTAATGAGTCTTAATGAGTCTTAATGACTCAACCACTTGGAGACCAAAGACAAACTTCTGCACTCTCTAACAGAATTCTTTCAGCTCATTGAAGGTTCTGTGTCCTCCTGTATAAAGAAGGATGAAGCTTCCTTAAAATCCTCTCTGCTGGAGAAGCTGTGCACTGCCGAACTCTGCTTGGTCCACTCCCCCACATTGTCCCAGATGCGGACTGTAACCTCTCCACTTAATCATATCAAGTCTTTGGAAATGTCAGGTATAGCTAGATCACTCCTCTGGGCAAAACAAAAATTCTACGAGTACTCCAACAAACCACACAGAATGCTGGTCTCAAGACTTAATCCTAGACCCTTTCACTCCTTCCTTGACCACCTTAAACAGTCAGATGGCACGCCCACTCACTGCCCACGAACTATGACCCGGGTCCTTGGAGACTTCCACGGTACTCTATAACTGTCTGACTCTACCTCTCCACCCCCCATTTGATCAAGATTTGTTTGACCCCACACCCATCCTTTTATGCATTTCTATATCTCAGTCATACCAAAACCGGGTAAGAATCTGTCCCTCCCGGATAACTATAGGCCAATTGCATTTCTAAATTCAGACTACAAAATCTTTACAAAGATCTTGACCAATTGTTTATTCTAATTATTATCAAAACTGGTTGATAGAGCTTTATCCCCGCTAGGCATGCAAGGGACAATTCCAGGCGTACCATCGACCTCATTGGTATGTTAAATAGAGTATGTCGGTCTGCTTTACTTTTAAGCCTGGATGCCCAAAAGGCATTTGATAGACTAAGCTGGCCATACATGTTTGCTACCCTAGAGGAATTTGGATTCCAAGGCCCCTTTGTATCAGCTCTGAAAGCCCTTTATTCCAACCCTACGTCTCAGGTCTAAATGTCCTCCTTTACATCTCTGACCTTCCCGATGTCAAATGGCATCAGACAGGGCTGTCCTCTGTCATCATTACTTTTCATCTTATGCCTAGAACCCTGAAGCAATCTGTGTTCATTCTGACATCCGGGTGTCCCTATGCGCCATAGGGAATACAAGCTATCCCTGTTTGCTGATAATATATTACTGACCCTCACTAACCACATATCTCCCTCCCATCCCTCCATGCACTATTATCCCAGTTTAGCTCCCTATCCGGATACAAAATCAATGCCTCCAAGACAGAAGCTATGCCCCTACATATCCCTCCTGACAAACTAACAGCTTTGCAAAACTTTTATCCATACCGTTGGTGCCCTCACATTCTCAAATACCTGGGCATACAGATCCTTCCTACATATACATCTCTATACTCAGCTAACTACGCTCCACTATTTAAGAACATTAGCGACATGCTAAAGTGTTGGAACCCTCTTCCTATATCTAGGCTGGGTAGAATTAATGTGTTGAAAATATCAATTATGCCTAAGTTGTTATATTTTTTTGAGACCTTACCAGTTCCAATACCCATGCCTCAACTAAAGCTAAACAAATGCTGGTTCCTCAATTTCATCTGAAATAATAGGGCCCATAGAGCAACCAGCTCAGTGGTCTTTTCCCCTAGAAACCGTGACGAAGAACAGAACAGCAGCTGAACACTATGGGCCAAAAAAACAAATCACACACATTAGTATTTCAGAAAGGAAGTGCAGCACTTAAATACCAAAGTCCATAACACCAAAAGTCCATATAAAATAGTTTCAATGAGCGATCCACCACCTATGTGTCTGTAGAGTGAGGAGACTTAAAATCTTAAGGTGCTTCAGTGCATATACACCACCAATAGTAGTACCAGCAGCTCACCTTCACGTGTTGATCCTATAAAAAAGGATCAATAGCGCCTGTTCCCTTAAGCAGGGATGGCTGATGTTTTCATGATCTCCTACACAGAACAATTCAATGATCTTCACCTCCAAACAGACCTCCGCAGCAGTGTTGTCATATATCATATATAAAACAAAGGGGATATATAGTGCTTTCTGCTAAAACTTCTATAATTTATTAAAAGATGAGAAGATATACACTCACAATGAAGGCACTGATTCCCAGTTCCTGGATGGACTTTGGTATTTAAGTGCTGCACTTCCTTTCTGAAATACTAATATGCTCTTTCCTTCCTTCCCGGACCAATTTTCAGCTTTCAGCGCTATTGCAGTTTGAATGACAATTGCGCGGTCATGCGACACTGTACCCAAATGAAATTTTTATAATTTTTTCACACAAATAGAGCTTTCTTTTGGTGGTATTTAATCACCCCTGGGTTTTTTATTTTTTAACGCTATAAATTAAAAAGGACTGAAAATTTTCAAAAACAATTAATTTTTCTTTGTTTCTGTTATAAAATTTAGCAAATAAGTAATTTCTCTTCATAAATTTTGACCAAAAATGATACTGCTACATTTCTTTGGTTCTCTGGTAAAAATAACCCAAATCAGAGTTTATTTGGTGTTGGCGGACAGACAGATGTGACGGGGACTGTGACAGATGTTTTGTGTATGGTGACAGATGTGACGGGGACATACAGCTGTTTTGGGGACTGTGACAGATGTTTTGTGTATGGTGATAGGTGTGATTGGGGACATACAGATGTTTTGGGGGCTGTTTTATGGGAACACTGATGTATATGTAGACAGGGATATCAGTGTGCTTGGTGCACTGTGTGGGGGGCGATCTGTGAGAGCTTTCTGCATGAAATCATCATCATGCAGAGAGCTGTCACATCCCCCCCGCATGAGCTCATACTGAGCTCAGCGGGGGGAGAACTGTCACAGAGACGTTTGTCTCTGTTTACAATGTGAAGGCTGTGATTGGACACAGCCGTCACATGATCGGGAGGGCCAATCACAGCGCCCATATCCCGATCTCTGCTCAGCTGGATCCTGTGATCATAATGGCCACGTGGCCGTGCTGCAAGCTCCCGTTCTGCAGGACGTATATGCATGTCCTGTCAGAACGGGGAAGCTCCCACCCGGCCGTATATGTACAGTGGCCAGGTGGGAGGTTATTAAGCTTCTAGTCCCTGACAGTTTTTCTCATTCTCAAATGTTAACTTGGACCCAAACTGGTCTTTTCCAACTTATTAACCCAGTCACAAAAGTTTTGAACCTTTGATGACCTCCAGTCCAAATACCAACTATCAAAAAACATGTTTTACTCTTACCTTCAAATAAACCATTATTTGGCAACGCTCTCCCTGTCCCTCATTCTGCATAAACCAATGGCATTTGAACTTATCTGTTCCCAAGGCCCTCATCAACCGCATCTGATCCCTGCTATTTATCAGATGCTCCATGAGACCTCCTCACTCAATGTAGACCGTCACACCTACATGCGAATATGATCCCATATCTTACAACAGTCAATCACTCTCCCCTGTTGGGAAAGGATCTGGTCCTCAACCTCCAAAGTTTCCAGATGTGTGGCACAGAGAGAGACAGCATTTAAAGTCTTACTATTCTGGTATAGAACACCAGAAGTACTACACCATTTAGATCTATCTTTACCCCCCTATGCTGGCGCTGTGGTAAATTGAAAGGTACTCATTACCATATCTTTTGGCAATGTGAGCTGATAATACACTTTTGGTCTATGGTGATGTCCCTGCTTCAGCGACTATTTGAGTCCTCTCTCTCGCCGAACCCGCTACATTACCTCTTAGGACTTCCCTTTTCTGGATTTGGGAAATTCTCAAATAAACTAGCTTTGTACATTCTATTAGCCGCCAAAAGAGTTATTCCAATGCAATGGCTATCTCCTACTCCTTCTCAGAACCACTTTCTGAAGGTAATTGTTGAGATCCGCAGAATGGAGCCTATGACAGCTTTGGTGGAGAATGCTGTGGACAGGTTCAACAGGATTTGGGACTTGTCGGACAATTCTGAGTTCGGCTCCCATCCCAGATCCTGACTGAGATACAAATGTTCATTATACACCACAGGGCGTCCTACCCCTGTATTTTCTCATTTCTCCCTCTGCGAATACGGTTCAAATTGTTATTTATTAATCTTTAACCCCTTGATATGTACTTCCCTATTTTTACATACTGCTATTCAACCTCGTGTTTCCCTGTTGTTTATATGTTAATGTATATCATTGCTCACAAGTAGACTACTATCCCGATGAACATCTTCCTCAATCTACTCATGAGCGTTACATTTTTGTAAAATCGCTGTTTGTTTTTTTATGCAATATTTGCTATGTTTATAACCATAAAACTTTAATACAAACACAATTATAAAAAAAATATAGTGGTTGTTGATCTAATGAACAGCATGATATATACTGTAACCACATTATGTATTGATGTTTTATAGGCAATAAAAAAAACAATAGATTTTACTTATCCTATCACTCTCCTTTCACTTGGAGTGTATGCCCTTTAAAGAGGGTCTTGTTTTGTTTTCTATTAGATAGTTAAAAACACATAAAATGCTACTCACAATTACTGAGAGTGTCACAGACTCTAAATTGCATGTATGATGTACCAATATGACAAGTTTCGGTCCATGCAGGAAGTGATGTCCCCCGCTTCCCACTCCTATGCATTACATCATGTATCACGTGACTTCATCAGGGATCTGCTTCCTCTGATTGGCAGAGAGATGGGCTGATGATGTCACAATCTCTGACTCTTGGCCAGAGGAATCTTTGCATTGTGTTTGTATTTATTTTGTATTTGTATTGTATTTGTCTTGAGAAAGGTGGGCTTAAAATGTTGACATTTTTCAAACCATGTTGGAAAGTTTCTTCTGTTGTAAGTCCCCTGAGTGCACCTACTGCTTGCTTACTATTTTACATACTTTTTCATGGATTGCACCTGGGCCAATACCACTACAAGCATGTGCAATGGCCCACCTCCACACCATTTATATGGACAGAGAATGGCCTAAACACCATGATAATTTTTTGTTGCTACTGTTAAAGTGGTAGTAAATGCTTTTGTTGCACTGTTTAGGAGATATTTACTTGTGAAGCCGCTGATGATATCACCAGCACTTGCGCTTTGAAGGAGCGGCATACCCGTGCCTTTACTTCAGAGCCCTGTGCCTAACACAATGACTTCATGCCCAATGTGGGAGTGATGTCATTGCAGCTTGTCCATTCAAAGGACCGGAGCCCACAAACCAGGAAGGAAGACCAGGTGAAGATGGAAGCCCTGTCGGTCAGAGACAATGCGCTGCTCGAGGGCTTCATTTTAAGGTAAGTTTCACATAATGGGCTAGTATGTGATACATACTAGCACATTATAACATTGCCTTGTAGGATGAAAAAAAATGTTTCTCCCCAAGTTTACTACGCTTTAATGGCTTTATATAAAAATGGGGTTCATATGAAATCACCAATGGAAGATTAAAATAGTCATGTTTATACTGTAAATACATATATATTTTAGTTAGAGCGTGATTGATATGTTTGTAATAATATGTCTCCTTAACCACTGAACGCAAATCGCTATTTATAAATGGCGGTCGGGAGAAGTGGATATGTCGGGGTATAGCCTGTAGCTACAGGCTATACCCCAGTACCGTTTTTTAGAGCAGGCGATCAGCTATCTGGGGTTTAGGGCTGATCCAGCACTGGAACCGCTCACCCGTTATTCCAGGCAACGGGAGGGGACATCCCACCGCCATACGCCACTCTTGCCCGGCCTCCTGTCCCATCCAGAAACTGGATCATCCATCCGACGCATTTGCTGGCTGTGTGGAGTCCCGAATGAAGCCGCAATCAGCTTCGAACGGGTTTCCTTTGTATAATTCCGGAAGCAACGTCAGAACGTCACTTCTGGTTTACTCAGCAGCCAATAGCGCTGATTTAAAAAAGACGCTATTCAGAATCGCCGTTTTTGGCAATCTGAATACTTTTAAGTGCAAAGGAGGGATGGGGGGGGTCTTTTAGACCCCAGATCCCTCCATAAAGAGTACCTGACTCCACATATTACTGTCACTAGGGATGTTTACATTCCTTGTGACAGCAATAAAAGTGATCAGATTTTTTTTTTAACCACTTGCCGACCGCAGTCTGAGGGCGACAGAGTGGCTCGTTATCGCAAACCGCTGTGCGGGGGGGGTGAGGAGCGTGTAGGGCGGACTCGATTGCTGCCGGCTACCCGCGATGGCCCCCCCGCAGTGAAAGAACGGAGGTCCGTGTATGTAAACACGGATCTCCGTTCTGTTAGAGGGGGAAGGGCGATGATCACGGGCTTCCTGTATATGGAAGCTGTGATCATCCCCTTTCCCCAGCCAGGGCAGCCCACACACAGTTATAACACGCCCAGGGAATACAGTTAACTCTTAGAGCGCCCCCTGCAGGTTAACCCCTTCACTGCCAATGGCATTTACACAGTAATGAGTGCATTTTATAACACTGATCGCTGTATAAATGCCAATGGTCCCAAAAAAATGTCAAAATGGTCCGACATGTCCGCTGCAATATCGCAGTACCGCTAAAAATTGCAGATCGCCGCCATTACTAGTAAAAAATAAAAACCCCAGAAATGAATTCTCAGCGTCCGTAAACGCGGCAACTTTTGCACAAACCAATCAATGAACGCCGATTGTGATTTTTTTTTTTTTTTTTACCAAAAATATGAGGAAAAATATAAATTGGCCAAAACCGATGGAAAAAAATATTTTTTTATATTTTTTTTGGATTTGTATTTTAGCAAAGAGTAATAAATTTGGGTTTTTTTGCAAAATTTTTTCTCTTCTTTTGTTTATAGCGGCAATCAGAAATGACAGAGAGGTGATCAAATACCACCAAAAGAAAGCTCTATTTGTGGGAAAAAGGGACGCAAGTTTAGTTTGGGTACAACATCGCACGACCGCGCAATTGTCAGTTAAAGCGACGTAGTGCCGAATCGCAAAAAGTACTCTGGTCCTAAAGTGTGAAATCCTTCCGGGGCTGAAGTGGTTAAGGAACATTGCTAAAAAAATAATAAAATAAATTAAAAAACTAATTTAAAGCATCCCCGTCCCTGCAAGCTCGGTTAGCAAAGAAAATGTATATGTAAGTCGCGCCCGCACACATCACACAAATCAAATCGCATCAAATCACACATGTGTGGTATTGCTGTGATCATTAGAGCAAGAGCAATAATTTTAGCACTAGATCTCCTCTAACTCTAAACATGTAACCTTTAAAACTTTTAAATGTCGCCAATGGAGATTTTTAAGTGCCAACGTTTGTCACCATTCCACAAACGGGCACACTTTTGAAACATGACATGTTGGGTATCAATTTACTCGGCGTAACATTATCTTTCACAATATAGAAAAAAATTGGGCTAACTTTACTGTTGTCTTATTTTTTAACTCAAAAAAGTGTTTTTTTTTTTTTAAATGGTGCTGATAAGACCGCTGCGCAAATACGGTGCAATAAAAAGTATTTCAATGACCTCCATTTTATCCTCTAGGGTGTTAGAAAAAAAAAAAAAATGTTTAGGGGTTCTAAGTAATTTTCTAGCAAAAAATACTGATTTTAACTTGTAAACAACAAGTGTCAAAAATAGTTCCGGGGCTGAAGTGGTTAATTGTCTCTGATTGCTTCTGGGGATTTGGGAATGTGATTAGTTGAATGTACAGATGTCAGGGTATATGCTGTTAATTACAAATTATATATTATGCTAAATAAAAGGTAATAGGCTGGGAAAATACCTACAGACTCAGGTGCCAGATTCACATATCTAAACAATGGAAGCAAGCTCTCTTTTGTCTACAGATATCAGCTTTTTAATGTCCTGTTGCACCTGCTAACTTTAATTTCCCCTCCACAATTCTGGCCTGTAAGTTCATTAAAACTTTGCATGAAAAGTGATGAGATTTTGGTAGCAAAGCATCTGATACTCAAAGGACTAGTCTAATTAGGTTTGATTAGTGAAAGCTACCTTCTAATCAGTGTCCCTCAGTGTAAAGCCTCGTACACACGGGACGACGATCGTATACAACAGGTCGTACTAACAACCGTCGTATATGTAATCGATCGTTCGTATGCACGATTTGAATAGCTGAACAAACGACGGTCTTACAAGGGGAGTTGTATGAGCAGACTACAAAACTTGGTCATACCAACAAGCGCTCATACGACCATTGTATCGTGTGTACAGAGTAGTTGGTACATAAGTCTATGGATGCTAGTTACTTGAGGGAAAAATGAAAAAGAAAAGATATGGAGGCAGCCATATCTTGAGGCATGAAATTTTCAGGTAAAAGGTATGGAAAATGAAGTAATTATTTTTGTCAGGTAAGAAGCACTTGGGAAGAACTGTATACAGTATCACTAAGCAAGGCCTTTCTAGTTAGGGAAATTCCAAACTAGAATTTGTTTGCATAGAAGGAAGTTTTATTATACATTTTTTTATTAATTTAATTGTATTTGTATTGAAATTTTTCAGAAATACAGAAAAAAATATAACTGAAGAAATTTTAAACATAGAAGGAAGGACCAGTAAAAGGTCCAAAAAGCATTCTAATACAAACATGAATGCAGTAGTATAAGAAATGAAGGCAAATATATAGTAGGAATAACATGTGAATAGAAACACGTTAGTTAACAGAGTTCAATATTATCACATTACATTAGAACCATGAATAGAGAAGGCGAGGGAAGAGAAAAAAATATATATATAGATTTTGAAGCTGTGTTTGTTCTGCATTTATAGCCACATAGAGAGAGATATCGCTGTGAGGAGGTACAAGGCGGAAAAGGTGGGAGACTGCGGCCAAAGGGAGGGAGGCAGGAACAATCAGAATGCAGATATTTCATATAGCTTGGCCATCCTGCTTAATTGGGGCCATGAAGGGTGCCAAATTCTGAGATGTCCCACACATCCTACACCTTATTAAACTGGGCTCTTTATCTTCCACCTGTGCCGTCATATATTCCATGTTGCATATCTCTGAGATAGCTCGTCGAAGTTGAGTTTGGAAAGGGGGTATGGTATTCCTCCATTGCAGAGGGATGGCTCTTCTAGCGGCCAATAATATGTAGGCGGCAAGTCTATTTAGGGACTTTCCAATGTCAGGAAAAGGAAGGCCCAGTAGGTAATGTAGCAGATCCATTGGGAGTGTTTGGCCTAATACCTGCTGAAGTAGAGACATTACCTTCAACCAGAAAGGTTCTATAACCTTACATTGCCAAAAAATATGAAAGTGGGTACCTATGGTTTTTCCACAGCGCCAGCATATAGGGGGCAATGTTTGCTATTGACAGTGTAGACCCTCAGGGGTCCTATACCAGAACATAAGGATTTTGTATGCTGTCTGTCTCTGCGCAATGCACCTTGAAATTTTGGAAGCAGACGTCCATATTTTGCTCCATTCTAAAGAGGGGATGGATTTCTGTAGAATTGAATTCCATTATTTCATGTATCCATGTAGGTCTGAACTGATGGGGTCGGCATCATACAGTATTTTGTATATGGTGGAAATTAAGCGTGTTTGGTGAGGGCCTTGATCACACAGGTGTTCAAAGTTAGTGGGTTTGGGCAATGTAAGAGAGTGTAGATAAGGTAGTGTTTGATCTGAAGGTAGAAGTAAAAGGAGTGTTTGGAAATGTGGTATTTGTCTTGAAGATCCCCAAATGTCAAGAGTCTGCGTGTAACTGGGTGGACTAATTGGCGACGTTGAAATAGACCGGCATTCGCCCAGGAGTAAACACGGCTGTGCGATAAACTGCCTGAGATGTTAGGATTAGATAGGATGTTAGTTAGTGGGGGACAAAGCAAAGAGAGAGAGAACTTAGAATTGCAAATCTGCCAGATCTGCATGGAGAACTTCATTGGTGCCAAACACAAACCTTGTAGTTTAGGGTTCTTCAGCAGAGAGGGGTCCCAGAGTATGGAGCAGGGATGGGCAGGGTAGAGAGAGCCCATTTCCATCTCTGACAATCTATTGGGAGGAGTCTGGGAGGAACAGGATGTCACAAAGCTTAGGTGGGTGGCAAGATAGTATTTGTGCACATCTGGCGCCCCCAGGCCTCCATAATGTTTTGGGGAGAAAATCACAGAACTGGCTATGCGATGAGCCTTGTTGTGCAAGATAGAATTCAGAAACCATCTCTTGAGCACTTTGAACTGAGGAGGGGGCTATCAGGACTGGTAGTGTTTCAAAGAGGTAGAACAATTTGGGCATGATGGACATTTTTAAAACATTGATTCTCCCCAGCCACGAGATGCATTGGTTACTCCACCGCCTCAGCATATCCCTAATATTTTTAAACAAAGGTGAATAATTCTCGCTGTAAAGAGTAGAGTATGTTGGTGTGTTGTGTATTCTGAGATACTTTAGGGATTGGGTACACCATCGGTAGGGAAATGTTTTTTTCAGAGTCAAGAGTTCCTCAAGGGGAATATGTAAAGGTAACGCCTCTGTCTTGGAGGTATTTATTTTATATCCAGCTAGATGGCTACATTTTAAGAGTAGAGCATGGAGGGATGGGAAGGACAAAAAAGGGTGCGTTAATGTTAACAGGATTATCGTCTGCAAATAATGATAATTTGTACTCCCTCTGTCTCATCGGGAGCCCCCAGATGTTCGGATGGGCAAGGACGGCAGCTACTAGTGGTTCTAGGCTTAAAATAAAGAGCAGTGGAGACAGTAGGCAGCCTTGCCTGGTGCTGTTGGACATCTGGAAGGTCTGGGACAGGAAAGAGGACATCCGGATCTGAGAGGAGGGGTTAGAATAAAGGGCTTTCAATGCATGCACAAATGGACCTTGCAAACCAAACGGGGTAAGGGTGGCAAACATATAGGGCCAGCTTAAGTGGTCAAACGGCTTCTGAGCATCAAGGCTTAGAATAATCGTCGGGCACCAAACTCTATTTATCACAGCTATAAGGTCTATAGTTTGTCTAGTGTTGTCCCCTGTATGTCTAGCCAGGACAAAGCCCACTTGGTCTCTGTCAATCAGTTTGGATAACATGTCGGAAAGACAATTGGAAAGGATTTTTGTAAACAATTTATAGTCAGAGTTCAAAAGAGCTATCAGTCTGTAGTTATCAGGGATGGATGGGTCCTTGCCTGGCTTGGGGATTACTGAAATGAAAGAGTGGGTGAAAGCAGAATGGGGGATCTCACCTTTGAGTAGGGAATTGAACAGAGATGTCAGCTGGGGTGCTAGGATATGATTGAAGGAATTGTAATATTAATATGGGAGTCCGTCTGGATCTTGGGCTTTATGATTGGGAAGGCTTTTTATGGAGGAAAGTATTTCTTCTGTAGTTATATCCACGTTTCATTTTTTTATGTCAGAGGGGGATACTTTTGACAGGGATATTCTTCTAAGAAAGAGTCAAAGTCCACTTGCTGGAAGGGGGAGGGGTGTTGGCCGGGGTTTAAGCAGTTGTAAAGTTTACTGTAAAAGTCACCGAATACCCTAGCCTTATCTTGAGGGCAGTGAATAGGTGTACCATTGGGTTTTATGAGAAAATTGGGGTAAGAGTGAGAGGGGCAAGAAATCAGCTTGATAACTAATAGTCTGTGGGGCTTGTTGCAATACTCATATAATTTGTGCTTGGCCCAAAGTAAGGGCTTGACAGTTGCAGACCAGGTCAGAGTTTTGAGCTGTTCTCTCAAGTTAGACACTGTGTGGAGACGGGTCACTGTGGGGGAGGCCACAAGTTTTTTTCTCTGCGATTTCTAGTTTTTTCAAAAGTTCCAGTTTCTGAGCGCCTCTATCCTTCTTTCATCGAGAGGCCGCAGAAATACACTGCCCTCGGAAAAAGGCTTTGTGAGCCTCCCACAGAGTGGACGCTCCTGTCACTGATCCCAGGTTAAGTTGAAAGAATTTGGGGGATGCATTGTGGAAATACAGAACTAGAGACAGCAGAGCATGGTCAAACCAGGTAATTGGCCCCAGTTCGGAGGATATCACACTGGTCAGAACCGGTGCTGAAACAAAGAAGTTGTCCAGTCTAGAGAACATTTTGTGTGCTAAGGAGTAGAATGAGTACTGTTTATTAGTGGGATGTTTAATTCTCCAGATATCAAACATGTGGTGGGAGTGTATCAGTTTCCTAAAGGAGGAGGCTAGAGTCTGTTCCTGAGGTGGTGGAGTTGAAGGAAATAGGCATCTCCGATCTTGCGAAGGGGAGAATGTAACATTAAAATCCCCTCCAACAATTATGAAGGGGAGGGAGTAATTTTGCAGCAACTCAAATGTCTCCATAAGAAACCCCAGCTGGCCTGTAAATGTAAATGCGGAGGAGTTAAATCTGCATTTTAGAATTATGCAACAACCTCAGGGATCTAGGTGTGAGGACTCAATCTAGAGAGGGCAGGCCTTTCTGATAAGTATCGCCACCCAGCTTTTCCAGATGAGTCCGATGCCACATGTGATTGGTGTAAGTATCGGGTAGCGAATTTGAAAGAGCCTCCTGAGCGGAAATGCATCTCTTGTACTAGTATCACATCCGCCCCTGAGGCTCTAAATTCCCTCAAGGCCAGCCAGCGTTTCTTGATAGAGTTCAAACCCTTAACATTATATGATATCATAGTCGCAGCCGGCCAATAAGTAGAGCTTGGTATTTGCCTTGGATTTATCCCTGGCCCTTGTTTTTTCTATGTGTTGCCCTCCAATGCTCCTTGCTGCAAAGGCCAGTTATAGGTGTAGGCAGTGGTCATTATTTGGTATGTTTGATTTTTGTTCAGGCAACGCATTGACATCTTTGCAGCCACTGTGCTATATGCTGGGTGTTCAATGTGCCCCTGCACCTTTAAGGAGGGGTGGGACCCCCTCCAGACCATCTGCCTTCACCTATCTTATTAGAATGTATGTGCTTCCACTGTGGAGTCTCTTACAAGTCAAAGAGAGGACTACAGATCACAGGTTGCCTTGGCGTGCCTGTAACTTATGCATGCATTTGCAAATTTGTGCAACTAAATCCCTGTTTTTAAACGCATACTGTTAGACAGGTTAATTTGGTTAGTCACAGCTGGCTGGTAAGTAATGCTTGGTATTTGCCTTGGATTTATCCCTGGCCCTTGTTTTTGCGTGTTTGTTGTCCTCCAATGCTCCTTGCTGCAAAGGCCAGTTATAGGAGTAGGCAGTGGTCATTGTTTGGTATGTTTGATTTTTTTTGTCAGGCAACACATTGACATCTTTGCAGCCACTGTGCTATATGCTGGGTGTTCAATGTGCCCCTGCACCTTTAAGGAGGGGTGGGGTCCCCTCCAGACCATCTGCCTTCACCTATCTTATTAGTGTACGTAAGATTATTCTATCCACTTCCGTCTACCAGACCTCCCCTGGGGTGGGGAGGAATTTCCACGTCCCCGTGTAACTTGTGGGTCGTATATCGTGTCACCGACGTTTCTACAGTTACACAACGGACTGTTTTTTTTAGTTTGTATGGTTTGTTACTGGTGACGGATGAGGATATTGACCGGAAACGTCGTTCCTCGTAACCTCCTGTTGTTTGTGCGTTTTTGTTCCCGGTCCCTATTTAGGTTCCGTTTATGGTTCGTAATGAATGGTCGGTCGACACTGATTGGTTTAATTGGACAGATTGTCATACGCAAATTTTTGTCCCTAAATCAACGTGTTTAAACGTTTACGTACGTATTCAATGTCCGTGCGGTTCC
>BLSH010276046.1:2946663-2968283 GCA_018402905.1 Glandirana rugosa | reverse complement strand
GGCGACGTTTTTCGGCGTTATGTATTGACGTTTTTCGGCGTTAGTGAGCGTCGGCGTCAATAGGCGTCAATAGGCGTTTTTTAAAACAAAATCATCCCTCTGCTATTTTTCAACCTAAAAACGTCGGCGTCAAAAAACGCCGGAAAACGCCAGTATAATAATAGGTGGCATATGGTGGCATATGTTGGCGTTTCTTGGCATATTGTGGCGTCGGCGTCAAAAAACGTCAAAATGTTACAGCCTCAGAACGCGATGGCCATGGGTTCTACTTTCTGCTCACTAACGCCGACGCCACCTACAGCTCAGAAACGCCGACGTTTTTATGGGGCCATTGACTAACATGGAGAGCTGCAAAAAATGCCAGAAAACGCCGGCGTCAAAAAACGTCCGTGTGTATGAGGCCTAATAAATGAGAGTTTAGAACCTTTTGTAGCAAAACTCCCACTGCTGATATCAATGCCTTACCCTTGAATGACCCCTGTTCGGTTCGCACCAGAACTTTTGAACATCGGAACTGAATAACGAACCCATTGAAGTCTATGGGACCCGAATGTGAAAAATCAAAAGTGCCCATTTTGAAGGCGTATATGCAAGTAATTGGGCATACAATGGTTATGGGGGTCCGGGTACTGCCCTGGTGGACATGTATCAATGAAAATTTGTAAAAAAACATCATTTTTAAATGAGCAGTGGTTTATTTATGCTTAAAGTGAAACCATTAAAATGAAAAAAAATCCTTTCAATATAGTACCTGGGGGTCCCCTTAATTTACCGATAAACTACTGTGTATAGAAGCTGCTGCAGCAATAACTGCAAAAAATGACATTTTCCCTGCTTTCTTTATTTTGTAAGCAACAGCTTGGGGAGCCAGTCTGTATGATGAAGCCACAAT
Source organism: Glandirana rugosa (assembly GCA_018402905.1). NCBI lineage: Eukaryota > Metazoa > Chordata > Amphibia > Anura > Ranidae > Glandirana > Glandirana rugosa. The sequence continues at coordinate 2,967,391 of BLSH010276046.1, read as the reverse complement.
ATAGTGCACTGGGAACAAGATTAGAGATTTTTTGGATAAATTCTGTTGTCTCTACCACAGACTTTCGATTGAAGTAACGGGTGTGGAAAAATGGGGCTTTGGGTGTCTGTGGCGCCTTCACACCATAACCCTATAAGAGGAACTCTTCATGAAAGCAAGGATTGGCATTGCTGTAAAAATTGCAATGAGATGCACCTGTCAAACATCTGCAGAAAAATTAGTCTTTGGGTGTCGGTGGTGCCTTCACACCATAACCCTATTGAGATACTCTTGATGAAAGCAAGGATTGGCCTTGCTGTCAGAAATTGCAATGAAATGCACCTGTCAAACTGGTGGGGAAAAATTGGTCTTTGGGTGTTGGTGGCACCTTTACACTGTAACCCTATAGAGGTACTCTTGATGAAAGCAAGAATTGGCCTTGCTGTCAAAAATTGCAATGACATGCACCTGTCAAACTGGTGTGGAAAAATTAGTCTTTGGGTGTTGGTGGCACCTTCACACCGTAACCCTATAGTGGTACTCTTGATGAATGCAAGAATTGGCCTTACTGTCAAAAATTGCAATGACATGCACCTGTCAAACTGATGCAGAAAAAAATAGTCTTTGGGTATCGGTGGCACCTTCACACTGTAACCCTATTGAGGTATTCTTGATGAAAGCAAGAATTGGCCTTGCTGTAAACAAATTGAAAAGGTATGCTCCTGTCAAACAGGTGCAGAAAAATTGGTCTTTGGGTGTTAATTGTGCCCATGAAACCTACACCAAAAACATTCTTCCAGATGAAATCAATACCCACAATGCTAGGCAGCCTAGAAGTCCTGCAGAGATTCCACATCCCAAAAACACTTAATTAGCGACATCAGCATCAGGAGCTTCATAGCTGGTAATCCAGGACTGATTCATTATGATAAAAGTCAGATGGTCCATGGAGTCTGTGGACAGACGCGTTCTATTATCAGTAACAAAACCTCCAGCAGCACTGAATGCCCATTCAGAAAGCATGCTGAATGCAGGGCAGCCAAGCAACTCAATTGCATAGTGGGCAAGTTCTGGCCAGTGGTCTATTCTCATGACCCAGTAAGCCAGCGGATCATCGACTGCAAAGCTCTCCATCTCTGTTTTCGCCCCTAGCTAATTGTCCACCATGTGATGCAGACGCTGCCGATGGGATGTGGAAACTGACATCCCTGGGCGGCGAGGACTAAAAAAATTGAGAAATGCATCACTTTGGTGGCCACCTTCTCCACCGCTCCCCTCTTGACCAACAGAAGCCTCAAAACTTCATTTTTCACAACACTGTAACCTACCAGAGTAGGGAAAAGCATTCAATCTCTTTAAGGTGTCCTCAAGAGATTTCATCTTCTGCACTCTCTGTGGGAACGGGATGAGTTCTGAGACTTTTCCCTTGTAAAAGTGGTCAAGGTGGGTTGCCAACCAATAGTGATCCTTCCCATTTATGCCACATATTCTTTGCTCCTTTCACAGGCTTTGACGCATGAGGGAGCCCAAGCACTGAATATGTGTGGAGGCATGAGAAGCAGACTCTTCACTGAGTCACTGAGGATTACAGTATCTGCAATTGCCTCCTCCCAGCCATGTATTACTCCCGAGGGTTCTGCGGATGTAAAACCATCTCTTACTGTTTGACGTATGTCTTCCTCTGCTTCAATGCCTCCAAATCTGACAGAATCTTCCTCCTCCTCCTATTCTTTCTACCCTTGTGTGTTCTGTGGTGTAGGAACAATGGTGTTTGCATAAAGTGGGCCTTAAGAGGAAAGGAAGTCCTCCTCTTCCTCCCGCTGCTCTGCCTCGACTGCCTTGTCCATAATGCCACACAGAGTCTGCTCCAGCAGCAACACAACAGGAATTGTGTCACTAAGGCATGCATTGTCATGGCTCATCATCTTGCCTCCTCAAATGGTGACAGTACAGTGCATGCATCCTTCATGAGCAGCCACTGGCATGGGGTAAGAAAGCCTAGCCGGCCTGAGCCTGTCATTGTGCCATACTCACACAGGTACTCGTTGACGGCCCTCTGCTGCATATACAGCCAATGCAGCATTGCCAAAGTTGAGTTCCACCTGGTGGGCATGTCACAAATCAGACGGTTTTCAGGTAGGTGGAATTCCCGTTGAATTTCAGACAACCGAGCACTGGCTGTGTCTGACCGCCTGAAATGGCTACAGACTCTTCTGGCTTGCTTTAGCATATCTTCCAACCCTGGGTACCTATTTAGGAAATGCTGCACCACCAAATTGAGGAAATGTGCCAGGCATGGCATATGTACCAACTTTCCCGGCCTAATGGCAGACAGGAGGTTTGTGTCATTATCGCACACCACCATTCCTGGCTCCAGCTGGTGTGACCCACCTCTGGGCCTGTCCCTGCAGAGTTGCAAGAATCTCTGCTCTTGTGTGGTTACTGTCACCTAGACACACCAGCTGAAGCACTGCATGACACCTTTTAGCCTGACTCATTGAATAGCCCTTTGAATGCATAGGGGTACTTGAGGTTCATAGGACAATTCAGCAGAGGAGAGCATGGAGGAGGAGGAGGAGGAGGAGGAAGAGGAGGAGGGGGTAGAGGTGACAAATCTTGCATCATTACCAGCTGTATGGAGATGTGGGGGCACAAAAAGCTGCAGCACTGAGCCCTGTCCTGCATCCTTCCTAAATATATCATTCCTGTCCATGCTTGCTAAACTACGTGTCAGCAGTAACGCCGACTTTGCAGCTGACTGCCTTTTCCAATGATGCCACAGCATTGCCTTCCACGTGATGGTAGAGAGCTGGAATGGCCTTACGTGAAAAGAAATAGTGACTGGGAACCTGCCATTGGGGTACAGCACATTCTGCAATTTCACAGAAGGGGCAGAATTCACCAGATGGAAAGGCAGAAGTTGTAGAGCCAGCAGCTTTGACAAGCTTGCATTTAGATGCTGGGCATGTGGGTGGCAGTGACTGTGTTTTTTCTTCTGCTGCAGCAGATGGGGCAGAAAAAAATGGCAGCTATAGTGTACAGCTGGTGTGTGATGCTGGCAGATGTGCTGCAAGGATCTGAGACACACTTCTGAGAGGTCATGAAGTATAGTAGGGGCAGACTAAGGCGAGTAAGGAGGAGGGACAGATTTGGATCCCTTTTATGTGGCTTTTAGGTGCTCTTGCCAATGGGCTGAGTGGTGGGAGGTTCAATTCCTTGTCAAGCATGGGGTACCCAAATGGCTGGTGTTTTTGCCATGTTTAACCACTTCCGTACCGCCGGACGTCATATGACGTCCTTGGGTTTGAGTGGTGATATCTGAATGGTGCCTGCAGCTGCAGGCACCATTCAGATACCGTTTTTTTCAGCAGGCGATTCCCTGCAAGATAAAAGGGATCTTAGCAGCAGATTCGCCGCAAGATCACTTTTATCAGTGGCGGGAGAGGTGCCCCCCCCCCTCCCGCCGCTTTCCGGTCATCTCCGCCACTTACCGGACCCGCCGGCAGCAGCGTAGATGATCCGATGCTTTCCCCCCAGTGTCTGTGAGCCGACTGAGCGGCTGAAGCCGCTCACTCGGCTCCAGCCGCTCACTCGGCTACATAACACGGCCGGCGGAAATGACGTCAGAAATGACGTCTGCCCAACGGTCTTAAAGGGCCCGATTTTTTTTTCTTCTGCCACTTTTTTCAGATTTTTTTTTTTTTGCATTTGAGTGTAAATATGAGATCTGAGGACTTTTTGACCCCAGATCTCATATTTAAGAGGACCTGTCATGCTTTTTTCTATTACAAGGAATGTTTACATTTCTTGTAATAGGAATAAAAGTGATCAAATATTTTTTTTTTAAAGAACAGTGTAAAAATAAAAAGTAAAAAGCAAAATAAATAATTAAAAAAAAAAAAATTGAAAGCGCTCGGTCCCACCGAGCTCGCGCGCAGAAGCAAACGCATACATAAGTCCCGCCCACATATGAAAACGGTGTTCAAACCACACATGTGAGGTATCGCCGCGATCGTTAGAGCGAGAGCAACAATTCTAGCACTAGACCTCCTCTGTAACACAAAACTGCTAACCTGTAGAATTTTTTAAATGTCACCAATGGAGATTTTTAATTTGCAAAGTTTATCGCCTTTCCGCAAGCGAACGCAATTTTGAAGCATGACATGTTGGGTATCATTTTACTCGGCGTAACATTATCTTTCACAATATGGAAAAAAATTGGCCTAACTTTACTGTTTTCTTATTTTTTAACTAAAAAAACTGAATTTATTAAAAAAAAAGTACGCTTGTAAGACCGCTGCGCAAATACGGTGTGACATAAATTTTTTCAATGACCGCCATTTTATTCTCTAGGGTGTTAGGAAAAAAAATATATAATGTTTGGGGGTTCTAAGTAATTTTATAGCAAAAAAAAATGTTTTTAACTGGTAAGCACCGAACTCAAGAAACAGGCTTGGTATTGAAGTGGTTAATGTGTTCAAGACAACGTTTGCAAATAGCAACTGTGTGATCATCTGCATGTGTACTAAAAAAGGCCATGACAGCTAAGATGTCCGGGAGATAACAGCTCCACAATGTGATGAAATAGGGTGGCTGCTCTTTTCTCTTCCATGATGGCTTCCTCGTTGGGATTGTGCCTCACCCTCACTTTCCTCCTCTGCCCTATCTGGCACCCTAGTCACGTCAGTGACCTCATCATTATCATCTCCTTCATCCTCTATACCACTGGAGACAACTTGGCAATATACTGCGAGTGGGGTAACATGAATGCTAATTTGTGTACCAGTGTTCTCCCCTCTCTGTAGGCTCCTGTTCCTGCCTTCCTAAACCTCAGAACCAACATCTGAATCGAGTAATGGCTGTGCATTGTCAAGGAGCAAGTGGCTGAGTCTGTGTTCAAATAACTCAGTTGACTCTTATATGCCTGATGCTGGGGCTATGGCAGGAATAGCTGTGGACAAGGAGGCAGGTTTAGCCACTCTGGCAGCTGCAGGGGACTGCACACCAGTCTCTGCTTGGGTGATGGAGGATGAGGATGGTTTAGTAAGCCAGTCCACCACCTCCTTTGCATGCTGTAGCTGGATAGCACGGGCAACATCACTAAACAGAGAAAATTATGCCCTACCTGAGGACTGACCACCACGTCCACCTTTGCCTGTGGACACATACGCTGCTGGCCCCCTTACAGTGGCATGGAAATGTCTGCCTCTCCTTGTTGTCCTCGCAGACATAATGGGGGGACGGTGCTTATTAACAAAATGCAATAAAGATGTGTAAATGTGTGTGTGGATGCACTTTAATCAATGGAAAGTGGTAATTGGTACACTTTCATTTGAGTACTCACTACACAGACACACTCCATGGATACACTATAATATAATGCAATATAATACATTACACATGCACTAACACACTGAAATATATGGCGTTAAACTTGCAGTAACTCACAGAACTATATGGCGTTATACTTGCTTTAACACACAGAAATATACAGTGTTAAACTTTCAGTAACGCATAGAAATATATGGCGTTAAACTTGCAGTAATACAATGAAATATGTGGCGTTAAACTTTCAGTAACGCACATGACTATATGGCACTAAACTTGCAGTAATGCACATGGCTATATGGCGTTAAACTTGCATGAACTCACAGAAATATATGGCATTACACTTGCAGATATACAATGAAATATGTTGCAGTAACGCACAAAACGATATGGTGTTAAATTTGCAGTAACGCCCAGAACTATATGGTGTTAAACTTGCAGTAACGCACAGACATATATGGCATTAAACTTGCAGTAATGCACAGAAATATATTGGGTTAAACTAGCAGTAACGCACAGAAATACATGGCGTTAAACTTGCAGCAAAGCACAGAAATTTATAGCGTTAAACTTGCAGTAACGCAATGAAATATACGGCATTAAACTTGTAGTAACTCACAGAAATATATGGCATTAAACTTGCAGTAACACACAGAAATATATGGCGTTAAACTTGCAGTAACGCAATGAAATATACGGCATTAAACTTGTAGTAACTCACAGAAATATATGGCACTAAACTTGCTGTAATGCACAGAAATATATGGTGTTAAATTTGCAGTAATGCAATGAAATATGTGGTGTTAAACTTGCAGTAACGCACAGAAATATATGGCGTTAAACTTGCAGAAATGTACAGAAATACATGGCGTTAAACTTGCAGCAAAGCACAGAAATACATGGCGTTAAACTTGCAGTAATGCACAGAAATATATGGCATTAAACTTGTAGTAACGCATTGAACTATGCTGTGTTAAACGGAAAGGTAACGCACAAAACTATATGGTGTTAAACCTGCAGTAACGCACAGAAATATTTGGCGTTTAACTTGCAGTAACGTAATGAAATATACGCCATTAAACTTGCAGTAATGCACATGAAATATATGGCATTAAACTTGCAGTAACGCAATGACATACTTGGCATTAAACTTGCAGTAATGCACAGAAATATATGGCATTAAACTTGCAGTAAAGCACTGAACTATACTGTGTTAAACGGAAAGGTAACCCACAGAAATAAATGGTGTTAAATTTGCAGTAAAGCACAGAAATATACAGCATTAAACTTTGTAGTAATGCATAGAAATATATGGCGTTAAACATGCAGTAACACAATGACATATACAGCATTAAACTTGCAGTAACGCACAGAAATGTTTGGTGTTAAACTTGCAGTAATGCACAGAACTATATGGCAATAAATGTGCAGTAACTCACATAAATACTGTATATGGCATTAAACTTGCAGTAATACACAGAAATATATGGTGTTAAACTTACAGTAACACACAGAAATATATGCCTTTAAACTTGCAGAAACGCACAGAAATATATGCCGTTAAACTTGCAGTAACGCAATGAAATATACGGCATTAAACTTGCAGTAACGCTCAGAACTATATGGCATTAAACTTGTAGTAACGCAATGAAATATATGGCGTTAAACGTTCAGTAATGCACAGAAATATATGATGTTAACCACTTGCCGACCTGTTCATACAAATATACTGTGGCAGGTCAGCTCTCCTGTGTGAATCAACATGTCCATACGTCGGCAGGTGCAGTTGCGGGCAGGAGCACAATACCGGTGGTGTGCACTCGCTCCTGCTGCACGCTCCTTGAGTGTGCCCGCGGGTCAGGTGGGCTTGATGTCCGCCGGCAACCCACGATTGCCTTCTGGAGAGAAAGGGCGGGGAACCACCAATGTAAACACAGCAGTTCCCCATTCTGACAACCGGCATGACAGAGATGTACTGAGCCCCGTGATCCGGATCAGTTAGATCTGTTATGTCTCTGCCAACCCAGCCCCCATACAGTTAGAACACACCTAGGGAGCACAGTTAACCCCTTGATTGCCCCTTACAGGCTAACCCCTTCCCTGCCAATCACATTTATAGGGTAGTCAGTGTTTTTTTTAGCTGTGATCGCTGTATAAATGTCAACGGCCCCAAAAAAGTGTCAAAAATGTCTGATCTGTTCACCACAATATCGCAGTCCCGCTAAAAATGGCATATTGCCACCATTACTAGTGAAAAAAAAATTGTGAAAACGCCATAAATGAATTCTCATCGTTTGTAAACCCAGCAACTTTTGCACAAACAAATCAATATATGCTGATTGCATTTTTTTTTTACCAAAAATATGTAGAAGTATATATATATCAGCCAAAACTGATGAATAAATTCGTTTTTTTTATATTTTTTTGGATATGTATTATAACAAAAAGTAAAAAATATTCTTTTTTTCAAAATTATCGCTCTTTTTTTTGTTTATTGCGTGAAAAATAAAAACCACAGAGGTGATCAAATACCACCAAAAAAATCTCTATTTGTGTAAAAAAAAGGATGTCAATTTTTTTTGGGTGCAACATCGCACGACCGCACAATTGTCAGTTAAAGCGACGCAGTGCCAAATTGCAAAAAGTGCTCTGGTCAGGAAGGGGGTAAATCCTTCCTGGGCTGAAGTGGTTAAACGGCATTAAACTTGCAGTAGTGCATAGAAATGTATGGCGTTAAACATGCAGTAACACAATTAAATATACGTTGTTAAACTTGTATTAACGCACAGAACTATATGGCATTAAACTCACATTAACACTATGAAATATATGGTTTTAAACTTGCAGTAACGCATGGAAATCTATGGCATTAAACTTGCAGTAATGTACAAAAATATATGGCTTTAAACTTGCTGCAACACAGAGAAATATATGGCATTAAACTTGCAGTAGCACACAAAAATATATGGATTTAAACTTGCAGTAACGCAGAGAAATATATAGCATTAAACTTGCAGTAACACACAGAAATATATGACGTTAAACTTGCAGTAATGCACAGAAATGTATGGCGTTAAACGTGCAGTAACACAATGAAATGTACGGCGATAAACTTGCAGTAACACACAGAAATATACAGTGTTAAACTTGCAGTAATGCACAGAAATATATGGCATTAAACATGCAGTAACGCAATGACATATACGGCATTATTATATTGCTACAATTGAAAGAATACTTTTATAGTGAGGGGCGGGAAGAGCAATGAGCCATGATTGGATAGAAACATCATGACAGCATCCAATTATAGCTCTGATAGTGCTCTGTGCCCTTATTGAGAGAAGCTTTCATTGCTTCAGCCAATCAGGGCTTTCAATGCACTTTGTGGCGGCGCAGTGCATTGTGGTCTTTCGGCGGGCTGAACAAACAGTCGGATGACCCGATAATTCAGTTTTTCGGTGAACAGCCAATGTTCAGCCAAACCGTTCATCCATCCCTACTCTTGCATCTTGATTTTGATCTGTAAATGACTTTTTAGCGACTTAAAATTATTTTCATATTAAAAGATAGTATCTTAAACATTGATACTTTACCCAAATTGTAGTTAATAAATATTTTTTTCTTGATTAATATTTCAAATTAAATGAATCTTTATTTGACACATTAGCATACCAATAGATGTCCTATTAGGTTAGAAATGGCAATCTTAATAGCTTATAGCATCCATTCATAGAGTCTGATCCAAGAAATCCCAAGGATTCATTTACAGTCTGGTGGTTTACATTGTGTTAGAGTTCTAAATTTTTAAAAAAAAACAAATCTTCTGTCTAATGCAAGGTGCACAATAGCATATCAGAGACTGAACCCTCTCTCTTGTGCCATTAATAATTCAATTTCAGATTCACAGAGGGCAAGGAAAAGCACATAATACTATGCACTAATTAGTAGCATCACAGACTGGAATACAATTAGTAACTGCATAGAATGGTTATAAGCAAAAAAGTGCTAGTACAAAATACACTGCTATGCTACCTCATATGCTCAGTATGGTATCTGAGTGCATCATGAGACTTGTATTAAATAGATACAGTACATTAAATACTTGACTGCTGCAACTCCAAAGTCCAATGCACATATACATATCATGAAATGTGATTTCTGTACATCTATGTGTTGCTACAGAAAACATGTTCATTTCAATTAACTAATCACAAGCATGTCAAAATCCATTTTTTTTAAATTCATCTGCATATGATTAGATATTAAAATTGAATGCAGCTCATCTTTGCCAAGAGAAAATTGACTTTAGCATCTACCTCACGTGTGATTCAGTCAGGTGACACACAGACAGAATTATTCTTTATGAAATAGAATATTTTAGTGTTTTTCCACAGTGAATGTAAAAAAAAAAAAAAAAACAGAGAGAGAGAGAAACAGATCTTACAACAATACTGTCTAGGATCGTAAGATTTCTAAGCCCAGTTCAAAGTGTATTGTTGTGTTCAGTTTACAAATGTTGTGTAGCAAATATGTGTGGTGAGATTCTATACATATATCTAGGAACAAAATTATCAACAATGATCTAGATCACTTGAACAAGTCACCCAGTTAATGGAAAAGAAAGGTTGCTGGTTAATAGTGATGAGCTGAACATACCTGAATTCAGTTCAGCCCATGTTTATATAATATGCTTAACGTTTGGGTGATGAATTGGGAACCCGTTGATGTCAATTGGAGCTGAATGTTTAAAAACAGAAGTGGCCATTTTGGAAAGTGCCCCAGGAAACACAAAAGCAGTTAAAAAAAACCCGGTTTGGTTTGGGCAGCAATTTTAACCACTGGGCACTTAAACCCCCTTAACAACCAGACCAATTTTCAGCTTTCAGTGCTCTCACATTTTGAATGACAATTACTCAGTCATTCAACACTGTACCCATATAAATTTTGTGTCCCTTTTTCACACAAAACAGAGCTTTTTTTGGTGGTATTTATTCATCACTGGGTTTTTTCTTTTTTGCACTATAAAAAAAGACCAAACATTTGGTAAAAAAATGCATTTTTCTTTGTTTCTGTAATAAAATTTTGCAAATTAGTCATTTTTCTTCATAAATGTTGACCAAAATTTTATATGCTACATATCTTTGGTAAAAATAACCCAAATTAGTGGATATTATTTGGTCTTTGTGAAAGTTATAGAGTCTCCAAGCTATGGTGCCAATCACTAAAAATTGATCACACCTGATATATTGAAGGCCTATCTCAGTTCTTGAGACACTAACAAGCCAGGAAAGTACAAATAAAAAATGCAAAAATGAAAATGCATTTTTTTTACGCAAAGTTGTCCATTTATAAGATATTTCCAAAACACAGCATGTACATAGCAAACATTACACCCCAAAATACATTCTGCTGCTCCTCCTGAGTATGGTGATACCACATGTGTGAGACTTTTGCACAGCCTGGCCACATACAGAGGGCCAACATTGAAGTAGCACCTTCAGGCGTTCTAGGAGCATAAATTACACATTTCATTTTTCAACCACCTATTACATTTTTGAAGATCCTAGAGCACCAGGACAATGGAAACACACACAAAATGATCCCATTTTGGAAAGCAAACACCCCAACGAATAATCTATGAGGCATAATGAATTTTTTGAACGGTTCATTTTTTTCCAGAAGTTTTTGGGAAATGTTGGAAAAAATGAAAACACATTTTTTTACACAAAGTTGATAAGCTATTTCCAACACACAGCACGTACATAGCAAAAATTACACCCCACAATACATTCTGCTACTCCTCCTAAGTATGGCGATACCACATGTGTGAGACTTTTACACAGCCTGGCCACATACAGAGGCCCAACATCCAAGGAGCACCATCCATAAATTACGCATCTAATTTCCTGACAACATTTTTTGAAGGCCCTTCATATTTCTAACACATAGCATGTGCATCCCAAGAATTACACCCAAAAAAACATTCTGTTGAGCAAAAGGGTAAACAAAAGATTACCTGTGGTTTTAGTAGTGCAGTTGTCCACAGGAGGAGAGCACTGATACAGTCAACAGGCAGGGACATGGTCAGTGACAGCAAACACAATTGTCCAGGCAGCAGGCAGGAATATTGTCCATAGTCAGTACAGGCAGGGATACTGTCCATATGCAGTCCAGGGTCAGTGCAGGTAGAGATATTGCCAGCAGTGCCAAAATATTGGTCCTGGTAGTAGGCAGAAACATGACCCATAGTACAAGTAGAAGGCCAGGACAGAATGGGGACTGGGGTAGAGTCTTCTCCCACCCAAATTTCTTTGAAGCCTCCGAGTCTTCAGACCCTAATCCGAGAATGAGACAACTAAAAAAGTTTTCTTCATCCAGAAAAACAATTCTGGAGCCCCTCACATATGTGAGACACAGTTTATTGCAAGCCACCCGACTTCAAGCCACACCCGTCCCTTTGAGTGGAGGGGAGGAACTGGGGAGGAATTTATAATTTTTTTTAGGCCTGACTTTTAATATGGGGCTCACAAAAAAAAAACTATTTATACTCCTATTGGTCCACCAACCCCATCCACCACATGCCAATCTTTTCCTCCATTATGCCAAGGTCCAGATACCTTATGATTCTGCGGTTCCTCCACTACAATGACAACTCTCAGTGACCTCCCAGAAATGACCCATCTTATGTTAGCATTCATGGTTCCCCCAATGAACTGTAACTCCCCAATGCTGGCAGCACTCATGCAGCCCCAGACCATGACACTCCCACCACCATGCTTGACTGTAGTCAAGACACACTTGTCTTTGTAATCCTCACCTGGTTGCCGCCGCACACGCCTGACACCATATGAACCAAACAAGTTTATCTTGGTCTCATCAGACCACAGCACATGGTTTCAGTAATCCATGTCCTTAGTCTGCTTGTCTTCAGCAAACTGTTTGGGGGCTTTCTTGTGCATCATCTTTAGAAGAGGCCTCCTTCTGGGACGACAGCCATGCAGACCAATTTGATGCAGTGTGCAGCATATGGTCTGAGCACTGACAGGCTGACCCCCCAGCCTTTCAACCTCTGCAGCAATGCTGGCAGCACTCATACGTCTATTTTCCAAAAACAACCTCTGGATATGATGCTGAGCATGTGCATTCAACTTCTTTGGTTGACCATGGCGAGGCCTGTTCTGAGTGTAACCTGTCCTGTTAAACTGCTGTATGGTCTTAGTCACCTTGCCGCAGCTCAGTTTCAGGGTCTTAGCAATCTTCTTATAGCCTAGGCCATTTTTATGTAGAACAACAATTATTTTTTTCAGATCCTCAGAGATTTATTTGCCATGAGGTGCTATGTTGAACTTCCAGTGACCAGTATGAGAGATTGAGAGCGATAACACTGAATTTAATACACCTGCTCCCCATTCACACCTAAGACATTGTAACACTAACATGTCACATGACACCGGGGAGGGAAAATGGCTAATTGGGTCCAATTTGGACATTTTCACTTTTGTTGTCAGCTGTTTAGACATTAACGGCTGTGCGTTGAGTTATTTTGAGGGGGCAGCAAATTTACAATTTTGCACAATCTGTACACTCACTACGTTACATTGTAGCAAAGTGTCATTTCTTCAGTGTTGTCACATGACAAGATATCTATAACCAAAAAACTCTGTGCTATGGATGTGACTTAGTGAATAAAACCCAATGTCACAAAATACAAATAAAGATAATATTGTGACAAAAAGAAGGAAGTAGTAACATTGAAATCAGGAGGCTGCTGTGCTCAGGTGCAAGAACCTGCCTGGATGACAAACTAAAACAATGAACAGTGCCAGCCATGTGTGTGTAACAATGAATCAAAGGTCACTATCAACAGTAAGAGTGCAAACTCTATATAAATGTCCATTTATGTCTGGATGTCCTTTTCGGTCCGTCACAGTCGAATACGTCATATCCGCTGATAGTGGTGATGAGATGGTGGAACGCACGCTCGTGATCACGAGATTGAGAGATATTGTGATCCTATGCTGATTGACAACGTTAGTTTTGTAAGTAGTTTTTATATTGGCGCAATAAATGCATTTTAAAACAGTTTGCACTATGAAGATTCTTTTATCTTTCTGAGTGGCTTGAATTGCTGGTACCCTATGGATTGAAAATTGGACACCAGGCTGATCTTACAGTTGTCATGGCCGAGATTCACCCTCACTAATACCCAGCTTTGTTGACCCTCTGACTGAAAAGCAGATGGTCCACTGCCTCTGGTGAGGGGGGCACTAGAGGGTTCCTGGCACCTGGCACGTTTTTTGCACAGATTTGTGTGGAGCACTCAAGAGCACTTTCTAGCACGCTGTCAATTTAATGTAAAGCATACAAGTTATCACAAGGACCTTGTTGCACTTTAGGGGTTAAATACAAAGTTTGACTAGAGGGGTATGAATAACGTTAAATATTTACTTTAGTGCTCACTCCAACATCCTTCCACCTCTTCCTAGGACTGGTCCCAAAGCCTTTCCTCTTCATTGTCTGAGCATTCATAGCAGTCTAACATCATCACATACAATGTTCAGCTTTAATAGAGTGACCATCAGTTACCCTACATTAAGCTAAATGCACAGAACATCTGAGGCAGACAAAATCAGCTTGGGGTGTTCCGGCTGCCCAGCACAATATGTTATCAGATTTGTCTAGCATAATATGTACAAAATGTAAAAGTCCTGCAAATAAATACATAGATGAAAGATAAGAGGAAACCCAGGGTAATTGTAACCAAACTAACCTTGATAGATGTGACCCTATGTCTATGTTTTGAAATGCGATTGCTCACTAATTTTGTTCTGCAAACTAAAAGTTATCTCAGTAAAAAACAAACATCTAATAACATAAGCAGCAATGAGACAAATACAGTACATCCTGACTAGACACAATTGTTGTCTAAGACAATTTTATATATTTTTTTATTTTACCTTAGCATGCTTATAGGACTTATTTTTTACGTACCTGTTAACTTACTAATTTTTACACTGTAAACAGATTTCTTCTCATAGAAATGCCCTTCGTGCCTGTAGGACATCATAAATCAATTTTCCAAGGAAGAAATAGTTTCTCCTCAGAGGCCTCTGTTTTCTGCAGACCAGGAAGGTGAGTATTAGAACCATGGATCCAGCTTGTTTCAACTTTCCTTCACAAATAATGACAGTTTCATGGCCTCTCTGACCATCTTCTACTGAACTTGATTAATAGGCTGATAGAAGTGTCAGTCCATGAAGAAGTGAATAATTACTAACAGTACAGTGCTGACTTTCAAGGTGTAGAGCTGCAGAATCATATCAGTTATTTGCTCATATTCCTTTGACATCTTAAGTTTCTACAAACATACAAATAGCAATAAAATGTATAATATGTGTGTATAGACTGTCAATTTACAATTACAGCCATAGGTTTAAAGTATTTGGTGGAAGACTAATGAATTTTGACAGATCCTGATGTTTTCCAAGGGAAACACAATTCTATGTTTTTGTTAAAGGATTGGTCCAGCCAAATCTAGTATTTCTGTTTTTAGTGGTACCGAGAGGTAAAACCTCAGCCAATCTCTTATATCTCTCAGGGATTCTACTGGTTCCACACTCCCAGCTAGATGCTAAATAATTGTTATCTTATGAGAAAGGTAACAGAAGGTGCTGTAAAAAGCAAAGGTGTTTAGGAATACCCACAATCCCCAAGGGCAACAAGATTTAGGAATCGTGGTAGACAGTGTTGACAAGGGAATCCATCCCGCTGAGCCATTGTGTTCTCCCTGTCAGAGGAGCGGGGGAAACTATGCCCACTAGGAGAAGACAGTGATTACTGCTAGTCTAGTGCTAATTGGTGCCATCTTGGCAGCTCAGCTGCATGAACACCGCTTGCTTCTGTCTTTGGATTTGGAAGTCTATCCTATATGGCCAAAATCCAGCTGTTCATTTTCAATCCAGCGCTGCTTTTACTATTGGCTGGCACTTACATATATCAGCTTGCCCCACTTTCTATGGTCATGTTTAATTTCTGCAGAGGTTCATCTGAGGTTGCCTTGGCTCTATCTTGATTCCCCACAGTGGCTTCGCAGGCCAGACTGTAGCGGTTTCTATCTAGCTTGCCCCTGTGGAGGCAGTATATGTGGCGTTAATACCTTTGTACCTATATTATATGAGCATCCCTGAAGAAAACCCTCACTTCCGAAACGCGTTGGCTGCCTTATCGCATTATTGTTTTTTGGCTAAAGTTTTGGCAGCCATACCTCTGAGCTGCTACCATACATATGTATACAAGCCGTATTCTTTTTAATATTTAACATTTTTTTTATTCTGATATGTAATAAAGTTTATTTTTTTTATATTTCTGTCTCTGTAGTTTCCTTTGTCTGAAGAGCCTATAATAGTCCCTGTTCCATTGGAGGGTATTACTTTTCTATCTATATTGGCATGGTGGCATTCTCACAGCTTACGTTCAATTCGAACATCGGCGTTCGCCCATTCGCAGAATCTCAAACATTATGGGGTGTTTGCGGCAAATTTGCCCCATAATGCAGTGCAAGACCACAGGGAATCACACACACGGATTGGCCAAAACATGCTCTGCTGTGAGAGCCATGATTGGCCAGAGGCAGGGTGCCTTTGGCCAATCATAGCTCAGGGGTCTCCGTCCATGCCCCACACTATATAAGGCTGCTTAAACAGCAGCAGTATGTAGTGTGTGAAAGTGGAGATAGAGAGCTAGTTTAGCTAGGTTTGTTAGTGGCGTGTAGGCAGTGTAGTATATAGATCTAGTGTAGAGTATATACAGGCAGTGTAAGAATATATACAGTATATATAGTATAGTGTGTATATATGTGTGTGTGTGTATATGTATATATATATATATATATATATATACCGTGTTTCCCCGAAAATAAGACACTGTCTTATATTTATTTTTCCTTAAGAAAACACTTTGGCTTATTTTCAGGGGATGTCTTATTTACTTACTCAGGAAAAGCAGTGATAGGCCAGCAAAGCTGATGTGTACTGTAGTGCTGAGTTTTACTTCTTCCCACCTGAGGTCTTGCAGCATGCGGCACAGAACGACCGAAACTGAATGACAATGCTGCACAGAACGACCTAAACTGAACGACAATGCTGCACAGAATGACCGGAAACCGAACGACCAGGACCTGACAGGGGGAGCCGACCTGACGGGGGGAGCCAACCTTGTTGATGGGGCTAATCAAGAAAGGAGAGACCGCACTCCAAAGTCCAGGGGTAAATGGTTTATTGTGAACCAGCAAAAATGAGTGTCCAGGCAAATAGTACAACAAAGCTGAAGGGGTTGACGCGTTTCACGGATCTATAGTCCACTTAATCATAACCTATGATCATAACCTCATAGGTTATGATTAAGAGGACTATATATCCGTGAAACGCGTTAACCCCTTCAGCTTTGTTGTACTATTTGCCTGGACACTCATTTTTGCTGGTTCACAATAAACCCTTTTCCCCTGGACTTTGGAGTGCGGTCTCTCCTTTCTTGATTTGCCTGGACTCGGACTGACAGTTGTCTGGACCTGCACCCAATTTCCTGGATGATTACAGATCTCCACACCTAGAGCGGGCTGTCTACCTTTTTCTGCTTAGCTCTTGTTGATGGGGCTGCCCGCACCTCTCCGGTCACCTCCGAGGTACGGTAGCAGCTGTCACGATGGGGTGAGAAGAAGAGAAGGGCCGCCCGTCGTTAACGCTCCCCTCCGTGAATAGCCACCCCTACCGCTATGTCTTATTTTTGGGGTATGGCTTATACTGCGCAGATGCAGAGAAATCCTGCTACGGCTTATTTTAAAACTATGTCTTATTTTCGGGGAAACACTGTATATATATATATACAGGCGGTCCCCGGGTCACAAACAGGATAGGGACTGTAGGTTTGTTCTTAAGTTGAATTTGTTTGTAAGTGGGAACAGGTATATTTTTTAAGTGTAGCTTCAGCCATAAAAATTATTTTTAATCTTTTTGGATAGCATAGGGAAGGGTTAACACCACTGTAATGCTTGTTTTGCTGTCTGTGTTTCTATTCAGAAGATTTCACCTCACTTCCTGTCCCAATGATAATTGGATTTTGAAAATTTTGGGTTGTTGTGGAAACAAACCTTGGTGATAAAGCATCAGTGGAGACACCTTTTTCCCATAATAACTCTTACAGGAATGAATTTCCCTTCCTAGGGGGAGATTTCCTCTCACTTCCTGTTATCTCCCTCCGTTTGTAAGTAGGAGTCATTCGTAAGTCAAGATGTTTGTAACTAGGGGACCGCCTGTATATGTATATATATATATATATATATATATATATATATATATATATATGCTGCATTCAGTGTAGATTATATATACAGCTCATTCAGTGTACAGTATATAAAGTCAGTGCAGGCAGTGTAAGAATAGATATATACAGTATAGTATACAGTAGTGCTCATAAGTTTACATACCCTGGCAAAATATATGATTTCTTGGCCATTTTTCAGAGAAAATGAATGATAACACAAAAACATTTCTTTCACTCGTGGTTAGTCTTTGGCTGAAGCCATTTATTATCGATCAACTATGTTTACTCTTTTTAAACCATAATGACAACAGAAACTACCCAAATGACCCTGATCAAAAGTTTTCAAAAGGTAGTTAAACTGTATAAAACAGGAAAGGGATATAAAAAGATATCCAAGGAATTACAAATATCAACCAGCAGTGTTAAAACTCTAATCAAGAAGTGGAAAATGAGGGGTTCTGTTGAAACCAAACCACAATCAGATAGACCAACTCAAAATTTCAGCCACAGCTGCCATTGTGTCAACTTGTGTACATGTGTATCAGGACAAAATCACCAGGGTATGTAAACATTTGATCAGGGTCATTTGGGTAGTTTCTGTTGTCATTATGATTTAAAAAGAGTAAGACCAACTAAAATTTCAGCCATAACTGCCAGGACAATTGTTTGGGATGCAAAGAAAAACCCACAAATAACTTCATGTGAAATACAGGACATGTGGTGTGGCTGTTTCAAGATGTACAGTAAGGAGGCACTTGAAATAAGATGGACTGCATGGTTGTCGCCAGAAGAAAGCCATTACTACACAAATGCCACAAAGTATCCCACTTATAATACGAGAAACAGCACAGAGACAAGCCTCAAACCTTCTGACACAAAGTAATTTGGAGTGATGAGACCAAAATTGAGCTTTTTGGCTACAACCATAAATGCTACATTTAGAGAGGAGTCAACAAGGCCTGTGAAACATGGAGATGGATCGCTGATGTTTTGGGGATGTGTGAGCTACAAAGGCACAGGAAATTTGGTCAAAATTGATGGAAAGATGAATGCAGTATGTTATCAAAAAATACTGGAGGAACATTTGCATTCATCAGCCAGGAAGCTGCACATGGGAAGTACTTGGACATTCCAACATGACAATGAACCAAAACATGGACAATCCAAACAATGTCAAGTCAACCTGTCATTGGCTACAGCAGAATAAAGTGAAGGTTCTGGAGCGACCATCTCAGTCTCCTGACCTCAATGTCATTGAGCCACTCTGGGGAGATCTCAAACATGCAGTTCATGCAAGACAGCCCAAGAATTTCCAGGAACTGGAGGCTTTTTGACAAGAGGAATGGGCAGCTTTACCATCTGAGAAAGTAAAGAGCCTCATCCACAAATACGACAAAAGACTTCAAGCTGTCATAGACAGTAATAAGAACTGGGGTATGTAAACTTTTGATCAGTGTCAATTGGGTAGTTCCTGTTGTCATTATGATTTAAAAAGAGTAAACACGGTTGGTTGATAATAAATAGCTTCAGCCAAACACTAACAATGAGTGACAGAAAAGTTTTTGTATTCTCATTCATAGTCACTGAAAAATGGCTAAGAAATCATAAATTCTGCCAGGGTATGTAAACTTATGAGCACAACTGTGTGTGTGTGTGTATATATATATATATATATATATATTTATTTTTTATTCCAGGTACTTTATATAGCGCTGTCAATTTATCAATTTACGCCACACTTTACACACATATTGTACATGCACACTACCCTCAAGGAGCTTACAATCTAAGGTCCCTAACTCTCATTCATACATATATTAGGGCCAATTTAGACAGGATCTAATTTACCTACCAGCATGTCTTTGGAGTGTGGGAGGAAACTGGAATACCCAGAGGAAGCCAACGCAGGCACAGGGAGAACATGCAAACTCCAGGCAGGTACTGTCGTGTTTGGGATTCGAACCAGCGACCCTTTTGCTGATATATACTATATATATATATATATATACACAGTATAGTGTGTATATACGTATATATATATATATTTTTTATATATATATATATATATATATATATATATATGCTGCATTTAGTGTAGACTATATATACAGCTCATTTAGTGTACAGTATATAGAGTCAGGGCAGGCAGTGTAAGAATAGATATATGCTGTTTATATACAGTATAGTATTGTGTGTGTGTATATATATATATATATATATATCGTTAGAGTTGAGCGAACTTCTCGAAGTCCGGGTTCTGCTGGTTTGGCCGAACTTCGGGACAAAGTCCGGGTTCGGGTCCGGACAGAACCCGAACTTTGTCCCGGACCCCGAACCCCATTGAAATCAATGGGGACCCGAACTTTTAGGCACAAAAATGGCTGTAAAAAAGTCCAGGATAGTCCTAGAGGTCTGCAAAAGGAAGGGAAATTGGGGTAAGGGTGGGACAAGTGCCCTACAAAGAAATAGGGACAGGGAAATAACTAAAAGCATTTTTAAAAAAATAATTTCATAAAAAAATAAAAAATGGAGGTGGATGTGGGCCATCTTCAAACTGTGTCTGAAAAGTATTAATTAACGGTAGAAGCCATATCACGGTTCTAAAATCATCATCAAACTGTGTCAAAAAAGTATAAATAAGCCGGGAGAACCCATATCAATGTTCTGCAAACATCTGGAAAATGTGTGTAACACTTTAACTAAAACAAGGAGAAACTGAACTACTGTTCTGCAAACATCTGGAAACTGTGTGTAACACTTTAACTAAAACCGGGAGAAACCATACTACTGTGCTGCAAACATCTGGAAACTGTGTGTAACACTTTAACTAAAACCGGGACAAACTGAACTACTGTTCTGCAAACATCTGGAAACTGTGTGTAACACTTTAAATAAAACCGGGACAAACTGTTCTGCAAACATCTGGAAACTGTGTGTAACGCTTTAACTAAAACCGGGACAAACTGAACTACTGTTCTGCAAACATCTGGAAACTGTGTGTAAGTCAAACAGGGCCAAAATCAATTTCGCAATGTGTGTCAAAGGTCTACAAACGTCTTGTCAAACAGGGCCAAAATAAATTTCACAATGTGTGTCAAAGGTC
>BLSH010276046.1:2932518-2946349 GCA_018402905.1 Glandirana rugosa | reverse complement strand
TTGCAGAACAGTGATATCATATCACTGTTCTGCAAACATCTGGAAAGTGTGTGTGAAACTACAGCATAGAGAAGAACAGGTATATGGTTTCGCTCTGCTATAGTTTCACACACAGTTTCCAGATGTTTGCAGAACAGTGATATGGGTTCGCCCGGTTTTAGTTAAAGTGTTACACACAGTTTCCAGATGTTTGCAGAACAGTAGTTCAGTTTGTCCCGGTTTTAGTTAAAGCGTTACACACAGTTTCCAGATGTTTGCAGAACAGTAGTTCAGTTTGTCCCGGTTTTAGTTAAAGTGTTACTCACAGTTTCCAGATGTTTGCAGAACAGTAGTATGGTTTCTCCCGGTTTTAGTCAAAGTGTTACGCACAGTTTCCAGATGTTTGCAGAACAGTGATATGGGTTCTCCCGGCTTATTTATACTTTTTTGACACAGTTTGAAGATGATTTTAGAACAGTGATATGGCTTCTACCGTTAATTAATACTTTTCAGACACAGTTTGAAGATGGTCCACATCACCTCCATTTTTGATTTTTTTATGAGATTATTTTTTTAAAAATGCTTTTAGTTATTTCCCTGTCCCCATTTCTTTGTAGGGCACTTGTCCCACCCTTACCCCCATTTCCTTCATTTTGCAGACCTCTAGGACTTTCCTGGACTTTTTTACAGCAATTTTCAGAACCTTTAGTAAAATTACCAGAACCCCGGACCCGAACCCGGACTTTTTTTGAAAAGTCCGGGTTCAGGTCCGGGTCCTGGACACCCCAAAGTTTGGTACGGACCCGGACTTTACAGTCCAGGTTCGCTCAACACTATATACAGTATCTCACAAAAGCGAGTACACCCCTCACATTTTGTAAATATTTTATTCTACCTTTTCATGTGACAACACTAAAGAAAGGACACTTTGCTACAATGTAAAGTAGTGAGTGTACAGCTTGTATAACAGTATAAATTTGCTGTCCCCTCAAAATAACTCAACACACATCTATTAATGTGTAAACCGCTGGCAACAAAAGTGAGTACACCCCTAAGTGAAAATATCTAAATTGGGCCCAATTAGACATTTTCCCTCCTCATGGTCATGTGACTCATTAATGGTACATGGTCTCAGGTGTGAATGGGGAGCAGAAGTGTTAAATATATACTCTGCATTCAGTGTAGACTATATATACAGTGCATTCAGCGCTGTACAGTATTCTTCAGGCAGTGTATTAATATATATATATATATATATATATATATATATATATATATATACAGCACCGATTCCGATACCCGGCCTGCTCACGAGTATCGGTACTCGCAAGAAAGGCACAGATTCTGGAAACCGATACCGGAAGTGACGTATCTTGGCACCAGACCACCTCTTCCTCCCCTCTGGCCAGTGCCATCCCCGCCTCCTTCACCCTGGGCTGCCATCGGGCAGTACAAGGCCCGTCCGGTGCCTGGGTTAAGCTACTGTGGAGCTGAGGGCTGGCCAAGTCACACTGTCTGCCTGAGAGGACGTCACTCATCAGGCTGTACATGGACGGGAGTCAGGAACCGCCGATGCTGCTAGATGAACAGAGCGCCTGGGAAGGCAATCTCCTGCAAGCATCACCATGTGGTCCCATCACTGTGGCAACATGTTTTAGATCACTGCTTTGTCACATGTCCATCTAGCCGCATCTGCATTTCCTGGTTCCCGGCTCTGGTCCAGGTACAGCCCGAGGAGTGACTTCCTCTCGGGCAGACATTGTGACCCGGACAGCCCTCGACTCCACAGCAGCTTAACCCAGGCACTGCCCACTCAGCCAGCCTATCCATCTGCTTGCTCCCCATACACTGCACTTTTGGATGCCTCTGAGATTCTTCCATCAGAAGTTGCACAGCGCTGATTTTTGGCTATATCTGGTGGTCTGTGTGGGTTATCTATCCACTTCAAAAATGTAAGTCTTTAAATTTATTAAACTATATATAATATTTCTTCACTTCAGAGACTAGTCAAGTCTATTTGTGCAAAGTTCAAGATATGACACCACCCCCATAAATACAGATTGCTTTGCTGGGCTAAAATTTGACACTTGTACCATACAGTCTCTAGCTGTCTCCTGTAGCATTTGGCTGTGTAATGTACCATGTAGTCCCTGGCTGTGTAATGTACCATGTAGTCCCTGGCTGTCTAATGTACCATGTAGTCTCTGGCTGTCTCCTGCACCATGTAGTCTCTGGCTGTCTCCTGCTCCATGCAGTCTCTGGCTGTCTTCTGTACCATGCAGTCTCTAGCTGTCTCCTGTAGCATGTAGTCCCTGGCTGTCTAATGTACCATGTAGTCCCTGGCTGTCTAATGTACCATGTAGTCTCTGGCTGTCTCCTGCACCATGCAGTCTCTGGCTGTCTTCTGTACCATGCAGTCTCTAGCTGTCTCCTGTAGCTTGTAGTCCCTGGCTGTTTAATGTACCATGTAGTCCCTGGCTGTCTAATGTACCATGTAGTCTCTGGCTGACTACTGCACCATGCAGTTTCTGGCTGTCTAATGTACCATGAAGTCTCTGGCTGTCTAATGTACCATGTAATCTCTAGCTGTCTAATGTAACATGAAGTCTCTGGCTGCCTCCTGTGCCATGTAGTCTCTGGCTGTCTCCTGTGCCATGCAGTCTCTGGCTGTCTCCTGCACCATGCAGTCTCTGGCTGTCTCCTGTATTATGCAGCCTCTGGCTGTCTCCTGTACCATGCAGTCTCTGGCTGTCTCCTGCACCATGCAGTCTCTGGCTGTCTCATGCACCATGCAGTCTCTGGCTGTCTCCTGCACCATGCAGTCTCTGGCTGTCTAATGTACCATGCAGTTTCTGGCTGTCTCCTGCACCATGTAGTCTCTGGCTGTCTCCTGCACCATGCAGTCTCTGGCTGTCTTCTGTACCATGCAGTCTCTAGCCATCTCCTGTAGCATGTAGTCCCTGGCTGTCTAATGTACCATGTAGTCTCTGGCTGACTACTGCACCATGCAGTCCCTGGCTGTCTAATGTACCATGTAGTCTCTGGCTGTCTAATGTACCATGTAATCTCTAGCTGTCTAATGTACCATGAAGTCTCTGGCTGTCTCCTGTGCCATGTAGTCTCTAGCTGCCTCCTGTACCATGCAGTCTCTGGCTGTCTCCTGCACCATGCAGTCTCTGGCTGTCTCCTGTATTATGCAGTCCCTGGCTGTCTCCTGTACCATGCAGTCTCTGGCTGTCTCCTGCACCATGCAGTCTCTGGCTGTCTCGTGCACCATGCAGTCTCTAGCTGTCTCATGCACCATGCATTCTCAGGCTGTCTCCTGCACCATGAAGTCTTCTACCCCTTCAACCCTGCCCTCACCGAGCTCCCTAACAACTACCAAAGGTAAAGTATCGATACTCGGTGGCAAAAAAGTGGTATCGGTGCAACCTTAATATATATATATATATATATATATATATATATATATATATATATATATGCATATATATATAATCTGCATTCAGTGTAGGCTATATATACAGTGCATTCAGCGGTGTATAGTATATAATACAGTGTAGTGCAGTGTTCAAAAAAATCCCTGTCATGTCTGGAAGGCTACCAAGGAGAGGCAGACGCTCTCAGGCCACTAAAAGAGGGCAAACAGCCTCTGTGTCTACAGTGAAAAGTGGTGGTGGTGGACATGGATAACTAAGCCGTCCACATCCTCCTATTCCTCTGTCACCCAGGCTCTTAATAGTTTGTCTTCCAATGCAGCTGCACAAAGCAGCCTATTCCACCGGATCCTTGTCCACAGTTGCTCCTTCCGTAGCCCCACCATCATGCACAGAGTAGTCACCAGAATTATTCGACCATAGTGCCCGTTACATGCTGATGGAGGATGCGCAGCAATTTGTGGTTCCCAGGTTGAGGAAGGGAGTAACATGAGCCTAGAGACAGGAGGTGCCACAGAAGGACAAGAAACTAGCAATCGTGTTCCCCCAGCTGTAGCGTACTGCCAAGTTTGCTCCAGTGATGAGGAGGGAGGGGATGATGAGGACACTGACAGAATTCGGGTGCCTGAGAGAAGAGAGGAGGAAAGTGAGGAGGAGGAGGAGAAGGCACAACTCCAATGAGGCAGGATGTCCTCCAGGGGCCAGCTAAAGGGCAGCCACCCTATTGCACCACACCACAGAGCTCCATAGGTGCAGGGCACTGCTGACTCCCCACTGACTTCTACAAGTTCAATGGTGTGGGCTTTTTTCAACACTTGTGCAGTAGATTGCAACTTTGCTGTTTGCAATCTTTGTCTGAAGCGTATCAACCACAGCCAGAATAGCAGCTGCTTGGGCACTACATGCTTGACAAGACATATGATGACCAGCCATGCAGTCCCTTGTCAACAGCATCTCAAAGACCCACATCATAAAAGGCAGACTTCTCCTTGCTCCTCATCTGTGACCTTAACCCTTTCTATACCTCCAGTCAAAAGTTTGGACTGAGAGGAATGAAGGTATTGCAATGGGTGCCACAAGTACTTGCAGCATATCTGTTAGCAGTACACCACCAGTTGATTTCAGCAGGCAAATTTCCCTACCCCAGTTGCTGAACCATAAAAAAAATACTGTCCCAGCCATCCACATGCTCCGCGTCTAAATGCTAGCTTGGCCCAATTGCTAGAACTAAAACTGCTGCCTTTTCAGCTGATAGACTCTGCCCCCTTTTGTGAATTTGTGGAATGTGCTGTACCACATTGTCAGGTTCCAAAAATAAATTTATTTTCACATAAGGCCATTCCAGCTCTCTACTGTCATGTGGAAGCCAATGTTTTGGCCTCCTTGGACAGGGCGGTCAGCAACAAGGTTCATATTACTGCTGACTCTTGGTCCAGCAGGCATGGTCAGTGACATTACCTTTCCTTGATGGTGCACTGGGTAACTCTGCTGGCAGCTGGGAAGCATGCAGAACAGGGTTTAATGTCGGAGCTAGTTCGGCCACCATGCCTCCAAAAAAGGGTGGTGATTCTGCCACATCTGCTTCCTCCACCCCCTCCTCCTTTTCTTCCTCTGTGGCCTCTTCTGCAGCAGTACCTTCAGAACCAGCAGTGCTCCCTAAGCGTTCAAGGGGCTACACAAGCAGTCAGGCTAAAAGATGCCATGTGGTGCTTGAGTTGGTCTGTCTAGGGGACAGAAGCCACACTGGACCAAAGATTCTGTTAGCTCTGCGGGGGCAGGTTTAGAGGTGATTTACACCAGGGCAGCTTGAGTCTGGTTGGTTGTATGTGACAATGGCACCATCCGTCTCTCTGCCCTCTGACAGGAACACTTGACACATGTTCCATGCTTGGCACAAGTCCTGAATTTGGTGGAGCAGCATTTCTTGACCAGGTACCCAGGCTTACCACATATTCTGAGGCAGGCCAGAAAAGTTATTTCTGGCAGTCATACAAAGCCAGTGCTCAGTTGTCTGAAATTCAACTGGAATTCCACCTGCCTGTAAACCGCCTGATTTGTGACATGCCCACCAGGTGGAACTCATAATTGGCAATTCTGCAGTGGCTGCACGCATAGCAGAGGGCCATCAATGAGTACCTGTTAGTGTGGCACCAGGACAGGCTTGGGTGAGTTTGGTTTCTTTTCGCCATTCCAGTAGCTACTGATCAAGGATGCATGCACTGTCCTGTCACCATTTGAGGAGGTCACAAGGATGGTGAGCAGCGACAATGCATGCATCAGTGACACTGTCCCTCCAGTCTTCCTGCTGGAGCACACGCTTCGTGGACTCATGGAAGGGCACTTGAGGCAGAACAGCAGGAGCAAGAGGAGGACTTCCTTTACTCTCAAGGCCCCCTTTATGCAGATAGCATTCCTACAGGGCTGCCAGACACACAGGAAGAAGAGGAGGATTGTGTCAGCAGGGATGTAGAGGATAACATGCAGCACTCTTCAAGGGATGGTTTTCAGTCCCCAGAAACCCAAGGAGTTGTACGTGGCTGGGAGGAGTTAGTTCTAGACAATGTCATCCTCAGGGACCCAGAGGACTCTCATGTCTCCTCAAACTTAAGCTGCATGGCCTCCCTGATTCTGAAAAGCCTGTGAAAAGACCCCAGGGTCTGTGGTATCAAGGAGAGGGATCATTACTGGCTGGCAATCCTTCTTGATCCACATTACAAGGTTAAAGTTGCAGAACTCATCCTGGCTTCTCAGAGTGAGCAGACGATGAAACATCTTCAGGATACCTTGAAGAAAAGTTTGTGCAATGCCTTTCTAGACCCTGGGAAGTTTCCATTTCCTGGTGCTGGACAAAGTGTTTTGAGGCTTCCTTCGGTCAGAGGAAGAGCACTGGAGAAGGTGGCTGGCTGACCGATGCCTTTAAACAATTCTTCAGTCCTCAGCGCTCAGGGCTGATAGGTTCAAGTAACTATCGGCAGCATCTGCATTATATGGTGCAGAAATATCTAGGGGCAAGAGCAGACTTGGAGACCTTTCCAACTGAGCATCCACTGAGTTACTAGGTCTTGAGGATGAACCACTGGTCGAAACATGCTCAATATGCAATCAAGCTACTGGCCTGTACTGCATCCAGTCTGCTTTCTGAATGGACATTCAGTGCTGCTGGAGGGTTTGTAATAGATCAAAGAGTGCGCCTGTCCACAGACTCCATTGACAGGCTCACATTTATAAAAATGAATCCGTCCTGGATCAGCAGCTATCAAGCCCCTGATGCTGATGTAACTGAATTTCCTAAAGATCTGAGATCCCTTGAAGACTGTCTATTGTGCCTATGCTATTCCTCCTGAATCCTGATGATGCTAGCTTCCAACAATATTTTGGGTTTAGGGCACCACCAGCACCCAAAACCCAATTTTTCTGCACCTGTTTTACAGGGCATGTCATTACAATTTTTTTAAAAAAAATTGTAACAGCATGGCCTGTTCCTGTGCCCAACAAGAGTAACTGTGAGGGGTTACAGTGTTCTGGCACCACCAATACCCAAGGCCCAATTTTTCAGGCACTGTTTGACTGGGGCATGTCATTACAATTTTTGAAATGATTTTTAACAGCAGGGCCCGTTCCTGCACCCAACATGAGTAACTGTTAGAGGTTGCAGTGTTCTGGCACCACCAACACCCAGGGCTATTTTTTCTGAACCAGTTTAACAGGGGCATGCCATTAGAATATTAGAGTGTAGCCCCCATAGTATATATAATACAGTTCAGACTATAGGGTGCAGTCAGTGTAGTATATATAACACAGTGTATTGAAGTGGTTAACCACTTCAGCCCCGGAAGGATTTCCCACCTTAGGAACACCTTAGGACTTTTTGCGATTCGGCACTGCGTCAATTTAACTGACAAGTGCACGGTTGTGTGACGTTGTACCCAAAAATTTGTATCCTTTTTTCCCACAAATAGAGCTTTCTTTTGGGGGTATTTGATCACCTTTGTGTCATTTCTGATCACCGCTATAAACAAAAAAAGTGACAATTTTGCAAAAAAACCCCAATATTTTCTTACTTTTTGCTAAAATACACATGCAAAATATATATATATATATTCATCAGTTTTGGCCGATTTATATTCTTCCTCATATTTTGGTAACATTTTTTTTAAAAAATCGCAATCAGCGTATATTGATCGGTTTGCGCAAAAGTTGCTGCATTTATAAACCATGAGAATTAATTTCTGCCATTTTTACAATTTTTTTACTGGTAATGGTGGCGATCTGTGATTTTTATCAGGACTGCAATATTGGGGTAGACATGTCGGACATTTTTGACACTTTTTTTGGGACCAATGACATTTATACAGCGATTGGAAATTTAAATATACACTGATTACTGTATGAATGTCATTGGCAGGGAAGGGTTAACCTGTAGGGGGCAATCTAGGGGTTAACTGCGTTCCCTATGTGTGTTCTAACTGTATGGGGGCTGGGCTGCTAGGGACACCAGAGATCTAACTGATCCCGAGCACAGGGATCAGTACATCTCTGACATGCCACCTGTCAGAATGGGGAACCGCCGTGTTTACATCGGCGGTTCCTCGTTCAGGCTCTGTCACAGGCCATCGTGGGTCACCGGCGGACATCGAGTCCGCCTGACCCACGGCCCCACTCAGGGAGTGTACGGCAGGCAGGAGGACATGGGGGTCCCCCCAAAATCCATACCAGACCCTTATCCAAGCATGCAACCTGGCAGGTCAGGATGGGGGGGAACGAGTGAGAGCCCCCCTCCTGAACCATACCAGGCCACATGCCTTCAACATGGGGAGGGTACTTTGGGGTCCCCCAAAGCACCTTGTCCCTATGTTGGTGGGGGACAAGGGACTATTCATGACAACCCTGGCCGGTGGTTTTTGGGGTCTATGGGTGGGGGCTTAGCAGGATCTGGAAGCCCCCTTTAACAAGGGGGCCCTAGATCCCGGCCCCCCATGTGAATGAATATTGGGTACACTGTACCCCTACCCATTCACTAAAAAAGGAGAGTAGTGTTACAAAAAACAGTAGTCAGTTTTTGACAAGTCCTTTTATTATAAATGTTGTCTTCTTCCCCGCTTCTTCTTTCTTCCTCCAGTCTTCCTCCATCTTCTCCTTCCCCACTTCTGCTTCTGGTTTTCTTCTTTCCGTCTTCCTCCGCTTATTCCTTCCTCTTATCATCATCTTCTTCCTTCACCACCGCTCCCGCTGCTGACGAGAGGCAACTCCCAGAATGGGATGTCTTGAGTTTGGCAGTTATTTTATAGGCAAGGACAGGGCCATTGGTGACATAACTGGGTGACCTCGCCCCCTTCTGATATCATGTGATGTCAGAGGGGGTGGGGTCACCTATTTACATCACCAGGTGGCCCCGCCCTTACCTATAACATAACTGTCAAAACTCAAGACCACCCATTGCGGAAGTCGCCTCTGCTTGGCAGTGGGAGTGATGGCGGAGGAAGAAGAAGAAGAAGACGAGAGGAAGAAAGAAGAAGAGGAAGACCAATAGAAGAAGGAGAAGACCAGAAGAAGAAGCAGGGAGGGAGAAGATGGAGGAAGACAGAAGAAGAAGCGGGGGGAAGAAGATGATATTTTTAATAAAGGACTTGTCACAAACGGCTTACTGTTTTTTTCTAACACTACACTCCTTTTTGGTGAATGGGTAGGGGTACAGTATACCCAATACTCATTCACATGGGGGGCCGGGATCTGGGGGCCCCCTTGTTAAAGGGGACTTCCAGATTCCAATAAGCCCCCCGCTTGCAGATCCCAAGAACCACCGGCCAGGGTTGTCGAAAAGAGGTCCTTCTCCCCATCAACATGGGGACACGTTGAGGGCATGTGGCCTGGTATGGTTTGCTCGTCCCCTCCCTATCCTGGCCTGCCAGGTTGCATGCTCAGATAAGGGTCTGGCATGGATTTTGGGGGAGACCCCATGCTATTTTTTTAAAAAAATTTGGAGGGGGGTTCCTCTTAAAATCCATACCAGATCCGAAGGGCCTGGTTTGTTTTTTGGGGGGACCCCCACTCTATTTTAAAAATTTTGGCACAGGGTTCCCCTTAAAATCCTGAAGGGCCTGGTTTGGATTTTGGGGGGACCCCCACGCAAATGTTTAAAGTAATCTTTGATCTATATTGCCGGGAGCCGGTAATACATTACAGCCACAAGCAAGTTTAAATTACTTTTCTTTAAAAAATTTAATTTTGCTGCAGCACTGTTCTGAACCTCACACAGATGCGCCACTTTACAGGCAGACTAAGGGGACCCCCTCCCCCAGGCATGATATTTAAAGGAATATTTCATTTTTATTGTTTCACTTAAAGCACTGCTCCTGAAAAAGCTATTGATTTAAAAACTTTTTTTTTGCATTGATACATGTCCTCTAGGGCAGGACCAGGGTCCCCATACACTTTTTATGGCAATAACTTACATATAAGTCTTCGCAACGAGCACTTTTGATTTTTCATGCATGTGTCCTATTGATTTTAATAGTGTTTGTGCGTTCACACAAACGTATTGCCTGTTCGCGGTGTTCTGGTGTGAACCGAACCAATGGGTGTTTGGCCCATCCCTACTCTCTAACATATAGATTTTTGTGATTATTGCTAGCGGCTATAATAGCTGCTTGCAATAATTGCATGTAAAATGCAGCAGGCAGATTGTACCCAAGTTGATCAATTGATCAACTTGGATACATTCAGTCTGCCCCTACATGGTTCGAACCATCTATGGCAGGTTTAACTCTCACTTCTCATTGCATCCCTGTAACAGAACATTGAAGGAAATGTTTCCAAGGGGGCACAGATGGCAAAAAAACCCTGGCACCATTCTATACAAAATGTAAAAAATGTCTTGGCTCTACATACTTAAATAAAGAATTTAAAAAAATGTGAATAATATTTGTAATATTAGCAAGCATAGGACTGACTATCTCCTTTTTACTAAGAAAGTGTTTCAGTTATATCTGTAAATCATGGAAATGTTCTTGTTTGATTGAAATCATTGAGCTAATAAAGACTGCCACACTTAGTTTATACCAGGGAAAGGAAAGAGGCAGGCATGTCAGAATTAATTAAAATAAGTAAACGAAATTGATTTAACAATGATGGAGTATTCCTCTTACAAGGCATAAAATAATTGTTCTGCTTAAGAGTTATGCATGGCTGGAGTTTTCTGTAGCGCTCTAGTGATTCTTAGCGGAATACCCTGAACACTTAGCTTTTCATTGCTTATCATGTGTTCCCAGCCCTGTCATTAGCTAAAATACACACATATGATTGATCTAAAAGAATAATGCATCAATTATAGGCTTTCATAATAACATGCACTTAACAAATCTTGAAAATGCTTAGTTGGGAATGTGCATAGTTTATTTCCACTAGGATGACATCCTACTGTGATCAATGTGATAGCTGAAATTGTCTTTGCACATTCAGAACATGCTTATAAAATACTACAAATGGAATGCATGAAAAACTGCACTATGATCACTGTCAGAAAACATCTTGTTAAAGGTGAAGTTTACAAACAGTTTTAATATATATATATCTTTGGTACACAATACTTCGCTGATACAGGTGTGAAAGTAAATCAAATAATTTGTATAGTTTCCCTGGTGTAACATGCTGTGAAGTTTTTTTGCTTGTAGTGCTATAAATAGACATATATTTTAGGGTGCCTCAGTATCATGGCTGATTGTTACCATTTGTAGCCAAAATTAACACCAAATGGCTGCAAGGAGGCAAATATTGACATGATGAGATTGAGGGTTTTTTTGGTTAAACAAATACTGTCATGTAAAGAAATTGTTTAAACTGTGACAGGTACATCTACCACAGCCGCCCACACTCTATTGTTGAGGCCAAAAGCCAGACCATTCTGATAGGAAAAGCTCAGATATTTTGGGTGATAACAGAGCTAGCTATTAAGCATCATTCCCACACATTCCTATTAACCCATCACTATATTGGACAGCCTCACTGACCAATAGGAATATGCAGTAGGCAAGAAAGATCTAGGCAAGCTTCGTCATTATTAGGAGGTATTGTAGTTACTTGAGCAACAACCTGAAATTTGGTGGTAACAGTAGGGTTTAGATGATGGTTGCAGGTAAGTATAGGTACCTGTACAACATACCTGCAGAAGTTTGTGTACTTTTTAAGCATGGTAAAGGATTACTGAAAATTGGACAGAAGCCGAGGGATAAAATGTTTATAAAGACAAAATGTATTTTTCCTTCAATTTGGATAAAGTAGGGAAAGATTAAAGCCTCTATACCTTAAAACTTTCAATGACAGTTGTACTAAACAGTCACTAAAACCAGCGCTCCTAAGGATGCCTTAAAATAGCAGCTGCTGCTATAATCAAACAAAAACATTAAATTAAAACATGCAACTAAAAGAAACAAAGTCCATTCAGGTCCTAGCAGCGCTTCAGTAGTGTTTTTTCAACAAATTGCCTCTGTGACATTATAATAAATGCTCAGATCAGAGTCTATCACAGTTCAAATATGTATCAAAATGAAGCATATATATGATTTTAAAGTGATGCCCACTGGTTACTTCCTCCCCCTTTTCACCATGTGTGCTCTTCCCCCTTATCTTTTATGTACTCACCAACAATAGCCCATATAAATCGCCTTTGGTACTGGGTGCTCATTCAGCTTGTAACATCCTTTTCCTTTTTGCTTGGGTACTCTACAAATCACCTGTCATCAATCTCCTTTCGATTCCTCAGATCGTTCTTACCTCCATGGTAGAGTACTCCAGCGAAAAGAATGAGCTGAATGAGCACCCAATACCAAAGGCGATTTATACAAGCGATTGTTGGTGAGTGCATAGTCATAAGGGGGAAGAGCACATATGGTGAAAAGGTGGAGGAAGTAACCAGTGGGCATCACTTGAAAATCATATATATGCTTTGTTTTGATACATATTTAAACTGTGATAGACTCTGATCTGAGCACTTATTATAGTGTCACAGAGGAAATTTGTTAAAACTGCTAGCACTTGCATGGACTTTGTTTTGTTTAGTTGCATGTTTTAATTTAAAGATTAAAGCCTCTGTTCAGCTTTTATTGCACTCTGTGACCCCACTGGAGAGATTCACTCTCCCTATTTGTCCTAATAACTACTGTCACCAGGACTGAAAGTTAGACAAAAATTTTGACTATGAATAGAGTTAAACATTTCCAACTGTCTAAAAACAATGTTTTCCCTTCTTTTGGAGAGATCTAAAGTTAAAAAGTTTTGGTTATAGATGAAGGGTGGTGTACCTCAAAGTTCAGTTTGGGGACCCTTACTTTTTAATATTTATCTAAATAATATAGGGCAGCCATTGTCAACCAGGGTTCCGTGGAACCCAGTGGTTCCTCCAGAGGTTGCTAGGGGTTCCTTGAGCTGTGGCTGGTGAACCACCTATTTGATGATGCCTACATAGTTCAAGGTTCAGCACCACTTGACAAAGTCAGCAGCATGATACCAAAATATCTTTTTAGCTGTCTTTAAGGGTGGCATTCTGACCACCACTTTAAGTGGGGCATTCTTCCTATTAACCACCAGTATATGGAGTATTCTTCCTATTGAGCCCTAATTAATTGGTTTTAGTAAGGGTTCCTCGGGACATGAAAATTATTTTTGGGGTTCCTCTAGGGTTAAAAGGTTGAGGAAGCCTGATATAGGGTCTGGGATTAAAAGTACAATTTCAGTATTTGCAGATGACCCCAAGCTGTGCAATGGAATAACGTCCTTACGGGATGTCTCCAACTTACAAGTCAACCTCAATGTACTGTTTAATTGGGCAACTATGTGGCAAATGAGGTTTAATGTTGATAGATGTAAAGTTATGCACTTGGGGCTAAGAATAGGAATGCATCATACATACTAGGGTGAGTACAACTGGAGGAACTCATAGTGGAGAAGGATCTGTGGGTTTTAGTAGATCATAAGTAGAGTTGAGAGAACTTCTAGAAGTCCGGGTTCTGCTGGTTCGGCTGAACTTCGGGACAAAGTCCGGGTTCGGGTCTGGACAGAACCCGAACTTTGTCCCGGACCCCGAACCCCATTGAAATGCTTGGGCCTGAAACAGGGCTTCAAGTCGGCTTGGTCGTCTTGGGCCTGAAGATCTTCAAGAGAGTTGAGATGAATACTAGATGATTTTGGGTGTCTAGGAAGAGGTGATACTCAAGGAGGTCAACATGAGTGGGATCATACATACTACGTAAGGATAAGAATCGGGGTTCACGTATTGAAATGTAGATAGTTGTAATTTGGAGTAAACGGTGTATCAACGGGTTAATTTGTCATGTAACTCCAACTGAACATTCAACCTCTGTAGGGCATTCCTGCAATAAGGTAACGTGTCGAACCCCAGTAGACGTTTATGACTTTAACAT
>BLSH010276046.1:2918367-2931457 GCA_018402905.1 Glandirana rugosa | reverse complement strand
GTATAAGAGACAGATATCACTGTTCTGCAAACATCTGCAAACTGTGTGTGAAACTATAGCAGAGCGAAACCATATCCCTGTTTTTCTCTATGCTGTAGTTTCACACACAGCTTCCAGATGTTTGCAGAACAGTGATATGGGTTCGCCCCGGTTTTTGTTAAAGTGTTACACAGACTTTCCAGATGTTTGCAGAACAGTAGTTCAGTTAGTCCCGGTTTCATTTAAGATGACACGCACAGTTTCCAGATGTTTGCAGAACAGTAGTTCAGTTAGTCCCAGTTTTATTTAAAGTGACACACACTGTTTCCAGATGTTTGCAGAACAGTAGTTCAGTTAGTCCCGGTTTCATTTAAAGTGACACACACAGTTTCCAGATGTTTGCAGAACAGTAGTTCAGTTAGTCCCGGTTTTATTTAAAGTGACACACAGACTTTCCAGATGTTTGCAGAACAGTAGTTCAATTAGTCCCGGTTTTATTTAAAGTGACACACAGACTTTCCAGATGTTTGCAGAACAGTAGTTCAGTTAGTCCTGGTTTTATTTAAAGTGACACACATACTTTCCAGATGTTTGCAGAACAGTAGTTCAGTTAGTCCCGGTTTTCTTTAAAGTGACACACAGACTTTCCAGATGTTTGCAGAACAGTAGTTCAGTTAGTCCCGGTTTTCTTTAAAGTGACACACATACTTTCCAGATGTTTGCAGAACAGTAGTTCAGTTAGTCCCGGTTTTATTTAAAGTGGCACACACAGTTTCCAGATGTTTGCAGAACAGTGGTATGGTTTCTCCCTGTTTTAGTTAATGTACTTTGTGATATTGTTATGAAGGAGCATGCTCCATGTCAAAGCACACTATGGCACAGAGCATGCTCCCATTGGATGACAACTGTGCTTCTTTTCCCAACTGTGTTGATGCATTGTCTACCATCACATGTGCCCCTGGTGGAAAATACAAGAGGTCAAGCTGCCACGCATTGTGCAGGCATGATCTGCAGTATTAGGATGCTCTAGAACAATAATGTGTAGCCACTGCTCAAACAAGTGCATAAAGACAGGAAGTGGCTGCAAGGCTGGAGGAGATCAAACATCACTGTGGTACAAAAAAGCATGAAAAAGGCAGTGGCAATTGTATATAACATACTTTATACTCCTTTGGCAAATTACATGTCATTAGGTTATGGTTCAGAGCAGTTGATCATTTTCAGAAATAGGTAAAATGTTATGGAGTTAATTTTAAGGATTAGATTAAAGGTAGATTAGATGATTGCACTCAAATATTGGTGTTTTTTCTGGAAAAAAAACTCACTGGGTTGATTTACTAACACAAGAGAGGTCAAAACCTGGTGCAGCTGTGCATGATAGCCAATCAGCTTCTAATTCCAGCTTGTTCAATTGAGCTTTGACATTTAAAGCCTGGAAGTTGATTAGTTTCTTTGCAGAGCTGCACCAGATTTTGCATTCCCCAGTTTTAGTAAATCAACCCCACTGTACCTTAAACATAAAATTCAAAGAGTAGTATGCAAATTGCCAAAACCCATAGTTGAATGGAAATCCAAGACTTCCGGTTCCAGTGCCACACGAGGAAGGAGTGAGTCACAGTGGCTCCGGAGTCATCTGCCTACAATGCCCGCTCCACCTCGCTCACGGACGCCAGCCAGTCACACCACCCTCCAGCACACATCTCGGGAAGCCAGCAGAATGGACCACTTTGTGGTTCATAGTGGCTCTGGTGGGAATCCAGCAACCCACCCAGAACTATCTCCTCCAGCCAGTCAGACAGGCAATATGGCTGACGGGCCTATCATGGGGGTGGCCGTGCCATCATAAGATGGCTCAGGCTGTTGCAGCTCTATTATCCCCTACCATTATGGCAGCTGTGAATAGAGCTGTGGCTGTGGGCATTATGCAGGTCAGGAGGGAGATAAGGGAACAGGGCACACACCTCAATGAGCTGGAAAATTGCTTCTCAGACCAGGAAGAAGACATGCAGGCATCACAGGCAAGTGATCAGCAACAGACACAAGCACAACAATATATACTGGATAAGCTTGACGATCTTGAAAATCGTTCTCACAGGAACAATCTGAGAGTAATAGGGCTACCAGAATCTTTCAATGCTAGCTCCTTGCCAGAGATTTGTGCCATGCACTTACCTCAGGCACTGAGCATAACAATGCCATGTGTTGTAGAGAGAACACACTGCCTGGGAACCCCCTCCAATGATCGCCGCACCCCGCCCTGTAATTGTCCACTACGTCAACTATATGGACGACAGAGTGGCAATCCTCAGATCTTTCCGGAATGCCAAAACCCTTCAACTAGATGGTCATAAACTGCTACTCTTTGCAGATTACTCACAGGAGGTCTCCCACAGACGCAGGCATTTCAACCAATCTGGGCTGCACTATACCAAAAAGGCATGAAATTTACACTGGCCTACCCAGCAGTTCTATGATTCTCTGACTCAGCAGGCGATACAAAATCCTTTTCACACCCTGAGGAAGTCGCCAATTACCTGCAAACAAGTCTATTTGGAAACACAGTCGTTAGCAGCCCCCTCTATCTCTCCAGGCCACAGGGACCTCTGCAGCCCAAGGAAAGACTCTCCAAAAAGAGCCCGCTACTCTAACGAGCCTCAGCATGATAACTCCCGATAAAGTAAAGGGGATCTCTTGGGGGGCCCCTGTCTTTCAACACTGACCCAGACAGGTCTACAGTGAACCTACCAAGTTGCAACCAATACCAGCAAGAGCTAAGTGGAGCTGGTTACCTTGAGTCCATTAATGTTTATTATGTTAGCACAGTAATTGCTTTGTTGGTATGTTACTCCATGTTCTTATTTTGTTTTCTTCACAGCCTTACCATAGATTTGCTCCATCTACTTTGCCTGAGTTGTTAGACCCCTGGGCAACACTCATATTATGTTGAGAAATAACTCTTATCAAGGATACCCACTAAGTGTAGTCTGCGAGCAGACCTACGCTCATCTCTGGTAATGCTGTCTCGAAAGGAGTAAATTCCCATGTGTAAGAAAGAGAAGTCCAAGCACTTGTTGGTTTGTTTTTGTTTACTTTCCCTTTTAGCCATTGTTGGGTCACCTACCTCAACACACCCTAAAAACCTGAAAAGACAGCACCCCCTAAGCCACCACACCTTACAGAGAGACATCTTCCAGGCATCACATCCATTTTTCCCCACATACACACATATTCCTTTTATTAGACCTCTCCCCAGTACTGCTCAGACATGAGAGTGATATCGTGGAAGGTCAAAGGGTTACGGTCCCCCCATAAAAGAATGGCCATTCTATGCCACCTCAAACAGCTTAAGGCAGACATAGCCCTTCTGCAGGAAACAGACCTACCTGCAGAAGAATTTAATCATATGCACAAACTTTAGGTGGGTCAGGTATATGGATCCACATCGGTAAAAGGGAAAGCAGGGGTTCTCATCCTTTTACATAAAAACCTACCCAGCAAGGTCACATCGATTGAGAAAGACGAAGAAGGCTGTGTGGTAACACTTAAGATTAAAGTATTCTCCAAAGAGATGATATTATCCAACATCCATGCCCCGAACTCCCCCTCCAAACACTACTTTCAAAGCCTCACCTCTCGCTTAGCTCCATATATTCATCTTCCCCTATTCGTAGGGGGCAATTTTAACTCGGTAATGCACCAACAGGAAGATAGAAATCACGACAGGGCTCACCTTGACTTCCCTTCCCATCCAAAGGTAACTCCTCTAGCACAATTTGCCCAAGGCCTTCAATTGATAGATCTCTGGGGACTGGCCAACCTGGTAGGGAAGGAATACACCTTTTATTCCCCATCACATGAAAGCCTCTCCAGGATAGACTATCTCTTCCGCAACCCACTCCTATTAAAATTTACAACAGATCCCGTTGTCTCAGAGATTGCAATCTCTGATCACACCCCGGTATCAGTCAACCTGACAGGTATTGGGTCACCTACGCCAACTAAAATCTGGCGCTTCCCCTCTCAGCTAGCTATCAACCAATATCTTCTGAAAGTCATTAGGGAAGCATGGACACTAACTCAGAACATAGTAGGGACCCCAACTTATTCTGGGAGGTTGGGAAGGTGGT
Source organism: Glandirana rugosa (assembly GCA_018402905.1). Classification (NCBI taxonomy): domain Eukaryota; kingdom Metazoa; phylum Chordata; class Amphibia; order Anura; family Ranidae; genus Glandirana; species Glandirana rugosa. The sequence continues at coordinate 2,927,351 of BLSH010276046.1, read as the reverse complement.
ACTCCAGGCCAGGATCTTGCTTTCGTCGCGGCAACAATTGACAATCAATACCAGGTAACTAGTAACTCCCTCTACACTGCCTAATATCGCCTCTCCCAGTAAAACTCCTCAGAGCATAGACTGGCCTGGAAGGAAGCGAAAAATCAGTTTGATTTGTGGGCTGAGGTTCGAGAGCGATATTACTAATCGGTCTCGGACCTGCAATAACACAAATTCGGCAACAAAGCTTTACAGGGGTGTACTTTCTTCTTCCCCCAAAGGCATTAATTATATACTGGAACAATTTTATGCTAAGTTATATGGTCATGACCCTATCGATGAGTCAGCTGCACATGTCTTTTTAGCATGACTCAAGCTCCCCCAAATAAATCCGCCCCACCTAGAACAACTCAATGCCTTAATTTCAGAAACAGAGGTGAAATCTGCTATATCCTCACTATCCATGGGTAAAGCACTGGGCCCAGATGGTTACACCTCAGAATTTTATAAGGCTTCGGCAGACACTGTGACCCCCACTCTCACTTCCGTTTACCAAACGATACTAGAGGGTGGCCGTTACCTCCCTTCAGGGTTCCAGGCCTTCATCAAATTGATCCTGAAAAAAGGCAAAGATCCGACTGAGCCCCGTTATTACCGACCAATCTCACTGCTCAACCTGGATTCGAAAATTCTATCCAAAATTATGGCCAAGAGGCTAGCAGTAATAATGCCCTTCTTAATCCATCCTGCACAATCTGGCTTTATGCTTGGTCAATCTGCATCCACAACATACTCAAGGTCCTAGCTGTACTGGAGCATGCAGGAGCCAACTCTGCCAGTGATCTAGCCATTATCACAATTGATGCCAAAAAAGGCTTTAGATAATGTAAGCTTTCACTGGCTACGGTTGGTTCTTCAAATATTTGACATGGCAGGTCCCTTCTTGCACCTCATATTGGCCATGTACTCCACACCATCTGCCAATGTGGTAGCAGAGGGAATAATGTCCAACCCCATTTCCCTCCATAAGGGTACCAGGCAGGAGTGTCCACTGTCCCCTCTTTTGTTTAACCTGGCCCTTGAACCCCTGTCACGCTTCCTACTGTACCAATCTAATCTTTACGGCGTTAGGATCCGTAAGCAGGAAATCAGAACTGCCCTTTTAGCAGATGACATACTAAACTTTACTTCTAACCCTAAATCAGATATACCGCATATACAGGAAATATTTACACACTTTGGAGACTGCTTGGGACTCAAAATTAACTTCACCAAAAGCAAAGTTCTCCCACTCAATCACACCAGACTGCCCTCCTGGATGACCAAATCCACCTTCCCAATGGCTAAAACCCATATCACTTATCTAGGTGTTAAAATAGGAAAAAAAACCCTCTTCACTATATCATCTTAATTTTCCTCCAGTCATCTCTAAAATCATAGGGGGACTAGAAAATTGGATTGACCTTCCACTCTCCTTATTTGGCAGATGTCACTTGTTTAAAATGGTCAGCTTCCCTAAACTTCTCTACCCCCTCCAGACCATCCTTCTTCTAGTAAGGCACAAAGACATCCAGTTGCTCCATAAGGATCTCTCGACCTTCCTTTGGCGTGGCCGCCACCCCGTATAGCCCTCCACAAACTGTTCCTTCCAAAATACGAAGGAGGTGCAAATTTACCTAACATTTGGAGCTATAACTTGTCCTGTCTTCTCAGAGTGGGTTTGGATTGGTTGTCAGGGACAGCTAGATATTCCAATTATGACCTGGAATCCAAAATGGTGAACCCAAGCAGCTTGCCAGCTATAATACCCTGTAAAACAAATTCTCTTCCCAAGCCTTAAAGCATAATCTTCTGATAAGTGAAACCAACGTAGCATGGAGAGAGATCGGGAAAAAATTGGGGCTCTACCCTGGCATCTCTCACCATCTGCCTATAATAGGCCACCCTCTGTTTACCCACACGCAACAGAATGCGGTCTTCTCCAACTGGGCCTCCCAGGGACTAAACTATTTTGCTCAACTATTTGATCCATCAAAAGACAAAGCCCTCCCCTTTTCAACATTGAAATCTCGATACAAAATGCAGGATCACCACTACATCTATACACAGAAAGCGATAAGCTTTGCGGTCAGTCTATGCTCAAACAGGGAAATGAGCTTTTGCACATCATTTATGGAAACTCTTTTGACCCGGGATCAGCTCAAGATCTCTGACATCTACAAAGCCCTGTCTTCCCGACTCAGCAAACCTTGCCACCCAAGCTCAAATTCCCCTTGGGCCAAAGAATTCAAACTCCCAGAAGGAAAAGATCTCATATTAAGGGGATACAACTTCACTTGTGCCTACCTAACTAACGAGTTTTGGTGGCAATGGCAACTAAAAATATTCCACAGAGGGTATCTACCTTTTTCGATATCCTTGACCTCAACAGCACAACAACAGTGCCCATGGTGCCTTTTACATAGACCTACCCTAATCCACAGACTGTAGCGCTTTCCCCATGTTTCACGTTTCTGGGACCAACTAGAGAACTTTGCCAAATTTGGTACAGGGTACCAACCATGTAAAGACCCCCACCCACTCATCTGTGGGTATCTCGAAGGCTCCCCTTCTGAAAATGCCAAACAAAATGTAGTGGTCATAAGGCGCAGCAAAGCGTGACTTTCCACCTGTTTCATGGTGGCTAGAAGAGTCATTCTTAAGCAATAGACCTCTACCACCCCACCTATCATTTCAGAAGTTAAAATGGAACTCACCAACCTTCTATGTAAAGAAAGCTTGAACTTGGCACTATATTCCAGTAACCGATCCTGCTTCCACCAAAAATTGGACTCATACATGACCATAGCTATACCCCCTGCAGACCAACCTCTTATGAACCTATTCCCACCTGACAACGGTTGAAACCATCATTATCCTTTACCTCTCATTCTCCCCCCCCCCCACTAAATTGTTCAAAAGTTTCTACGACACATGATTTTTGCCCCCCTATACTGGGCCCCTTATCCCCTATCAGGACATATGCTACTACTCTGGACTCTATGTTCATTCTTAGAATGCAACAAAGTGTTTGGCTGTCTTCCCCCACCTCCCCTTTCCCGGTATTCAACTTTATCTTGATTCAAATATATCTTGATTCACAGTTATTTTATGTTATAATCCTAGTCAATGGTTGTTCTCTCTCTCTAGTGTATGAGTGTTCTATCATCTGAGCTCTACGATAGCGCATAACATGAAAATCCTCCCAACTCTGGTTTACCCAATGTCTCCCCTCCCTCCCTGTTCTCTCTTCCTTTCTTTTATTTTTCATTTACCCCAACCCCATTGTAGTTAATACCTGTAGTTTTGAAGTCAATGATATATCCATTATATGTTTAATGCTTCCCCTTGGAGGGACTTCCCTCCAAGGATTACTGCACACACTGTTCCTTTTATTTTTCTTGTAAACTCAAAAATCCAATAAAATTTAAAAAACAAAAATCAATTACTGTGTACTTTTGCAGATAAACTACTTTTCTTTTGAAATGCTGTTACCTACACTTACGTATTGTGCCTATCTTTTCAGACGATTTCAATAAAAAATCTTAAAATGTGAAAAAAAAATGGAAATCCATTTTATAAAGAGTTGATAATGATTTGTAAAAAGGGTATGTTATCATTATTTGTAAAATTTCACATTGATCAATGCACACCGCTATAGAATGCAGTGTGTACTTTTAATTGAATGAAATGTGTTAACTTTTGGATAGAATACAGTATGTATTTTAGTTAAAAGCTGCACGCTGATCCACTGGCAGGTCCCCAAAGAGCTGTATCACTGACTTTATCAGCTAAGAAGACCCTGTTACCATTTTATAGCTGTAAACTATACAGACACAGTATTGATATTCAATTCATAAGGACAGGTCAAATAAAGTGAGTGTGGACAATAAACTGCACCATAAATCGTAAGGCAAACAAATCATTTGTTTTATTCAGGGATACATTGGAGCAGAAGTTAAGTTGTTCTTGTCTCCAAGGTTAAACACTAAATAAATTCACTAGGGACAGTAAAATTTTAATTAGCAGCAAAAAAGATTTGCAAATAGAGAGGAGATACACGGGCAGATCCTGTGTGATAGTGGGGGATACGATTTTTGCATTTGAGTTGATGTTGAACATGGCGCATGGGTGGTTAATTGGTTGTTTTGTCTTTTTTGTAGTGTGTGTTAAAAAATATCTGAAAGAGCTAAGAAGTTCTTCTGATGCTACCAAATGTGTGTTATTGCATTCAAGGGTATCCCAACACTATCTGATTGGTGAAAGATATAATGAAATGTATTTAATTGTTTGTTTGTTTTTTAGTTTTGTATGCATTGATATCATGTTAACATGTTACAATACAGAGTACATATAGAATTACTGACGCCTTTGCCTACCCCAGAAGAACGTATATACCATCAAACACAGAGGCCAAGAAGAAGTCCTTGTAAATTTGAGAAGGACATACAAGGTTTTACTTTCAATAAGTTTTTATTGGGTTTTCCACCATATATGGACATACAATCTGAGTGTAAATACAATTAGTGTATATGGTTGCTTCGCACATCAAAATAACACTGCTCTAGAGCATAGAAAACCTAATGGGCCTCTAACATCTGAAAACAGCATATTGAAATATTCTCTTTTAGAATTAATGTTATACTAAGGTATAAAAAAAGGTAAGGTTTGGGACCTGGTCCAGGCACCCCAAATGAGATCAGACTGTGCCTCTATGATCCAGCTCCCATCCTTAGTCTGCGTGGTTAGGATGGTATTGAGAGATATGTGAAACTAATAGAGTGATCACTATGTGCGAGGTCCTACGAAATCAATAGAGAAGAAGTGAAGAAGACAGAGAAAGTAGAATAAAGATAGAGAGGCCCTTGGTTGTCAAGGGTCAGAAGAGAGTCTCAAGAGAAAAAGATTAGAGAGAGAGTCTATCAAGCCTAGCCTAGCTGTTACGTTAATTATTAGAGATCCCGGGAGGGACTGGGAGGCCCATATATGTCGCCCAGGGCTCCCAGACAGCTTCAAATTTCTGGGATGTGTCTGTGAGTGCACTACATATTTTCTCTTGTATCATTATCCACAATATATTGTCTTTGGCAGCCACAAAGGAAACCCTTGCTTCCTTCCAGGCCTTAGCTAAGGTCATCTTGGCTCCTAAATGGATAAAATGGATTTGTTTTCTCGTGTTTTTAGGCATTTTGGGTAGATCTGCGTTTAAAAGAGCGTTACTCAGGGATCTTTGGATTTGGTGACTAGTAACTTTGGAGATCATTCTGAAGATTTTCTTCCAGAAAGATGCAATTCTGGGACATTCCCACCAAATGTGGGCCATTGACCCCCTCAACCGGCACCCTCTAAAGCATAAGGGGTCCGCTGAGGGGAACATGATAGCTAATCTAGAGGGGTCAAATACCATCTGGTCATTATTTTGACGCTGGCCTCCATCAAAGAGACATTATTTATTCCTTTGAAAGATCTGAAAAAGGCAGCATGCCATTTTTCCAGATCCCAGGCTATTTGGAGGTCCTCTTCCCAGGCTTGCATATAAAAAGCCTTACCGGTTGGGAGGGCAGGTGATTGGTAGAAGATAGAGATACCACCCTTTTGGTCCATGGCTTGTCCACACCAGCTTTCATAAGCTGTTATAGTACGTGTGTTAGCATTGTCCTTCCAAATATTTTGCAAGAAGTGGAAAATTTGTCTAAATCTAAAATGCTCAAAATCGGGGAGCTCTTGTTTACTGATCCAGTGTCCTATGGGGAGAGGTCCCGAGAGAGAAAGAAAGGGACCTATCCGGTACAGTCCTGAATCCAGCCACCACTGGAAGGTTTTAATGTCTAACCCCGGTGGGAAGTTAGGGTTGTGAAAGATGTGTGCCAGGGGGAGACAACCTGAGACAAGGGCTTTAGAGCCGCGTAGCTTGTCCCAAATAGCTAACGATTGGGAGAGAACAGGGGAGAGGATTACTGGGCGGTCTCTAGTTGGGACCCAAAGGAGATAGTCAATAGTGTAGGAGGGAACTGCTTGTCTCTCCAGTTGAATCCAGTCAGGTTTCTCAGATTTAAAATATATCGTCGAAAGCTGAGCTAATCTTGCTGCCTGAAAGTACCATAGGAGGAGAGGCATTCCCAAACCTCCTTTCTTTCTAGGTTGAAATAAGTTTTTTTTTGAGAGCCTGTGACCCGATCCCCCCCAGATATACTGCACCACCTTTCTTTGGAAGGTTGCTAAATGGTCTTTTCTTATTGCTATAGGTAGAGACCTAAAAAGGTAAAGTATCCTAGGGAGTAAAGTCATCTTTACAGAGTGGATCCTACCCAACCAGGATAGTTCCCCTCTACCCCATGTTTTAAGGTCCCTCTCCAATCTTTTGTACATTGGGGATAGTTGCTTTGGTAAATTTGGTCATAGCGTGATTCCTAGATATCGAATTGCGTTATCGCTCCAAGAGAACTGGAACGAGTTCCGTAGACTCTCCTTCAGTTCAGCAGGAAGTGAGATGTTCAGAGCTTGGGATTTTGAGAAGTTTACCCTGAGGCCAGAAAATTTGCTGAAGTCATCTAAAGTTTTACAAAGGTTAGGAAGGGACGTGGTTGGAGATGTTATAAAGAGGAGGATGTCATCAGCGAAAAGCCCACATTTATGGGTCTGGGGACCACACGAAACACCTTGAATGTGGTTCGAGTTCTAATTCATTCAGCCACTATTAAGTCCAGCTTATTTTCTATCGCCTCCATCCGTGTTCCCAGATTTTGGAAATCAGACTTCATATCTCCAGTGATTTTGGCCGCAGTATTCTCCAGGCCTCTCTCAAGGAGGCTGTGGCGGCCATCTTGGTACACCCTCCCCCGGCTTTCCCAGAAAATTGTGGCCTGAGATCTCGCCAAGCACCCGGTTCTGCCATTCAGGTGTGCTCCCGAGTGCTTGGGGAATACTGTCACCCCCTTCACAGTGGTCCTGGGCAGCTGTAGTCGGCTCTGTCAGCGCCATAGCTGTGAGGTAGTGTGGAGCTCCCGGATCACACGTCCATCCCGGAGCTCCCGCACATGTGCACTCCCCGACATACAAGGTTTACACTGAGAGTTTATGACAGAAAATAAACCATTTCATGACTAGGGATAGGGTGAACTGCCCTGGGTTCAGTTCACAAAGAGTTTGGAGAACTTTTGAAAAGTTTGGATGCCTAACCCCACTGAAATCAATAGGAGCCAAATATGTCAAATTAAAAAATGCCAATATTTTGAGCTAATAGGCAAGGGAATGTCAAAAAATAGCATTAGGGTGGGCACTAGCCTGGGGAACAAGTAACAATGAAAAAAAAAATACTTGTTTTAAATCCATTTGACCAGGAGCAATGCTTTTAAAACATTAAACATGTCCAGTTAGGCTTAATAATATGCCTGAGGGTGTCCTAACCCTGCCTGTGAAGGGGTGCATCTCTGATGTACATAAAGTGCTGCAGCAGCATTGAAAAGGAAAAAAGGTTTACAATTGCCAGCAAATGACATGTCACTCATTGACAGACCCCTCCAAGGCTCTATTTTTTTTTATTTTGGAGATGTTTGTGCACTGCATTTTTATAAGCTGTCAATGACAATTGTGTAGAGCCCCCCCCCCAAAAAAAGTTACATGTCATACCATTGTAGTTTGGTTAAAAAAGAAACAAAAAAATGCATGAGGTCCCCCAGAAAATCCATTCAAGACCTTTCCAGGGGGACTCAAACAAAGTATGATGCTCCCCTAAAAATCTATATAAGACCCCTAATCCAAACATGTGGCCTGACCCCCTCTTCCTGATTCACATTAGGTCACATGCCTTAAATAGGGGCGGGAACAAACCCACAACCATGGCTGGTGGTTTTGGGGGTTTGTGGGCAAGGGTCTTATTGAAATATGAAAGCTCCCTTTAATAGGGGGCCCAGATATTTCCTCCCCACGTGAACGAGTATGGGGTACATAGTACCCATTCACAAAAAAAGGTGTAAGCAAGAAATAAAGGCAACAAAATGTTTGAAATGTCCTTTTTTAAAAAATATAAATCCCCAAACAATGTCCCTCCTTGCAAATGCATCCTCAATCATGATACCCACGCAGACTCAGTGAAAAAAAATTAGACAACCCATTGCACACAATCACATGGCTGAATGACAACTCCACCAGCTTTCTTCAGCTTTATAAGGGAAGCAGCAGGGATAATGGTGACATCACTAACTAAATATGGACCGTGGAACTCCTGAGGATGTCAGCTTTCTTAGGACCCAGTGACAATGGGAAGCTGTCATATATAGAAGTGATCAAAATGCCGCTTCCATAAATAATATTTGGCTCCTACCAAACCGTGGGCTGAACAGGATAAAGTTCAAATGTCCATCTGAATGCCCAAACAGCCAAACTTTGGTCCAAACCTAGGTTCTGACTGAACCGTTGACTCATCCCTATTTATGATCAGAGGTCATGAATGTTTAGATGCACAGATCAAATGTAGTAGTGACAGAAGGTGTCTGTTAACTTTGCAACACCTATATACAGTGCCTTGCGAAAGTATTCAGCCCCCTTGAACTTTGCGACCTTTTGCCACATTTCAAGCTTCAAACATAAAGATATAAAACTGTAATTTTTTGTGAAGAATCAAAGCGTTCCGTGACATATATCCACAACGTTTCAATTGTCTGTGGAAGACAGTGATGATGTAAACTAGACACGTAGATTTGTAAGTACTGGAGACTAGTATTTATCCCTACTCAGTTGCCAAGTCAGTCTTGGATCCAAACCTGGTTTCAAACCGACAAACCCGTAAGTCTACCTGTAAACTTGAAATAGGACAAGTCGGGTGCCAAACCATCCTCGGTTTATAATAAATACCTTCGCCGTAAAACTAGTGAAGATATATACTGTCGAAGGGTAACAGTGACCCAGGATTCTTTCGACTGTAGGAGTCCTCAAGGTGCCAGGTATAAATCAATCACTACAGTGGT
>BLSH010276046.1:2863454-2903653 GCA_018402905.1 Glandirana rugosa | reverse complement strand
CATCAGTGCCACATGTCAAAGTTCCACCTGACCTGTCATCAGTGCCACCTGACCTGTCATTAGTGCCACATGTCAGTGCCACCTGACCTGTCAACAGTGCCACGTATCAGTGCCATGTATCAGTACCACCTGTCAGTGCCACATATCACCAGTGCCACCTATCAGTGCCATCAAGTGTCACGTCATCAAAGTGTCATCAGTGCTACGTGTCATAAAGTGCCACCTGACCTGTCATCATTGCCACGTGTCATTGCCTCCTGACCTGTCATCAGTGCCACGTGTCAGTGCCACCTGACCTGTCATCAGTGCCACACATCAGTGCAACCTCTCAGCGCCATCAAGTGTCATCAGTGCCACATTTCATAAAGTTCCACCTGACCTGTCATCAGTCCCACCTGACCTGTCATTAGTGCCACGTGTCAGTGCCACCTGACCTGTCATCAGTGCCACCTGTCAGTGCCACACATCATCAGTGCCACCTGTCAGTGTCATCAAGTGTCATCAGTACCAATTAGTGCTGTAACAATGGCAAAACAATCTTTTTCTGCTGAGGAGGTCTACAATATTCTTGCGGCCGATGAGAGCAATGGGGAGCTCTCTCCTGCAGGTTCCTCTGAGTCTGAGTCTGATATGGCCTATGAACCCGTCTCAAGTAGCGAATCAGAGCTGGACACAGACGAGGAATATTGTCCGCCCGCCAGACAAAGGCGCGTTGTTGAGGAGGCAATACCATCCACCAGCACCACTGTGCCATCCACCTGCACCCCAGTGCCATCCACCAGCACCACTGTGCTATCCCCCATCACCCCAGTGCCATCCACCAGCACCCCAGTACCTCAGCCCCAAAGGGTGAGATCCCATGCCGGCCTTCCCTACTCACTCCAGCACCCCTTGTGGCTTCCTCCCAATTCAGGAGAAGCTAGTATTCCCCCTTTTACTGCCCAACCAGGAGTCCAGGTGGACACACAAAATTTTTTGCCCATTCATTTTTTTTAATTGGTTTTTACTGAGGACATGCTGCGATCCATTGTTGCCCAGTGCAACCTGTATGCACGGCAATTTATCCAGGCTAATCCTAACTCCTATTATTCCCGTCCCTTTGAGTGGAGAGATGTAACGGTGGCAGAATTTAAAACTTTTTTGGGCCTCACGCTCTGCATGGCACTTAACAACAAAAATGAACTCCGCTCCTACTAATCTACCCGCCCCATCTACCACATGCCAGTCTTCTCATCCATAATGCCCAGGACAAGATTTTACATGATTATGAGATTTCTACATTTTAATGACAATACCCAGTGCCCCCCCCCCCGAAATTCCCCAAATTATGACCGGCTCTATAAGATTCGCCCAATTCTAAATTATTTTACAGAAATATTCCCCCAATTATTTACCCCAGACCAGCATATATGTGTTAACGAATCCCTGGTGAAATTTTCCGGCAGGCTGGGAATAAAACAATTTATACCCAGCAAAAGGGCCCGCTATGGAGTGAAGGTCTACAAGTTGTGCGACCAAACCACGGGGTACGTTTACGCCTTCAGAGTATACGAAGGGAAGGACTCCCAGCTGAATCCCCCCAATTGCCCGGAATATTTAGGTACAAGCGGTAAAATTGTTCGGCAACTAATCTACTCCCTCCTGGACAAAGGCTACCACCTGTATGTTGATATTTTTTACACCAGTCTACCTCTGTTCCGGAACCTCTACAGGAAGAGTACACCAGCTTGTGGCACAGCCAGAAAGAATCGGGTGGGCTTTCCTCAAAGTCTAGTGAACATGAGGCTTAGAAAAGGAGAGACAGCGAGTCTGCAGAATGAGGAGATTCTGGCTGTGAAGTGGAGGGACCGAAGAGATGTGTACATGCTATCATCTATCCACAACAATGCACTGGTAGAGATCCCCAGAAGAAATGGCCCAATACAGAAACCCATTTGTATCCATGATTACAACCTGTATATGGGAGGAGTCGATCTAAATGATCAAATGTTGGGACCCTATTTACCAAACAGAAGAACATACCACTGGTATAGAAAAGTTGCCCTCTATTTTTTTAATTTGGCCATATATAATACGTATGTCATAGATCGCAAATCCACCATAAACTCCAAACCATTCCTTGGCTACCAGGAGGATATAATCACGACACTTTTATACCCCAACGGCCCACCTGAAAATATTAGAACCGATGTCTGCAGTAGACTCTCCGAGCGCCATTTCCCCGATAAAATCCCTCCCAGACCAACAGGCCAAAAACGCCAGAAAAGATGCCGGGTGTGCTCTAATAGTGGAGTTAGAAGAGACACCACATATCATTGTGCCCAGTGCCCTTCCCAACCAGGTCTATGCATAGGTGACTGCTTCCAGTGTTATCACACTCTAGTCAATTATTGATTCCCCAGTTTCTTTTTCAAGTTCGCACCCCTTATGCTACTGCCTGCTCTGGAACTGACCCTGGCTTGTTATTCGACCACACTTCTGCCTACCGATTTTGTACATACTTCTGCCTGATCTGGAACTGACCTTGGACTGTTTGACTACGTTTTTTGCCTGCCTCTTGGACTGATCTAGTACCCTGCAAATGGAGTAGTGGGATTCACAACACAGGGGTCTCACATATGTGAGGGGCTCCAGAATGTTTTTTTCTGGAAGAAGAAAACATTTTTTTGTTTTCTCTCTCCCAGATTAGGGTCTGGAGACTCGGAGGCTTCAAAGAGATTGGGTGGGAGAAGCCTCTACCCCTTTCCCCATTCTGTCCTGAACGAGGCCCTACTTCTGCCTGCTGCCTGTAGGACTTATTGCCATCATGCCTCTACCTGCCAGATGAACTAACCACACCTCTGCTGCTACCTGGACTATGGACCATGTTTCTGCCTGCTACTAGGACCAATATTATGGCACTGTTGACAATATCTCAGTCTGCACTGACCTTGGGCTGTATATGCACAATATTCTTGCCTGCTGCCTGTACTGACTATAGTATTCATGCCTGTTGCCTGGACAATTGTGTTCGCTGTCCTACTACCAGGACAAATATTTTGGCACTGTTGGCAACATCTCTGCCTGCACTGAACCTGGACTATATCCCTGCCTGTGCTATGGACAGTTTTCCTGCCTGTTGCCTGAACAATTGTGTTCACTGTTGCTGACCAAGTCCCTGCCTGCTGCCTGGACCAGTGCTATCCTCCTGTGGACAGCTGCAATACTAAAACCACAGGTAATCATTTGTTTACCATTTACTCAGCAGAATGTATTTTGGGGTGTAATTCTTGGTATTTGTAATGCTGTGTGTTTAGAACACCTGACGGTCTTCCTTGCATGTTGGGCCTCTGTATGTAGCCAGACTGTGAAAAAGTCTCACACATGTGGTATCGCCATACTCAAGAGGAGTAGCAGAATGTATTTTGGGGTGTCATTTTTGCCATGTACATGCTATGTGTTGGAAATACCTTTATAAATGGACAACTTTATGTAAAAAAAAATGCGTTTTCATTTTTTTCCCACATTTTCCAAAAACTTCTGGAAAAAAAATGAACCGTTCAAAAGACTCCTCTAGCCTCATAGATTATACGTTGGGGTGTTAGCTTTCCAAAATGGGGTCATTTTGTGGGCATTTCTATTGTCCTGGTGCTCCAGGGCCTTCAGAATTGTAATAGGTGGTCGAGAAATGAGATGTGTAATTTTTGCTTCTAAAATGCCTGGAGGTGCTATTTCATTGTTGGGCCTCTGTATGTGTCCAGGCTGTGTAAAAGTCTCACACATGTGGTATCACCATACTCAGAAGAAGTAGCAGAATGTATTTCGGGGTGCCATTTTTGCCATGTACATGCTATGTGTTGGAAATACCTTATAAATGGACAACTTTGTAGAAAAAAATGTGTTTTCTTTTTTTTCCCACATTTTCCAAAAACTTCTGGAAAAAAACTGTTCAAAAGACTCATTATGTCTTATAGATTATACCTTGGGGTGTTAGCTTTTCAAAATGGGGTCATTTTGTGGGCATTTCCATTGTCCTGGTGCTCCAGGGCCTTCAGAATTGTAATAGGTGGTCGAGAAATGAGATGTGTAATTTATGCTTCTAAAACGCCTAAAGGTGCTAGTTCAATGTTGGGCCTCTCTATAAGGCCAGGCTGTAAAAATGTCCCACACATGTGGTATCACCATACTCAGAAGGAGTAGTACAATGTATTTTGGGGTGTCATTTGAGGTATGCATATGCCATGTGAGAGAATAACCTGTTAAAATGACAATTTTGTAAAAAAAAAAAAACTTAATTTTGCAAAGAATTGTGGAAAAAAATGACAACTTCATAAAACTCACCATGCCACTTACTAGATACCTTGGAATGTCTACTTTCCAAAAAGGGGTAATTTGGGGGGTATTTGTACGTTGCTGGCTTTTTAGGGTCTCGTGAAATGAGGTAGGCCGTCAGTACATCAGGTGTGATCAATTTTCAGGGATTTGCACCATAGGTTGTAGACTCTCTAACTTTCACAAAGACCGAATAATATACAGTAATTTGGGTTATTTTTACCAAAGATATGTAACATTATAAATTTTGGCCAACATTTATGAAGATAAATTACTAATTTGCTAAATTTTATAACAAAAACAACGAAAATGTGTTTTTTTTCAAAATTTTCGGTCTTTTTTTAATTATAGCACAAAAAATAAAAAACCCAGCGGTGATTAAATACCACCAAAAGAAAGCTCTATTTGTGTGAAAAAAAGGACGCAAATTTCATATGGGTACAGCATTGCATGACTGAGTAATTGTCATTCAAAGTGCGAGCGCACTGAAAGCTGAAAATTGGTCAGGGCAGGAGGGGGATTTAAGTGCCCAGTAAGGAAGTGGTTAATATACCTCTTTAGGACATTGCCAATCTCAGTTCCAAATGCATTCTTTAAAAAAGTACAATCCCAGGTTAATAGTTATATCTGGAATAGCAAAAGGATGAGATGTGCCTTCAGCAAACTGATTGCACACAAAAAAGCAGAAGGCATAGGGCACACCCTGATCAAAGATTATTACATTGCAGCCATTCTTGCACAAACTAGGTCCTGGTTCCCACAAGCACAAGCCACAAGATGGTTGCAATTGGAACAGCACCAAGTGGAGAGATGAGACCTATATGGCCTACTACTCGCCAATAAATTTACAAAACAATTACCTAATGGTTTGTCCCCTACTATTGAAGCCACATTAGTACATTGGAGATCATTACCAACAGCGACAAATAAGAACCAGATATTAAAGAACATACCATTGCCTATCTCGAGTTTACATATGGCTATTCCCGGAATACAACTGAGCCACTGGATTTCTAAGGGGATTAGGAGCATTGATGATTTAAAAATAGGGCCCGCTATTAAAACATTTAGGGCAGTACAAATAGAGTATGGCTTAGAAGACACTGAGCTCTACAGATATCTACAGGTGGTCCACTTTATACAATCTAACCCACAGACTTCGGCCCAGTTACCCTTTAGAGCTCTATTATACCACACTAGACCTTCTACCAATATCAGAGGCATTTCTTTATTTTATAATATACTCAACAACAAGGACCTCTTTGAGAAAACGTCATCTATCATGGCTTGGGAATGGGATTTGGGAACTACATACACGTCTGAACAATGGCAAAAAGCTCTATCCACATGTTACTCCTCCACGAGGAACACCACGCTCTGGGAACTCACCCACAAAATTTTATTATGATGGTACCTCACTCCATCAAGAATATCCAAATTTGATCACCACAATTCACCATTATGCTGGAGGAACTGTGGGCAAATAGGGTCATTATACCATGTGGTGTGGGGATGCCCGGGTGTGCGGGTCTTGTGGAGGAGTGTCGCAAGAATAATCTCACAAATATCAAGAGCACAGGTGTTTCTATCCCCGGGGTAGGCTATTTTGTCCCTGGAGATGGAAAACTTCCCCAGTAACATGAGAGTCATCATCTCACATGTGTTATTGGGAACCAGGCTCATGATAATGAGAAACTGGAAAACAGATAATATCCCTTCCATAAAAGAAACAATTGAAATGATAAACACACATGCAACTTATGAACAGATGTTTGCTGCATCGATGGGGAACTACCACAAAGCGACAGAAATATGGAAGCCGTGGACTGACTGGTATGAAGTTCAGGATACAAGCTGAAGCAGGTTGTTGTGCAGAGAAACACATGCAAGATTAGGCCCCATATGTCACTTCTTTCTTTCTTCACATTCTTAACTTTACTCCTACTTTTCCTTTTGTTTTATACATTACTGTTTGATGGTTAGAAAACTGTCATATACAGAAATGCAGATCCTAAAAGAGATATTCATGATGAGGAGACCGGAGATAGTACATCTTAAGGAATCAGCTACATTGTTGAATGGAGGGGTTCCTCAGGGTCGTGCCTGAACAGTAAATCAAGGTTAGAAGGGGGGGGTGGGGGGCTGGACCTTCGTGGCAACTCCACAGCTAGTTCCCGAAGGGGGTGGGGGGGAGGTCCGGCCCTGCACGTCGGCCCCCTAATTTGGTGAGTTCAAAATATGTACTATGGATAAATACAACTCTATAATGTATGTTAAACATGGCTGGTGTACTTAGCAGAGCTATATCTGTGTAATATTGGAATTTGGAGTATGAACAAGTGTACTTTCTGTATTCTGTATTTTGAAAACTACAATAAAAACTATTGACAATTAACTTGTGGTTCATAATGGACAGCCCATGGTATGTGGTAATAAAAAACAAAAATAAAAAACAAATAAAAAACAAAATAGCAGCGCTAATAGTGAATTATGACAAAAAGTCCATGTTATAGACCATATACAATGCTCCATTGTCAGGCAAAAATAATGACCATATGGTAAATCAAAATAGTCCATAGCCCAGCAAAACTTATGTGCAGTGCTCCTTTAAATATGCATAAATGGAAGAAATGACCACTCACCAGACATAGATGCTGTCTCAATTAATAGAACAGAGCATACACGTTTTGCAATAAAATGCAGATGTGATTCTTCATTTGGATCCACTTATAATGTCTAGTGTTGTCACCTCCTCCAGATCATGTCATATCCAGCCAAAATTAAAGAAAATCTCATGATATAGTAGTTAGTGAATATTCAATAGGGTAGTGAAGAGAATCACCCGTGATGATAACAAACACTGTTCGATCTATGCACCACTGAACCTTCCCCAGAGAGAATTGTAAACTCACCAGAGGAAGTATATAACCAAGCAGTATGCAGCCCACTATTCTCAACAGCGATGGATCCAAACAATGCCTCCAATATCCTCTTAGTCCAGGATTCTCAATCAAGTCGTTTTAGGGGACACTCTGCTGCTCACACCACCACATTTTTTTCATTTTTTAGGCTAAGAACATTTTTGCAAGTACAGAAATTACCTCCCGATCATGCCAGAAATGCAATGTACAGTACTTGTCACTTACTGTAAGATAAACTGACAGCAAAACATTATTTTCTTTCTTTTGTAAGCTACTATCCATCACATGTAATGAAAATGAACAAATGCAGACACGTTTGAGGTCCAGCCTGGGTAACCCTCCTTGCTTCCTCTATAGATAAAAAGAGTAAATGTATCTGCCCAAGAACAGGATGTCTGTTATTTGCAGGACTACCTGGTAAAATTAAAAGAGAAAAAGCCTAAAAACAAATGCAACCACCACTTTTTAAGGACAGGTAAGCTGTAATATATGAAACAATGTACCCGACAACAATTGATCCAATTTTTAATACTTGATTGGATCTTTAGTAACCCCACACACTAATCCAGATTTCTATACAATTCATTTAAAGCTAAACTATAATAGATGTCCTATTCTGATTGTAACATGAGTGCTCAACATTACATATGTATTCCTACAGTTACATTTATAGACCTAGGCCTGCAGAATGATCTTGTGATACTGAAAGTAATAAAAACCAACAAGTTAAAGAAGAATTAAACACCCATATCTAGAAAAGAACACAAATATTACAAGAATCCATTGCATCAATAAACAGATGGATTACGGTATTGCCTTGATGCATTTCCCTTGCTCTCCCATTCTTTGTAAAACTACACTTCTATTGATCTTGTTTTGCAATACAAAGCATTCACGGCTCTCCAAAGACATTTACTTTGTGAAATTCCCAGTACATCTCACATGCTGGCTTGAGTGCTATTATATAATATAGCAACATTGTTGTTTAGGTCCAGAGGATTTAAAGTTGTCCTATGTGTTACGATTTACAGTGCTCCAGATAACCTTGGCACTAATACCTTTGTTGGCAGTATTTATTTTCACTTGTGTTGGAGTGCATCCAGTTTTAAACTTCTCTTTTTTCCTCTGTATCCTGATTCTTTAGCCTGCAGTTTTCAAACATCAAGCACATTTCATACTGTTCACAACAAGCAATAACGTTTTTAATTTAAACACACAGCTGTTTCATGAACTTAAAGCATGTATAGTTAAAGCATAAAAGAGATAAAAAAAAGTAAAAAAAAAAATGTAAATGAATTAAATGTATGTACCTGAAAAGTGTTTCACACATGCTTCCTTTAATGCTTTTAATTCAAATACTGAGCTTAGGATAAGTAGGACCAGCACTAGGAACTAACCAGGGTCTTTAACCACTTAATGCGAATTGCCGTTTATAAACGGTGGCAGCTTTAAATGGATGTATCGGGGTATAGCCTGTAGCTACAGGCTATACCCTGGTACCGTTTTTTAGAGCAGGCGTCCGGCTATCTGGTGATAATGGCTGATCCGGCTCAGAAGCCGTTCAGTCATTATCCCAGGGAGAGAGAGGGGCCACCCTCAGTCTCACCGGGAGACCGGAGCTCCGATCCGATGCATCTGGCTGCTGTGTGGCATCCCTGTGGAAGCCAGAATCAGGATGCCTTTGTACATTTCCAGATGCAAAGTCACAACGTCACTTCCAGTTTACTCTGCTGATAGCGGCGCCAGTTTAAAAAAAATTACAGTATTCAGAATCGCTGTTTTTGGCGATCTAAATACTGTGAAGTGCAAAGGAGGGATGGGGGGTCTTTTAGACCCCCCATCCCTCCATAAAGAGTACCTGTCACCATGTATTACTATCACAAGGGATGTTTACATTCCTTGTGATAGCAATAAAAGTGATCAGATTTTTTTTAAAGGAACAGTGTTAAAAAAAAAAAAAATTAAAGCGCCACCATCCCCGCAAGCTTGTGTAGCAAAGAAAATGCATACGTAAGTCATGCCCGCATATGAAAACTGTGTTCAAACCACACATGTGAGGTATTGCTGTGATCACCAGAGTGTGAGCAATAATTCTAGCAAAAGACCTCCTCTGCACCTCTAACCTGGTAATCGTTAACATTTTTTAAAGTGTCGTCTATGGAGACTTTTAAGTACCAGAGTTTGTCGCCATTCTGCAAGTGTGCACAATGTTTAACCGTAACATGTATGATATCTATTTACTTGGCGTAACATCCTCTTTCACAATAAACAAAAAAATTGGGCTAACTTTACTGTTGTCTTATTTTTTAACTCAAAAAAATGAGTAGAGGGATGACCTCATCAGTGTGCTGGAGCTTATTTATTAACAGTCTGTGAGGAATGATATAATGTTCAGGACCAGCATGTACACCTGCTGCTGCAGTGGAGGGTGGAGGCCTCAGACCTGGCTGTACTACTGACAGTCCCTGAGAATGCACCTTCATATAAAAAGTCAATAATGGTGTCTCCCAGGTTCCTTTTAAAATGTTCATTTTAAACTTCAATTTTTTCAGGCATTGAAACAATGATATTTTGTATTTTATGACACCCTCAATATCAATGTTTTTACATAAAAAAAATAAGGCTTCCTTTTTTTAAAAAAATGTGCTGTTTTTGCCATAGCTAAAGAACAGTTCCAGCCAACAAGAAAATAAGAAAATTGTTCAGAATTGTGCTGCAGAGGTCTTTTGCTGATATACTAAAGTCAAACAAGTCCAATTCAGTATATTTTCTCTTGGTTTAACCATTTTCTACCAGGCATAGCGGGCTTCTCACACTGTTTCCATTACAGCCATTTGTCACATGATCCCTGTGTTATTGTAAGGCAGGGTGATGCTGGTACAGAAAATACAGTGGCCTTTGTTCTCTATGTAGAAGCGGATTGAGTTCAGGTTTTCTATCTTTTATTAAAACTCTGTATAATACTCTAAAGATATTCATTTTATGCAAGATATTATTAAACTTCCGGCTTTAATTCAGTTCACTGACCTCAAGCAACAGTATAATTTACTTAACAAGGACCTATACACTTACTTACAAAAAGCATCCCTCCTCCAACATACTCAGATTCCTCCTTCCATACAGCTAGATCTAAAAATATATCATTTTTTGAATCCTCCACAAAGCAACCCAAGAGCATCTCCCTTTTCTATAAAAAAACTCTTCTATAAAAATCATTTTCAGATGTGATTTGGAAACATGCTGTTAAATCTATCTATTGATGTACTACATGTGCTGACCGAAATGATATACAAGATAACTCACCAATAATACCTTACACCGTACAAATGATGAAAAATGTAACCCAATTACACGTCCTACTGCTGGGACAATGTGGTGACATTGGCTCTCTCATACACATTCTTTGGTACTGTAAATTTATTAGATCTTATTAGATTATATTTGTGCATATTTGAGATATTACCTCTGCTCTTACTCATCCTACACCTGCATTTGCGTTGTTGCACTTCAACATTGAAGGAATCCCCTTATGTGTTAGAACTATAGTGGTTCATGTACTATTAGTGGGGAAGCACCTTCTGTTGCATAAATGGAAAACTATCAACATTCCTCAGTTTTCAGATGTAATTGATGAACACAATCTATATTGTCCTTATGATAAAAAATGCTAGCCTTAAAAAATTACATCATACATAATTTTCATCAAATGTGGGGTGCTTGGCTCAACCATCCTTACTGTAAGTTGTAATGCCTGTTCTTTTGTAGGGATGGGCTGAATGACCCCCTGTTTGGTTCGCACCAGAACTTTCGAACATCGGGAAAGTTTGGAACCAAATAACGAACCCCATTGAATTCTATGGGACCCGAATGTGAAAAATCAAAAGTGCTCATTTTGAAGGCTTATATCCAAGTAATTGGGCGTACAATGGTTATGGGGGTTGGGGTACTGTCCAGGGGGACATGTATCAATGAAAAAAAAGTTTGTAAAAAACATCATTTTTAACCCCTCCAGGTCCGCGCTATTGCCGAAATACGGCTCCAGCGCGGACCTGAAATGCCGGGAGGACGTCCATGGACGTCCTCCCACTGCGCATGCTCCCGCGCGCCCCCTGGAGGCAGCGGCGGCGCGCGCGCGTGCGCGCCGCACGCTGCGGGAGCGTGCCCGCGGGTCGGGCGCACTCGATGTCCGCCCGAGACCCGCGATCACTTACAGGAGCCTCAGAACGGGGAACCGCCGTTGTAAACACGGCGGTTCCCCGTTCTTTGACAGGGGACATAGCAGATCTACTGATCCCTGTCACTGGGATCAGTTAGATCTGTTATGTCCCGGCCAGCCCTGCCCCCCCACAGTTAGAACACAGCCAGGGAACATATTTAACCCCTACACTGCCCCCTGCTGGTTAACCCCTTCACTGCCAATGACATTTATACAGTAATCAGTGGACATTTAAATTTCTGATCGCTGAATAAATGTCATTGGTCCCAAAAAAGTGTCAAAATGTTCCGACATGTCCCCCCCAATATCGCATTACCGCTAAAAATCACAGATCGCCGCCATTACTAGTAAAAAAAAAAATAATAATAAAAACGCCATAAATCAATTCCCAGTTTGTAGACGCGATAACTTTTGCGCAAACCAATCAATATACGCCGATTGCGATTTTTTTTTTTCCCAAAAATATGTAGAAGAATATATGTCGGCCAAAACCGATGAATAATTTTTTTTATGGATTTGTATTTTATCAAAAAGTAAAAAATATTGTTCTTTTTTGCAAAATTGTCGCTCATTTTTTGCTTATAGCGGCGATCAGAAATGACGCAGAGGTGATCAAATACCACCAAAAGAAAGCTCTATTTGTGGGAAAAAAAGGACGCAAATTTTATTTGGGTACAACGTCGCACGACCGCGCAATTGTCATTCAAAATGCGACAGCGCTGAAAGCCAAAAATTGGTCTGGGCAGGAGGGGGGTTTAAGTGCCCAGTAAGGAAGTGGTTAAATGAGCAGTGATTTATTGATGCTTAAAGTGAAAGCATGAAAATGCAAAATTCCTTTCAATATAGTGCCTGGGGGGTCCCCTTAGTCTACCTGCAAAGTGGCACATCTGCACCGTGTATAGAATCTGCTGCAGCAATAATTGCTATTATAAAGCCAAAAAATGACATTTTCCCTGCAAGCTTCTTTTATTTTGTAGGAAATGGCTAGGGGAGCCAGTCTGTACAATGAGACTACAATGTAGTGCACTAGGAACAAGATTATAGATAGATTTTTGGATAAATTCTGGTGTTTCTTCCACAGACTTTGGAAAGAATTAACGGATGCAGAAACATTGGGCTTTGGGTGTCGGTGGCACCTTCACACCGTAACCCTATAGAGGTACGCTTGATGAAAGCAAGAGTTGATCTTGCTGTAAAAAAAAATTAATTTGACCACTGACTCAATTTGAATCAACATGCCTCTCAGGCAATATGGTGGAGAAAACTACCTCCCTCATATATGCATGGCTATGAGATGCTGATAATGCAGAACCACCTAAATCACAAAAAGGTGGGAAAGAGCCCTCCAAATGGATTTCTCAGATGACCAATGGCTGAGAGCAAATATTTTTACACATAAATGTTCAGTAAGCACCAGGATACAGGAAATGTCCTATAAATTTCTCACCCGATGGTATAACACCCCTGACAAACTGCAAAAATGGTACCCTACAGCTTCCAGACTTTGTTAGAGATGTGAGCAAGCTGAAGGGACACTTTTGCACATTTGGTGGGACTGTGAGAAAATTGCCCCCTTTTGGAACAAAATTCTAGACCTGATAATACTTATCACAGAAACAAAACCACCATTAAATCAGACATGCTGCCTACTGCATATCACAACAGGCTCCATGAAGCGATACAAAAAATCCTTAACAAGACATCTCTTAAATGCCACTAAACTACTAATCCCCAGACATTGGAAATCATCCCACATGCCAACCACCACAGAGTGGTTACACAAAGTTGAAAGCCAGTTGACATGGCGAACGATTCCTCAGAAAAATTCCACAATCTATGGACTCCCTGGATAGTATTCCGCTACTCAGACCATTTCCCAAACCTAACCGCTGGCTGAAATTCACTCCGACCAAACCCCACTTTCTTGGCCCCTGGTGCAATCTGAAATGGGACCCAGACACCTCAAACCTGATAAAACATTTAATTCAGTCCTCCACTCCTTATCTATAATTTACTCACCACTAAGGGCAAGAGCTCTGGATAGTATGATTACACCCCGGCCCCCTCCTGTCTGATGAACTTGGGCCTGATGATATGCACCTGTCAAACAGGCCTGGAAACATTCTTCCAGGTGAAATCAACACCCACAACGCTAGGCAGACTAAAAGTCCTGCAGAGATTCCAAATCCCAAAAACACTTAATCAGCAAAATTGGCATCAGGGGCTTCATAGCTGCTGGTAATTCAGGGCTGATGCTGATTCATTTTGATAAAAGTCAGACGGTCTACGGAGTCTGTGGACAGACGCATTCTATGATCAGTAACAAAACCTCCAGCAGCACTGAATGCCCGTTCGAAAAGCACACTGGATGCAGGGCAGCCCAGAAGCTTAATTGCATACTGAGCAAGTTCTGGCCAGTGGCCTATTCTCATGACCCAGTAAGCCCAGTGCATCGTCAACTAGAAAGCTCTCATCTCTGTTTTTGCCCCTAGAAAATCATCCACCATGTGATGCAGACACTGCCGATGGGATGTGGGATGTGGAATCTGACAAGCCCTTTGAACGCTTATGGGGTACTTGAGGCTCATAGGACAATTCAGCAGAGGAGGGCATAGATGTAGAGGTGGAGGAGGAGGGGGTAGAGCTGACAAATCTCGCATCATCATCAACTGTATGGAAACATGGGGGCACAACAAGCTGCAGCACCGAGCCCTGTCCTGCATCCCTCTGAGTTGCAAGCAGAAGTACCCAATGTGCTGTGAATGAAATATATCGTCCCTGCCCATGCTTGCTGGACCATGTGTCAGTAGTAACTTTGCGGACTGACTGCCATGCCCAACGATGCCACAACATTGCCTTCCACGTGATGGTAGAGAGTTGGAATGGCCTTACATGAAAAGAAGTAGTGACTGGGAACGCACCGTTGTGGTAGAGCACATTCTACAAATTCACAGAAGGGGTAAATCCACCAGGCGGAAAGGAAGAAGTTAGTGAGCCAGCAGCTTTGATAAGCTTGCATTTAGATGCAGGGAATGTGGGTGGCAAGGACTGTATTTTTTTTTCTGCTGCAGCAGATGGGGCAGAGAAATTTGCCGGATGTAGTTTGGCAGATGTGCTGCAAGGACCTGAGACACCCTGCACTATACCATCATCCCTGTCAGTGGAGGCTGCTGAGAGGTCATGAGGGGCAGGAGCAGACTGAAGTGAGTAAGGAGGAGGAGGGACAGATCTGTCCCCCTTTTGTGTGGCTTTTAGGTGCTCTTACCAATGGGCTGAGTGGTGGGAGGTTAAATGCCTTGTCAAGCATGTAGTACCCAAATAGCTGGTGCTTTTGCCATGTTTGATGTGCTTGATACAAAGTTTGCAAATAGCAAAAATAGGCCTAAGCAGCTGAGCTGTGGGAAGTGGGCTGGGAGATAACAGCTCCACAATGTGATTGAATAGGGTGACTACTCTCTGGTCTTCCATGATGACTGCCTCATTGGGGTTGTGCCTCACCCTCCCTTTCCTGTGTACCAGTGTTATCCCCTCTCTGTGGCTGTGCATTGTCAAGGAGCGAGTGGCTGGCGCTGTGTTCAAAAACCTCAGCATATTCCTCCATACCTGATGCTGGGGCTATTGCAGGAATAGCTGTGGACAAGGAGGCAGGTTTAGCCACTCTGGCAGCTGCAGGGGACTGCGTACTAGTATCTTCTTGGGTGACGGAGGATGAGGAGTATGAGGAGGGTTTAGTAAGCCAGTCCACCACTTCCTCTGCATGCTGTGGCTGGATAGCCCAAGTAACATCACTGAACAGAGGAAATGATGCCCTGCCTGAGGACTGACCACATCCACCATTGCCTGTGGACACATATGCTGCTGGACCCCTTACAGTGCCATGGGATTGTTTGCCTCTCCTTGTTGTCCTCCCAGACATGATGGGGGGATGGAATGGGGGGTGCCTTTTAACCAAATGTAATAAAGATGTGTAAATGTGTACGTGGATGCACTTTAATCAATGGAAACTGGTGTTTGGTGCACTTTAATTTGAGTACTCACTACACAGACACACTCCATGGATACACTACAATATACTGCAATATACTGTGTCAAATTTGCAGTAACGCAATGAAATATATGGTGTTAGACTTGCAGTAGCACACAGAAATATATGGGGTTAAACGTGCAGTAACGCTATTAAATATATGTCGTTAAACTTGTAGTGATGCACAGAACTATATGAAGTTAAACTTGCAGTAATGCACAGATCTATATGGCATTAAATCTGCAGTAATGCATAGAACTATATGGCGTTAAACTTGCAGTAATGCAATGAACTATACAGCTTTAAACTTGCAGTAACGCAAACAGCTATATGGCTTTAAATTTGCAGTAACGCGCAGAACTATATGGCGTTAAACTTGCAGTAAAGAAATAAACTATAAGGCGTTAAACTTGCAATAACACAGTGAAATATATGGCGTTAAACTTATAGTAATGCACAGAACTATATGGCGTTAAACTTGCAGTGCCGCAATGAAATAAATGGGTTAACCTTGCAATAACGAACAGAACTATATAGCGTTAAACTTGCAGTAATGCAATTAAATATACGGCGTTAAACTTGTAGTATCGCACAGAACTATATGGCGTTAAACTTGCAGTAACACACAGAACTATATGGCATTACACTTGCAGTAATGCAATTAAATATATGGTGTTAAACTTGCAGTATCACACAGAAATATATGGCGTTAAACTTGCAGTAATGCACAGAACTATATGGCGTTAAACTTGCAGTAACAATGAAATATATGGTGTTAAGCGGTCACTACACTAACACTATCTGAACTGTCCCTAGATGCACACTAATGTAAACATGAATGGTGATTAATATACTACAATCTGAACTATCCCTACACTAGATACACACTAATGTAGAGATGAATGACCCATCACTACACTACACTGACATTAACTGAACTGTCCCTAGCTGCACACTAATGCAACGATGAATGATGGGTGTCACTACACTCACACTGACTATCCCTGGATTGACACTAAACTAATATTCTACACTGACAATAGAATCACAATAGCACACTATAGCACACTAACTGTCTAGTAGCACTGAACAGAGCTCTGTTCTATCTCTCTTTACACTAATATCACACTGAAAATGGCCGCTATTGAAAGAATACTTTTATAGTGTGGGGCGGGACTAAGAGCAATGAGCCATGATTGAATGGAGTCATCATGACAGTGTCAAATCATGGTTCTGACAGTGCTCTGTGCCCTTATTGGGCGAAGCTTTCACTGCTTCAGCCAATTAGGACTTTCAATGCACTGAAAGGGTCAAATGCCCCAATAATTCAGTTGTTCGGCAAATGGGTAAACAGCCAATGCTCAGCCCGAACACATGCTCGAGCCAAACCATTTGCCCATCCCTATTCTTTTGATATTCTTATGTAACATTACACCTACTACCATTGATACCTCTATACCTTTATGCCTATGGTACTTTGCATATTCCAAAAAACTGTTCTTCATATTCATATTGTATAAATGTTTTCATACTTTGTAATACTATGCAAAGATATTTGGGATTTTATTTTTTCACCCAATTATCGCCTTTCCCCTTATGGAGAAACTTCTACTTTTCTGTACAACTGGTTATTGTTGTTATAACATAAATAACCTCAATAAAGATTTATTTGAAAATAAAACTATGTATGATGTCACTCTGTGGGCGTTACCTAGGCTGGTCTTGAGGCAAATTAAGTCATCCTAGAAATCCTACATCTGCAGACTGACGCACACCCGTTAAGGCATTTTGATATTTACATAACCCCCCCACCTTATCAAAACTCTGTAGGCTATTTTTAAACAGATAGAGTACTAGGACAAACCATGAAGGTAGCTCCAAGGAAAGATATCAACAGGAGAACCAACAACGGTATGCAAAAATTAAAAAAGTTATTGAAAAGCTGTTAAAGTTATCAACTCTTGGAAATACATGAAACCAAATAGTGGGAAAAAACAGTGTTCCTACCATTTAAAAGCATTAAATGACAACGTTGTCGCAACACACGGACCCCATGCACACACACGCACACACACATACAAAGATCAAAAGATTGGGTTAGCCCAATATAACTTTTCCAGGGCTTAGATATCAGAGACTTTGATTCTATAACTTGCATATGGGCTTATGCTTCATGGTGAAAGTGCTATGGATACAGAGCAAACACCTGAGCCTCACAGAGTCAAAATATCAAGCTGCAGTAATGCCACTATGTGACCTGGTATGCAATGGTCGATTAGACGTGCGCTGGGAAGGAAGCAAGGGAAGTCCATATGCATGACCACTGATTTTAGAACATGATTGTAGCTCCAAAGCTCCATGCAGAGACTGTGTTGTAGAGTCGCATATAGACATAACCATTTGACAGGATGATAGAATGTGCCATATGATTGATGAAAGGCACATATAGCACAGTCCTGGATTAGGCTTGTATACCAGAGTAGATATCCTTAGTTTATGTGCCATCTGGTATAAGAACATGTTAGGATAACCAAGACACTATGGAGTGCAGTGTCTGTTGACATTGAACTAGAGTCTCGCTCTTGCTGACACTAAATGAAAGTCTACTCGGGTACTAACACCGTAATACTAAATCAACCAGTTTCGTTGTGAGGGATAACTATCAATGAGTGCGTAATGAATGCAGTGTGGACCTTTGAGACTTTGCAGCACTGTAATCCAATATATAACACAACACTAAATGCAATGCATTTGGATAGCCATAAAGAGGTGCACGGAGGCTCTCACTGCTCTGTAGTGTTTGCTTGTGTTGTGATAGTGCATGGACATCTCACGCCACTGGTAGGACAGTCCTTGTGCTTCTGTATCCTGTGCTGAGAGTGGCCAGATAAGCGAGCACCATGGGCACATCAAGAATGGTCAGAGGCTGCTGCGTCAGATCAAAGTACTTTGGGGACAGCCTGGAACTGGCACATCAGGTCAAACAGATCTGTGAAGGTAGCTTATGTTAAACTGCCAAGATATTGGAATGCGCTGGGCCGGGTGGTGCTGCCTACATCAACGCGTTTCGCACACATGATCGCGTGCTTCATTTGCAGAAGGGAGATGGAGAAAGGTAGATGAGTCACTCCTCAGTCTCATTTAGTTGTGCATGTAAATGGGTAGCTTGAGCTACTAATCTATGTAAACAAGACATCTTTTTCAGCAAGGCAGAAAACAATAGCCTGAAAAAATAAGCCAAGAATGCCCCCTTCTGGTGTGAAATTAAACTATAATATATTAACAGGCAACATGTAATAATTGCTTAATTTAAAAAACCCTTTCACCAACATGTAACTTAAAAAATGCATTGAAAAAGATAAAGCAATGCAATGCTAATTTACAAAATGTCATTACTAAATTGAAATCTACGTTGCTATCTGGATGGATCAACAATAAAGAACTGCTATAATTTACAAAATAATAAAATTGTTGGATATGGGCAATAAGAAATTTTAATGAATTTGTAGTGAGAAAAGGTCATCTGCATAATGTAACTGTGTTTGAGTTGAAAGAGACTTGTTATATTTTCTCAGCTGACTAGACTGTGTGATGCAATATCTGGCTTGCGCTGAGAAAAGGGCAATACAGATTTAACAGAACAGTGTTAATTCTAATGAGCGATAGACTTGCTATTATGAATAGGTTTCCAGTGAACAAAAGAAACAAACCTATATTTAATGTGCTTGAAGCCTAGCGGCAGGCAACCAGTTCTCTTCAGCTTGTCTTGTCATCTAGACACCCCATCCAAAAAAAAACTTGCTTTTCTCTACTACAGTTAAACAACACATTTTAACAAAAACCCTGCGCCACAGTGTATTTAAATTATAAGCTGCCTCCCCAGAGTAAATGAATGCACATTTTATAAATCATAACCAATAATGGGCACTACAAAAACAAATATATGAATCCCAAATGTCCTTACTAGTAACAGAATTCCAATAGCAAATGTGAACTATCAATTCTTTTGTTTACCAATTTTCCTAAAAAGATGTATCTGTACACCACATATACAGTAAGTGAATATATACACATATACAATAAATAGATATGTGAAAATACAGAGATCAATACTTATGTGAAAAGCAGTATTAGTAATCAAACCACTTGATAAGGTGAACTCAGTGTATAAATCAGTCCATATGAATAATACACTTGTAATATTCTCTCCACTTAATCTTTAAATATTCATATTCTTCAGTGTGTCCTCCACCATAATAAATATGGACACACCACCCAGTGAGGAATGATGTCTAAATCACTCTCCAGACCTCCTACTTTACTAAAAAAGAAGGTCAATATGCACTTGATTCACATATACAGTGTTCTCTGCCACCCAAGGAGATGAGGTATCAATGTCCCGCTGTCATGCACTCCATTCAGCCCTGTCACAGAAACCAAAGAGATAAAATCGCTAATACAGTGTAGTAAATTTATTTAATGTTTAAGCAATAAAACCAAATAAAATATGCTCACATTTAAAGACTAAGTTCACTTTTTTTTTTCTAAAATGCATCTCCCCTATGTACCAATATACTATTAATGTACCTCTGTTGCACAAAAATACAAGTTTTCTTTGATCTTGAAGACAAGGCCTAGCTCCATTCATGGCTGTAATTTGCAGATCCCTTCAGAGACTTCCTGGTAGACAAAGAGGACAGACAAACCGGTACGACCCATGAAGGAGTTTACCAGCAGACTCCATTAGCAGTGGCGACCGGTGGTCATTTTTTTGGGGGGGCAGCAAACAGTACCAACCCCCCGTCGGTTCGGTCGGTGGGCGGGTCTGGTGCACTTACCCCATGCAGTGCTTCTCCCGGGCTTCACCAGCGGCTTCCCTTGCTTGGCGGTGGAGACAGCTTTCCCTTCCCCTGCTCTCCACAGGCATTGGCAGCTTCCGTTTCCACCCTCCTTATTGGCGGCCAATTGGGACTCTTCTCTTTTCGGCCAATTGGAAAACGAGTCTCAGACCTGCTTCTGATTGGCCAAATTGAGGATCATTGTTACAACAGTGAATATTCATTCACACCTGGGTGGACTCATGGTGCAATGCTCTGCGCCATGAGCCCACCCCATTTTGAAGCCTATTAGAGCCCATGGCTCTAATCAGGTGCTTCAAAAAAACACTCCTCCCGCTGTAATTCAGGCGCCCAGCATCCTGAAAGGGGCCGGACTCATGAATAGGGGGTGGCCGTGGTGGCCATGGAAAGATTTGTGCAATGCATGAATCTATCCATTATTGATATAGGGGGTGGCAAGGATAGAGGGGGCGGTGCCCAGGCGCCCCTAATGGGCTTGCTGCCACTGCTCATTAGCACACCTTCACCCATCACCTAAGTTTTCACAGCACCCCAGCATTCCTCCATGTGTGCATTTACCTGGCTACCCCGCATCCCTTCAGATGGGCTTAGGGTGCATGCTAAACTCCCTGGGGCCATATGCAGCCCAGAGACAAGCCTCATATAGTGCAAAAACCTGCCTGATTGGATACAGTGATGGAATGGATGGTGTGCCCTCCTATTATATAGTTTTGGTAAATCTAAAGAAGATTGTACAGAGATTGTACAATAAGATTGTATAGTGTATGGCCACATTTACAGGTATATACCTAAAATAACCTAGTTGCACTTGTCATTAATTGGTAACAGCACACCAAACACAGATGCAAACACACATTTTGCCACATGAAAAAAACATGTGACAAATGCAGTAAAAATTGTACAAAAATGTCCCACGAGCTCCTTTGCACATGTAGCACAGCCCATTGAAATCAGCAGGCTGCCTTATGTGTGTCACTGGAAAAACAAGCCAAAAAACATGCGCTCCCACTACCCTAGGTGTGAATGGGTCCTGAAAGTGAAATTGGTGCGTTTACACAAGAACAATGAAGTTCCATTCACATCTGTGTGTTTCCAAACACATGGCAAACCACACATAAAATATGCCTTTTGCCATGGGTTTCATAAATGCTTCAAATTTGCATTGTGTTTGTGTTGTCAGTACATGTTAAAGCCACCCCAAGTGCGGCAAACACACCACAAACTGCAGTAACACACCATGCTCCACTCTAAGAAAAGTTCTGGAGCTTCTCTGGGGACAATTGTTGCGTGAAGTCAAGTGAATGGGCTGCCCTATGTGTGATGAGTGAAAATGTTCCAAAACAACCAAAACAAATGCATGGTGGAATTTGAGTCTTCACTACATGGTGATGTTAATGGGGCCTGACAACTGAGTGTATCCATCCACTCTCTCCTATGTACTTGTATAAAGATGGCCATACACTATGCAATCTGATTGTAAATCTCTGTACAATTTCCTTTAGATTTACAAGACCGATAGAATAGAGGACAAACCTGACCAATCCATTCAATTTGTATCCAATCAGACAGACCCATGCACTACATAGCTGATGGGAGATCTAAAGGAGATTGTACAATCAGATTGTATAGGAAGTGGGTGGAAGGTGGAATTGTAATGAGGGGGGTGTGGGCCAGAGTGGGGAACACGCCCATCATGCTCTCTTTTGTGATGCAACAAGAACGTGAAGGCTTCTGGGAGATGACCTAAGAGGAGTTGAATGCTGATATAAGCTACAGGAAGTGATGGAATCTGTAAATCCATTGAAAGATACAAAAAAACTGACAAGATTGTAAACATCCTGTGAATAAGGTAAGTGAGAGAAAAGCACATTGGGATGGCTGGACCAGAAATGACATTGGAAAACGCTTCTATTTATTATGAAAAGTGAAATTCTGCCTGAAAAGGTGAAATTATCCTTTAAAAGTGCCTGCATCGGCACTGATAAAACTGCCTGATTGATAACAAGAGCCACCACAGCTCAGCTCAAGCTTGGAGCCAATGGTGCACTACAAATACTGGAAGTGATGTATTGGAAGTGCAAGCCGGAAGTCCTGCCTCAAACACGTTTTTGTCAAAGTGATGTCATCAGGAAGCAGACCAGCCGCCATATTATCAGAGTCTTATATAGTGAATGCTAATCAATGATAAGAGGAGGCAGATGGAAAAACTCCACCCCTCTATGCCATTTACCATTAACTCTGTAATTACCTTCCCTAATACACATACAGGTTATTGCCAGTAATATAAAACCATAAACCTATGAGCAGTATACACATATGTTATTACCTGAAATTACAATATCTATCAGGCGATGCATTGCACGATGCACATATAACTAAAACATTTTTTTTTTGTTTGAGGCAGGACTTTCCCCTATAGTGTCCCCTATTGATTTTGAGTTAAGCAATACAGTCTGGTCAGGGACCCACACCAACCTGCTGATTTGCCAGTAAAGGTACAGCAGCACCCTGAAAAAGTCACCCCTGTTCTCTCTCACCTTGTAATCATGTCCAAAATATACTATGCTATAGAATAGGTAGATCTGATTGAGTAATAGAGGTGTCCACTTCCTTTTACATCGCATGCTTCTGTTCTAACCTTCCTACCCCCTCCAGTAATAAACTCTACTACTGATCACTAACCAATAGTATTGAAAGACTGCTCTCTAAACTGACAGTTAGCTGACTGTATCTTAAGTCCATCATGTATAATTTATGTATTGTGTAAGTAAGGGAATAAATATCCCAGCACAACTGCAACCTGTATACAATTTAAAACATTTGGCTGAGAGACTGAACTGCATGAAATGGTATACATGTTTGGCGGGATTACAGATCCCACCATAGTCTGTATACTGTAGGCTCAATTTGCAAATCTTATGCACTAGGATAAGATTACTTATTAAAAAACACAAGTTATTTTCACTTTAGTCCAATGAGATTTGAAAATGAAAGTCATATGACTAAAAAAAAGATTCCTGTACTTGTGTTAAAGGGGTTGTAAAGGCGCATGGTTTTTCATCTTAATGCACTCTATGCATTGAGGTGAAAAACATTCTGTGCTTCTGCTGCCCCCCAGACCCCCCCCCCTTTTTTTTACCTGAGTCCGATAGTCCCAGCGATAAACATGAGCCCAGTGGCTCCAGCCGCTGTCTCGGGTCCTCATTGGATAGATGGATAGCAACAGGAGCCATTGGCTCCCACTGCTGTCAATCAAATCAGGTGACCTGGAGGTGGAGCTGAGTCCTGCCATCTGTGTCAATGGATGCAGCAGCGGGACTCATTTGTGAGCCTGCACAGGTGCCCCCATAGAAAGTGGATCTCCGTGGGGCACCTGATGAAGAAGAGGAGCCAGGAGCACCACTGTGGCACCCAAGAAAAGGAGGACCAGGGCTGCTATGTTCAAAATCCTTGTACAGCGCAGGTAAGCATAACATGTTTGTTATTTTAAAAAAACCTTTACAATCACTTTAAAGCTTTGTGAATTGAGCATGCTGTATGTTATCTGTATTATTGTCTGTAGATTTATTTTGCACTTAAAAGCCTATCAGGGGTATGATTGACTGTATTATAACCGGTTCCACACTGTGCACAGTATATTTACTGAGGACGTGTGGATGTGTCCCACGAATCACCGTAAATAGGTGGCAATCATGGGCACAGCTAGAGGGTGCGCGCGCGCCTCCAGCACAGTCGCGGCGGTCTCATTCATTGCAGGACTGTTCAGTCAACATGAATAGACCAATGGATTTTGGTCTATTCCTGTTGATCGTCCAGCGAATGGGATTCCTTCCCCTGCCTGTGAAATGTAAACACAGGTAGGGGAAGTGATGTCATCTCCCCTCTCTGCTTTCTTTTCCATTGCAGAGAGGAGAGAGAGACATCTAGAAATGTGAGTTGCACCAACAGCACACTGACACCAGTTCACATAGGCACATTTAACCCTTTCATCACCCCCTGAATGCCCCCAGTTAACCCCTTCACTCCCTGTCACAGTGTCATATAGTGCAGTGATCTGATTTTTACAGATCGATGTACTTGTGATCCTTGTGACACTAAATCAGTGTTAGGGTAGGTTACTAGTAGGCCTAGTTAGGTGTAAATACCCCCTTGCCCCCCCAATAAAGTTTTTAACCCCTGCATTGCCCCCTGTCACCTGTGATCACCGTATAAGTGTCGCGGGTGACGCTAGCTAGCTAGATCATTTTTCCCCATCAGATTACCCGCCATATATTATTTTATTTACCTTTTATAGATTTTAACCCCCGATCACTCGGCGGTGACCCCAGTTAGGTTTTAGCATGCATTAGGGTCAGCGTAAATACCAGGTAGGGCCAGTTAGTGAGGTACTCTGACACGCACACACAAACATTAGGCAGGTGTTAGATACTATTGCAGTATCTGATCAGATCAATATCTGCGATCTGATAAGATCTAGATTAGCGTTCCCCTTAGATTAGTGTTATAAAAAACGCAGTTTATATGCTGGTCAATACATTGCTGCCCATCCCCATTTGTCACTTGCCAGAAATTGGAAACCAATTACATTTTCCGAATTTAAGATCTCTCTGGGCCTTACCCTCAACATGGGCTTACATAAACTACCTGAATTGCGGTTATATTGGGCCACTGACTCAATTCTTCACATGTATGTCTACTCTGCTTCCATGGCCAGGACACGATATGAGTAGAGTTGAGCGGACACCTGGATGTTCAGGTTCGTCTGGTCGGCCGAACTTCGCAAAAAAGTTTGTGTTCGGTACCGAACTTGACCCCGGACCCCGAACCCCATTGAAGTCAATGGTGACCCAAACTTTTGGACACAAAAATGGCTGTGAAAAAGTCCTGGAAAGGGCTAGAGGGCTGCAAAAGGAAGCAAAATGGGGATAAGAGTAGGACAAGTGCCCTGCAAACAAACGTGGATAGGGAAATAACTTAAAATCACATAAAAAAAAAAGGAGGAGGAGGTGGATGTGGAGTAGGAGGTTGATTAGGCCATGACCATGGCAGTGTAGGTGGAAGTGGCGGTGGAGGAGGAGGGGGTAGCCAACACTATTTTAAGTTTGTTTGTTTTTTTTTTTCTAATTGGGGTAGCCCCCAAAATATTGAGACATATTAAAAAAAAAACAAGTATACCAATGGCTGTGTGAGGCCGATCTAAATGTCTATTCTGCACAAGGTATAGACAAGCCTTGTGGGATCCATGCCTGGTTCATTTTAATAAACGTTAGCTTGTCTACATTGGCTGTGGACAGGCGGCTGCGGTTGTCTGCGATAACGCCCCCTGCCATGCTAAACACACGTTCAGACAATACACTGGCTGCAGGGCAGGCCAGCACCTCCAAGGCATAAAGGTTAAGCTCAGGCCATGTGCCCAATTTGGAGACTCAGAAGTTGAATGGGGCAGACCCATCAGTTAGTACTTGTAGGCGTGTGCACACATACTGTTCCACCATGTTGCTGAAATGCTGCCTCCTGCTTAGACGTTGCCTATCAGCTGGTGGTGCTGTTTGTTGTGGCAGGCTGCTTACAATGCTTTTCCACATTTCAGCCATGCTAACCCTGCCCTCTGAGGTGCTGGCGGTGCCACAGCTGCGTTGGCGACATCTTCCTCCTCCTCCTCTGCCTTTGCCTTGTGCTTTCCCTGAGCCCCCAGTGTCATTTGGGAATGCCCTCAGCAGTGCATCTACCAGCGTGCGCTAGTAGCCGCGAATCTTCCGCTCACGCTCCAGTGAGGGAATTAAGGTCGGCACGTTGTCCTTGTAATGGGGATCCAGCAGGGTGGCCACCCAGTAATCAGCACAAGTTAAAATGTGGGCAACTTGGCTGTCGTTGAGCAGGCACTGCAGCATGTAGTCACTCATGTGTGCCAGGCTGCCCAGAGGCAAAGACAAGTCCTCTGTGGGAGGTGTATCATCTGTGTCCTCCGTATCCCCCCAGCAACACTCCAGTGATGCCCACGAGCTGCGTTGGGTGCCACCCTGCTGTGAACACGGTTCCTCCTCCTCATCATCCTCGTCCTCCTCATCCTCCAGAACTGTGCCCTGGCTCGAAAATTTTTTACCTGGCCTATGCTGGTGCAGGAACCCCCCCTCCGAGCCACTTGTGAATGACTGGCCTGATAACAGTGGAAATAACCCCTCTTCCTCCTGTGCCACATCCTCTTCCATCATTGCCGAAGTGTTTTTTCAAGGAGACATAGAAGTGGGATAGTAACACTGAGAACAGCGTCATCGGCACTGGCCATGCTGGTGGAGTACTCGAAACACCGCAATATGGTACATAGGTCTTGCATGGAGGCCCACTCATTGGTGGAGAAGTGGTGCTTTTCCGCAGAGCAACTGCGTGCGTGCTGCAGCTGAAACTCCACTATTGCCTGCTGCTCGCACAGTCTCTCCAGCATGTGCAAGGTGGGCACGTCGCATAGGAGGCGGTGAGCGGGAAGGCCGAAGTTCCGCTGCAGCGCAGACAGGCGAGCAACAGCAGAGTGAGAATGCTGAAAGCGTGCACAGATGGGCCGCACTTTCTGCAGCAGCTCTGACATATTCGGGTAGTTTTTTAGAAATGTCTGCACCACCAAATTCAGCACATGCGCCAGGCAAGGGATGTGCGTCAAACCGGCTAGGCCCAGAGCTGCTACGAGATTTTTCCCATTATCGCACACCACCAGGCTGGGCATGAGGCTCAGTGGCAACAACCACTCATCGGTCTGTTGTTCAATGCCCGTCCACAGCTGCTGCGCAGTGTGGGGTTTATCCCCCAAACATATCAGTTTTAAAACAGCCTGCTGTGGTTTCCCCCTGGATGTGCTGAAGTTGGTGGTGAAGGTGTTATGCTGAGCAGATGTGGAGGTGGTAGAGGAGGAGGAAGCGGAGTAGGAGGAGGAGGAGGAGGCAACAGGAGGCAAATAGAAGTGGTGGAAGAACATGCACCAAATGGCTAGCCGCCTCAGGCCCACCCACCACTACATTTGCCCAGTGTGCAGTTAGCGAGATATAGCGCCCCTGCCCGTGCTTACTGATCCACGTATCAGTTGTTATGTGGACCTTGCCACAGATGGCAATGCACACCTGATCTTGTCCCCGACTTATTTGTGCAAGGAAGGGATGGCTTGCCTGGAAAAGTAGTGGCAGCTGGGAACCATCTACTGTGGGACAGACAACGCCATCAGGTTTTTAAAACTGTCCGTGACCACCAGACGGAATGACAGCATTTCAAAGGCCAGGAATTTTGAAATGCTGGTATTCAGGGCCAGGGATCGCTGGTGGGAAGGGGGTACTTCCTCTTTCTCTCCAGTGTTTGGGAGATGGAGAGCTGTAAGCTTCCATGGGACCGTGTGGAAATGCTTGGGGACTGTGGCGGACATTTTGCTGGGTGGCAGGTGACGCTGGCACTGTAGAGGTGGAGGAAGAGGCCGAGGCAGCAGCAGAAGAGGAAACAGGAGGAGGCTGAGACCTTTCTTGGATTTTGAGGTACTTATTCCACTGCAGCTCGTGCTTTGAATTTAGATGCCTGGTCATGCAGGTTGTACTCAGGTTAAGAACATTTATGCATTTATTCCATGTGGGGTATAGGACCTCATCATCCTCCACATCATCCTCCACCCACCCTTCACCACTGCCCTCCTTGTTAGTCTGCACACTGTGGAAAGCCGCAGCAGTTGGCACCTGTGTTTCATCATCATCAGAGACGTGCTGCGCTGGTGTTTCCATGTCCTCATCCTGCAACAGAAGTGGTTGGGCATCAGTGCACTCAATGTCTTCTACTTCTGGGGCAGGGCTATGTGGATGGCCCACGGAAAGCACACCAGCAGAGTCATCAAAAAGCATAAGAGACTACTGCATGACTTGGGGCTCAGACTGCTTGGCTGATTTACAAGGGGCTGAGGTAAAAGACAGATGGCCATGGGGTTCAGGGGCCAACTCTGAGCTTTCATCAAGGGACCGGGTGGGAGACAATGTGAAGGAACTGGAGGCATTGTCAGCCACCCAACCTACTAGCGCCTGTACTTGTTCTGGCCTCACCATTCGTTGAGCGGCATTTGGGCCTACCATATGAAGTTGAAGGTTCTGTTGGCTACTCGCACCTGAGGAAGGTGTTTCACTTGTGCGTGTAGTTGGCACAAATCGACCAAGTCCTCTCCTTGCAACAGGAACTTCACCAACACCACCAACACCAGCAGCACCACGACCATGTAACTTATTTGATGCTCTCCTCATTCTGGATGCAAATGTACTATGTAACATTATTTATTAATAATACAACAAAAGAATAAGAAATTATTATTCTTTTTTTTTTTAAACAGCAATGTAGATGCACTTTTTATTTTTGTGCAAGAAATGCACCGCTGGCCGCAAATGTAGTATTTAAAATATATATATTTTTTAAACCAGCAATGTAGACGCACTTTTTATTTTTGCGCAAGAAATGCACAGCAAGGTGCAAATGTACTATGAAGCACTATTTATTTATACTAAACAAAATAAATAAATCAATTATACTTCTTTTTTTTTGAAAAATGCAACGTAGACCCACTTTTTATTTCTGTGCAAGAAATGCACCGCTCAGACCAGCAGCAGGAACCTCACCCTATACCAGTATGAGATGATTTTAGAACACTAATCTGTCCCTCACACCAGCAGCAGGAACCTCTCCCTATAGCACTATGAGATGATTTTAGAATGATAATCTGTCCCTCAAACCAGCAGCAAGAACCTCTCCCTATAGCAGTATGAGTTGATTTTAGAACAGTAATCTGTCCCTCACAGCAGCAGCAGGAACCTCTCCCTATAGCACTAGGAAATGATTTTAGAACAATAATCTGTCCCTCACACCAGCAGCAGGAACCTCTCCTTTTAGCACTAGGAGATGATTTTAGAACAGTAATCTGTCCCTCAAAGCAGCAGCAGTAACATCTCCCTATAGCAGTATTAGATGATTTTACAACAATAATCTGTCCCTCACAGCAGCAGCAGGAACCTCTCTCTATAGCACCAGGAGATGATTTTAGAACAATAATCTGTCCCTCACACCAGCAGCAGGAACCTCTCCCTATAGCACTAGGAGATGATTTTAGAACAATAATCTGTCCCTCACAGATGCAGCAGGAACCTCTCCCTATAGCAGTATAAGATAATTTTAGAACAGTAATCTGTCCCTCACAGCAGCAGCAGGAACCTCTCCCTATAGCAGTATGAAATGATTTTAGAACTGTAATCTGTCCCTCACAGCAGCAGCAGGAACCTCTCCCTATAGCACTATTAGATGATTTTAGAACAATAATCTGTCCCTCACACCAGCAGTAGGAACCTCTCCCTATCGCAGTATGAGTTAATTTTAGAACAGTAATCTGTCCCTCACAGCAGCAGCAGGAACCTCTCCCTATAGCACTATGAGATGATTTTAGAACAATAATCTGTCCCTCACACCAGCAGCAGGAACATCTCCCTATAGCAGTATGAGATGATTTTAGAACAGTAATCTGTCTCTCACAGCACCAGCAGGAACCTCTCCCTATAGCACTAGGAGATGATTTTTGGAACAATAATCTGTCTCTCACAGCAGCAGCAGGAACCTCTCCCTATAGCAGTAGGAGATGATTTTAGAGCAATAATCTGTCCCTCACAGCAGCAGCAGGAACCTCTCCCTATAGCACTAGGAGATGATTTTAGAACAATAATCTGTCCCTCACGCCAGCAGCAGTAACCTCTCCCTATAGCAGTATTAGATGATTTTAGAACAATAATCTGCCCCTCACAGCAGCAGCAGGAACCTCTCCCTATAGCACTAGGAGATGATTTTAGAACAATAATCTGTCCCTCACAGCAGCAGCAGTAGCAGCAGCAGGAACCTCTCCCTATAGCACTAGGAGATGATTTTAGAACAATAATCTGTCCCTCACAC
The DNA here is from genome assembly GCA_018402905.1 of Glandirana rugosa. NCBI lineage: Eukaryota > Metazoa > Chordata > Amphibia > Anura > Ranidae > Glandirana > Glandirana rugosa. Next base: position 2,873,380 of record BLSH010276046.1, on the reverse strand, counting down.
CAACAGCAGGAACCTCTCCCTATAGCAGTATAAGAGAATTTTAGAACAGTAATCTGTCCCTCACAGCAGGAGCAGGAACCTCTCCCCATAGCACTAGGAGATGATTTTTGGAACAATAATCATTCTCTCACAGCAGCAGCAGGAACCTCTCCCTATAGCAGTAGGAGATGATTTTAGGGCAATAATCTGTCCCTCACAGCAGCAGCAGGAACCTCTCCCTATAGCACTAGGAGATGATTTTAGAACAATAATCTGTCCCTCTGTCCCTCACACCAGCAGCAGGAACCTCTCCCTATAGCAGTATAAGAGAATTTTAGAACAGTAATCTGTCCCTCACAGCAGGAGCAGGAACCTCTCCCTATAGCAGTATGAGATGATTTTAGAACAGTAATCTGTCCCTCACAGCAGCAGCAGGAACCTCTCCCTATAGCACTAAGAGATGATTTTAGAATAAGAATCTGTCCCTCACACCAGCAACAGGAACCTCCCCCTATAGCAGCATGAGATGATTTTAGAACAGTAATCTGTCCCTCACAGTAGCAGCAGGAACCTCTCACTATAGCACTATGAGATGATTTTAGAACAATAATCTGTCCCTCACAGCAGCAGCAGGAACCTCTCCCTATAGAACTAGGAGATGATTTTAGAACAATAATCTGTCCCTCACACCAGCAGCAGGAACCTCTCCTTATAGCAGTATGAGGTGATTCTAGAACAGTAATCTATCCCTCACACCAGCAGCAAGAACCTCTCCCTATAGCACTAGGAGATGATTTTAGAACAATAATCTGTCCTTCACAGCAGCAGCAGGAACCTCTCCCTATAGAAGTATGAGATGATTTTAGAACAGTAATGTGTCCCTCACAACAGCAGCAGCAGGAACCTCTCCCTATAGCAGTATGAGATGATGTTAGAACAGTAATCTGTCCCTCACGGCAGCAGCAGGAACCTCTCCCTATAGCACTATGAGATTATTTTAGAACAATAATCTGTCCCTCACAGCAGCAGCATGAACCTCTCCTTTTAGCACTAGGAGATTATTTTAGAACAATAATTTGTCCCTTACACCAGCAGCGGGAACCTCTCCCTATAGCAGTATGAGATGATTTTAGAATAGTAATCTGTCCCTCACAGCAGGAGCAGGAACCTCTTGATATAGCACTATGAGATGATTTTAGAACAATAATCTGTCCCTCACAGCAGCAGCAGGAACCTCTCCCTATAGCACTAGGAGATGATTTTAGAACAATAATCTGTCCCTCACACCAGCAGCAGGAACCTCTCCCTATAGCACTAGGAGATGATTTTAGAACAATAATCTATCCCTCACAGCAGCAGCAGGAACCTCTCTCTATAGCACTAGGAGATGATTTTAGAACAATAATCTGTCCCTCACAGCAGCAGCAGGAACCTCTCCCTATGGCAGTATGAGATCATTTTATAACAGTTCTCTGTCCCTCACAGCAGCAGCAGGAACCTATCCCTATAGCAGTATGAGATGATTTTAGAACAATAATCTGTCCCTCACAGCAGCAGCAGGAACCTCTCCCTATAGCAGTATGAGATGGTTTTAGAACAGTAATCTGTCCCTCACAGCAGCAGTAGGAACCTCTCCCTATAGCACTAGGAGATGATTTTAGAACAATAATCTATCCCTCACAGCAGCAGCAGGAACCTCTCTCTATAGCACTAGGAGATGATTTTAGAACAATAATCTGTCCCTCACAGCAGAAGCAGGAACCTCTCCCTATGGCAGTATGAGATCATTTTATAACAGTTCTCTGTCCCTCACAGCAGCAACAGGAACCTATCCCTATAGCAGTATGAGATGATTTTAGAACAATAATCTGTCCCTCACAGCAGCAGCAGGAACCTCTCCCTATAGAACTAGGAGATGATTTTAGAACAATAATCTGTCCCTCACACCAGCAGCAAGAACATCTCCATATAGCAGTATGAGATGATTTTAGAACAGTAATCTGTCCCTCCCACCAGCAGCAGGAACCTCTCCCTATAGCACTAGTAGATGATTTTAGAACAATAATCTGTCCCTCACACCAGCAGCTTGAACCTCTCCCTATAGCATTATGAGATGATTTTAGAACAATAATCTGCCCCTCACAGCAGCATTAACCTCTGCCTATAGCACTAGGAGATGATTTTAGAACAATAATCTGTCCCTCACAGCAGCAGCAGGAACCTCTCCCTATAGCACTAGAAGATGATATTAGAACGTTAAACTATCCCTCCCTGCACTATGAAACTGTACCTAGTCCAGTATCAGATGGTTTTAGAACGCTAATCTTTCGCCTCACAGCACCACCAGGAACCTGTCTGTAATGCCGGATGAGATGATATTAGAACGGTAAGCTACCCCTCACAGCTACACTACCCTGAGAGCATGTGACACGCGGCACTATGTGACTCCAGCTCATATAGAGGCTGGGTCCCATGATGCACTAGCCAATCACAGCCATGCCATTAGTAGGCATGGCTGTGATGGCTTCTAAGGGCAAACATTTAAAATGCTTGTTGATTGGCTGCCCTGCAGATATTCAACAGGAGCCAAAAATCGTCTGGGTCACAAGATGCACTGGCCAATCACAGCCATACCATTAGTAGGCATGGCAGTGATGACTTCTAAGGGCAAACGAGTGAAACACTTGTTGATTGGCTGCCCTGCAGCTATAGAAAAGGCGCGAAAAATACCAAATACTGAACCTGAACCTGAACACAGGCTATACATGTAGTTTTATGGTTTATGAGGGCAAAGATAGCCACGTAGAGCCGGAAGGATGCCCAGACTACATGGGGAGTGCTGGAAAAATTGTGTGGAGCTTGGTGTCACCCTTATTCAGAAAGGGGTACCATTTGTATGTGGACAATTACTGCCACTTTTTAGTCACTTACTTGATCACCAAATTGGCGCATGTGGCACCGTGCAACCTAATCGCCGGGGCTTCCCCCAACGGCTGGTAGATTCCTAACTTAGTCGGGGGGAGAGAGCCTGCTTGAGATGTGGTAATTTGCTTGCGATGAAGGGGAGAGATACAAAAAATGTTTTCATTCTTTCCTCCATTCATGCAGACACGGCTGTCCAAATTAGAATGGCGACTGGTGTTGTGGAGAAACCCCTCTGTGTCCATGAATATAACCTTAATATGTGAGGGGTGGACCTCAATGACCAGTTATTGGAGCCATACTTAATTGCCCGTAAGTCCAGATGCTGGTACAAAAAAGTGTCTATTTACTTATTTCAATTGGCTTTGCTGAATGCTTTTGTGCTATACAAAGCGTCAGGACGGACTGGACCTCTCCTGCAATTCCAGGAAGAGCTCATCAGAGCCCTTCTGTATCCAGATGGTTCTGCACCCCAAGTTCCCAATCCACATGCAGTGAGCCTGCTGCATGGATGGCATTATCCACATGCCATCCCTGGTACCCCTACCCAACGATACCCCCAAAAAAGATGTTGTGTCTGCCGACGAAGTGGATACAGGCGTGACACCTGATATTATTGCCTCACCTGTTTGGACCAGCCTGGTCTCTGCATCGGTCACTGTTTCAAGTGCTACCATTCATTAGTTCAGTATCAGCGTAGGGAACAGCACTTCACAGAAATAGGACACACGTTCACAGGGTCTCTAAAGATGTCACCGCATTTTTGGAGACCCTAACCTTTACTGTTCATTGTTCGTTGTTATAAAAAAAAGTGTACCAAAAAAAAAGTTATAAAAACCCCAAAAACTTTAAAAAAAATAAAAAACAAAAACAGTTGTACGTTTCTTGTTTTTCTATCTCTATTTTCTCTCTATTCTCTTTCTATTGCTCTCTCTATTGTTATTTATGCATATCTGTAATGTTTTGTTGCAGTTTATTATAGTGTTTTTTTTTGCAGGTATGCAATGTTTTTATGTAACTTTTAATTATTTTTTTTATTCTTAACAGGAATATTATTTTTTATGTGTTACTGTTTTTATTAATCTTTATTTGATTTTCAGGCACGCCAGCTGCATCGCTGATTTATTTAGGGTGACAGCAATAGCGTTTGCTCCCACCATATATGAAGCAGCGACTTCAGCGCTGTTGGAGGTGATTTCACCACTACAGTTAAAAAAAGGGCAAATATACTGGAGCATAGGGGCAGTGGGTGGAAATTGGGGCAGATTGCCCTGATGCTCTGGTATATTTTTTTTAAAAAGTGGCTATGCCCGCCATTAGAAGTGGGAGGATGAAGGGAGGTTTTCTAATGGTGTGCATACCCACCGATTGATTCTTTTCTTTTCAATTAACCCACAGGCTGCATGAAAAAAAAGAACATTACAATATATGCCCAACAAGGACCAGCGACATACTAGTATGTTGCTGGTCTTCTCAGGCTCTCCTGTCCCACTGGGGAACGTGAGAATGCAGCTGGTGGTTCCGCCAGCTTACCATAGAGCTGATTGAAGACTAGAATGTCTCCAATCATCTCCATGGCCTAAGAAACCGGAGGCTAGGAACAGTTTGTGACTTGGATTTTGCCAGATATAAACAGCGCCATTGGGAAATAGGGGAAACATCTTATGAAACTGATTTTGGTGTGGTCAGATGCTTTAAGGGCTGGGGAAAGATCTAGAGTTTAATAGACCCCAAATTTAATAAAAAATTATATGCGACAATACCTATTTTTATCATAGGGGATATTTAAAATCCCTGTGATAAAAATAAAAATGATTAAAAAAAAGATGAAAGTGACAGTGTAAAAATAAAATAAAAACAAAATGAATAATTAAAAAAAAAATGCACCCCTGCCCCCCCGTGCACGCGTGGAAAGGTGGACGCAAGCGTCAGTCTCGTGTCTTATGTAAACAACAATTTCACCATGCATGTGAGGTATCACTGCGAATGTCAGATAGAGGACAGTAATTCTAGCAGTATACCTCCTCTGCAGATCTAAAGTGGTAACATGTAAAGGCTTTTAAAGGCTTTTAAAAATGTATATACTATGTGCATCATTTTTAAAGCATGTCATGTTTGGTGTCTATGCACTCGGCATGAGATTAACTTTTATATTTCACCAACATTTGGGCAAAATACTATGTTTTTTTGCATTAAAATTCAAAACAGAGTTTTTTTCCCCAAAAATTGCGTTTGAAAAATCGCTGCGCAAATACTTTGTGAAAAAAATGGTAACACCCACTATTTAAATCTGTAGGGCATCTGCTTTAAAAAAAATATATAATGTTTGGGGGTTCAAAGTAATTTTCTAGCAAAAAAAAAGTATTTTTTAATGTAAACAAAAGGTGTCAGAAAAGACTTGGTGTTTCAAATGGTTAGAAGAGTGGGTGATGTTGGGCATAAAATGCCAGGACAGTTCAAACCCCCCCCCCCCCCAAATGACACCATTTTGGAAAGTGGACACCCCAAGCTATTTTCTGAGAGGCATGTTGAGTGCATGGAATATTTTATTTTTTGTCATAAATGATTGAAAAACTACAAAAAAAAAAAAATTCACAAAGTTGTCACTGAAATGATATATTGCTCACACATTCCATGGGTATGTGTGGAATTACACCCCAAAATACATTCTGCTGCTTTTCCTGAGTATAGGGATACCCCATGTGTGAGACTTTTTATGAGTCTATCCGCGTACGGGACCCCAAAATCCAATCACCTCCTTCAGGATTTCTAAGGGTGAAAATGTATGCCTTCACTCCTCACTACCTATCCACCAGGTTTTGGAGGCCATGAAATGCCCAGATAGCAAAAAACAAAACAAAATGACCCCATTTTGGAAAGTAGGCACCCCAAGCTATCTGCTGAGAGGCATGTTGAGTCCATGGAATATTTTATATTTTGCCACAAGTTTCGGGGAAATGACAAATTACATTTTTTTTTTTTTTTTTTACACAAAGTTGTCACTGAAATGATATATTGCTCACACATGCCATGGGTATATGTGGAATTACACCCCAAAATACATTCTGCTGCTTCTCCTGAATGCGGGGATACCACATGTGTGAGACTTTTTGGGAGCCTATCCGCGTACAGGACCCCGAAAACGAATCACCGCCTTCAGGCTTTCTATGGGCATAAAATAGTGATTTTACTCCCATCACGTTTTTGGAGGCCCTGAAATGTCAAGGTAGCACAAACCCCCCCCCCCCCAAATAACCCCATTTTGGAAAGTAGACACCCCAAGGTATTTGCTAAGAGGTATGTTGAGTATTTTGCAGCTCTCATTTGTTTTGGAAAATGAAGAAATAAACAGAATTTTTATTTTTTTTACTTTTTTCAAATTCAAAACTTTGTGACAAAAAGTGAGATGTGCAAAATACTCAACATGCCTCTCAGCAAATAGCTTGTAGTGTCTACTTTCCAAAATGGGATCATTTGGGGGGGGGGGGTTGTGCTATCTGGGCATCCCATGGCCTCCGAAACTGTGATAGGGAATGAGGAGTAAAATCACCTTTTTTACACACTTAGAAAGCCTGAAGGCGCTGATTGGTTTTGGGGTCCCGTACACGGCTAGACTGCCAGAAAGTCTCACATATGTGGTATCCCCGTATTCAGAAGAAGCAGCAGAATGTATTTTGGGTTGTAATTTCACATATACCCATGGCATGTTCAAGCAAAATATCATTTAGTGACAACTTTGTGAAAATAAATAAATAAATAAATAAATAGTAATTTCCCCGAAACTTGTAACAAAATATAAAATATTCCATGGACTCAACATGCCTCTCAGCAAATAGCTTGGGGTGTCTACTTTCCAAAATTGGGTCATTTGGGGGGGGGGGGTTGCGCTATCTGGGCATTTCATGGCCTCCAAAACTGAGGTAGGAAGTGTGGGGTGAAGGCATACATTTATACCCTTAGAAATCCTGAAGGCGGTGGTTGGTTTTCGGGGTCCCATACGCCGATAGGCTCCCAAAAAGTCTCACACATGGGGTATCCCCATACTCAGGAGAAGCAGCAGAATGTATTTTGGGGTGTAATTCCACATACAGTTGCTAGAAAAAGTATGTGAACCCTTTGGAATGATATGGATTTCTGCACAAATTGGTCATAAAATGTGATCTTATCTTCATCTAAGTCACAACAATAGACAATCACAGTCTGCTTAAACTAATGACATACAAAGAATTAAATGTTACCATGTTTTTATTGAACACACCATGTAAACATTCACAGTGCAGGTGGAAAAAGTAAATGAACCCCTAGACTAATGACCAAGAGCTAATTGGAGTTAGGTGTCAGCCAACTGGAGTCCAATTAATGAGATGAGATTGGAGGTGTTGGTTACAGCTGCCCTGCCCTATAAAAAACACACACCAGTTCTGGGTTTGCTTTTCACAAGCAGCATTGCCTGATGTGATTGATGCCTCACACAAAGGAGCTCTCAGAAGACCTACGATTAAGAATTGTTGACCTGCATAAAGCTGGAAAGGGTTATAAAAGTATCTCCAAAAGCCTTGCTGTTCATCAGTCCAGGGTAAGACAAATTGTCTATAAATGGAGAAAGTTCAGCACTGCTGCTACTCTCCCTAGGAGTGGCCGTCCTGTAAAGATGACTGCAAGAGCACAGCGCAGACTGCTCAATGAGGTGAAGAAGAATCCTAGAGTGTCAGCTAAAGACTTACAAAAGTCTCTGGCATATGCTAACATCCCTGTTAGCGAATATATGATACGTAAAACACTAAACAAGAATGGATTTCATGGGAGGATACCACAGAGGAAGCCACTGCTGTCCAAAAAAAACATTGCTGCATGTTTACAGTTTGCACAAGAGCACCTGGATGTTCCACAGCAGTACTGGCAAAATATTCTGTGGATAGATGAAACCAAAGTTTAGTTGTTTGGAAGAAACACACAACACTATGTGTGAAGAAAAAGAGGCACAGCACACCAACATCAAACCTCATCCCAACTGTGAAATATGGTGGTGGGGGCATTATGGTTTGGGGCTGTTTTGCTGCGTCAGGGCCTGGACGGATTGCTATCATCAAAGGAAAAATGAATTCCCAAGTTTTATTTGCAGGAGAACTTAAGGTCATCTGTCCAGCAGCTGAAGCTCAACAGAAGATGGGTGTTGCAACAGAATAACAACCCAAAGCATAGAAGTAAATCAACAACAAAATGGCTTAAACAGAAGAAAATATGCCTTCTGTAGTGGCCCAGTCAGAGTCCTGACCTCAACCCGATTGAGATGCTGTGACCTCAAGAAAGCGATTCACACCAGACATCCCAAGAATATTGCTGAACTGAAACAGTTCTGTAAAGAGGAATGGTTAAGAATTACTCCTGACCATTGTGCACGTGTGATCTGCAACTACAGGAAACGTTTGGTTGAAGTTATTGCTGCCAAAGGAGGTTCAACCAGTTATTAAATCCAAGGGTTCACATACTTTTTCCACCTGCACTGTGAATGTTTACATGGTGTGTTCAATAAAAACATGTTAACATTTAATTCTTTGTGTGTTATTAGTTTAAGCAGACTGTGATTGTCTTTGTTGTGACTTAGATGAAGATCAGATCACATTTTATGACCAATTTGTTGCCGGAAATCCATATCATTCCAAAGGGTTCACATACTTTTTCTAGCAACTGTATACCCATGCCAAGTGTGAGCAATATATCATTTCAGTAACAACGTTGTGTAAATTTTTTTTGTAATTTTTGACAAATTATGACAAAAAATTAAAATATTCCATAGACTCAACATGCCTCTCAGCAGATAGCTTGGGGTTCTACTTTCCAAAATGGGGTAATTTGTTTTTTTTTTTGCTATCTGGGCATTTCATAGCCTCCACAACTGTGATAGGAAGTGTGGGGTGAAGGCATACATTTTTGCCCTTAGTGATTGGTTTTCTGGGTCCCATGCACTGATAGGCTCCCAAAAAGTCTCACACATGGGGTATCCCCATACTCAAGAGAAGCAGCAGAATGTATTTTGGGGTGTAATTCCACATATACCAATGGCATGTGTGAGCAATATATCATTTCAGTAACAACTTTGTGTATTTTTTTTTCTTTCTGGTCATCTTTCAATCACTTATGACAAAAAAATAAAATATTCAATGGGCTCAAAATGCCTCTCAGCAAATTCCTTTGGGTGTTTACTTTCCAAAATGGGGAAATTTGGGGGGGGGGGGGTTGTACTGCCCCTCCTTTTTAGCACCTCAGGAAATTAGGTAAGCAGTCATAAAATAAAAGCTGTGGAAATTCTAAAAAATGTACCCTAGTTTGCAGACGCTATAACTTTTGCGCAAACCAATAAATATACGCTAATTGACTTTTTTACCCAAGACATGTGGCTAAATGCATTTTGGCAAAAAATTATGACTAAAATGTAGTTTATTGTATTTTTGTAATAACATAAATTTGAAAATATTTTTTTTTTTTCAAAAATGTTGTTCTTTTTTTGTTTATATCGCAACTTTCCCTGCCCCATCCAAAAATCCAATCCAACAAGAATTATTATCACATGTGGGTGTTACCTAAAGTGTTCTTTATGCAAAGGCAGTCTGTTTAGGAACACCTACTCTTCCAGACTGACAGCCACCCATCAAGGGCATTTTCATTTTTTATTTCTCCTCCTTTTATATTGCCATTTTATATGGCCTGTTTAACCCCTTGCCGACCGCCGATCGGCATTTGACGGCGGCAAGGTGGCTCGTGAGCGCAAATCGCCATCATATGACGGCGGCCGCGATCACGAGCCGTGTGCGCACGCGCGCCCCCTAGGCGCGGCCGATGCAAGCGCATTTGACAGAGGGCCTTTCAATCTACAGTGCCAGGCCAATGATTTTTGGCCTGGCTCTGTAGATCGCCCCTGCCAATGGCATTATTCCCCTGCCTCTGTAAATGTAAACAGAGGCAGGGGAAGTTCACTCCTCTTCCTCCCTGATGTCCTTTTCGACATCAGAGAGGAAGAAGAAGCA
>BLSH010276046.1:2799380-2855588 GCA_018402905.1 Glandirana rugosa | reverse complement strand
TTTATTTGTAGGGCACTTGCCCTAGTTTGAAGATGATTTTAGAACAGTTATATGGCTTCTACCGTTAATTAATACTTTTCAGACACAGTTTGAAGATGATCCACATTCACCTCCATTTTTGCTTTTTTTATGTTTTTATTTTTTAAAAAATATTTAAAGTTATTTCCCTGTCCCCATTTTTTTGTAGGGCACTTGCCCTACCCTTACCCCCATTTTACTTCCTTTTGCAGCCCTCTAGGGCTTTCCAGGACTTTGTTACAGCCATTTTTGTGCCTAAAAGTTCGGGTCCCCATTGATTTCAATGGGGTTCGTTGTCCGTGCGATTGTTCGGGTTCCGTCCGGACCCGGACCCGGACTTTGTCCCGAAGTTTGGACGGACCAGCAGAACCCGAACTTCCAGAGGTTCGCTCAACTCTAATCTTAATACATTCTATGCCATAAAGTAAAACACCTTCTGTGTGCAGCAGCCCCCCTAATACTTACCTGAGCTCATCTCGAGCCTGCGCTGTTAAAGGAAAATCTCGGCTGCCCGGGACTCTTCCTCTTTATTGGCTGAGACGGCAGCATGGTGCCATTGCCTCCCGGTGCTGTCAATCAAAGTCAGTGAGCTATTGAGGAGAGAGAGGGGGCAGGGCCGAACCGCGGCTCTGTGTCTGAATGGACACATAGAGCAGTGGCTTGGCTTGGGTGCCTGCATAGCAAGCTGCTTGCTGTGGGGGCACTCAGCAGGAGGGAGGGGCCAAGAGCAAGGGACCCGAGAAAAGACGGATCAGGGCTGCCCTGTACAAAACCACTGCACAGAGCAGGTAAGTATAACATGTTTGTTATTTTTAAAGAAAAAAACTGAGACTTTAGTATCACCTTAACATAACACACCCACCTTGCATGCAGCTAGGGTTGCCACATCATCCCTTTAATCCAGGACACATATGAATTACACAAGTTCTGAGGCTAATTTAATGCAGATAAGGCACCAAGTGAGTTCAATTAACACCTCAATCAGCCACAAAAGCTGTGTAATTAATACATGCCCTGGATTAAAGGGATGATGTGGCAACCCTACATACAGCAGGGTGCTTTTGGGCATGAAACTTGATTTGCGTGTGTATTTCCATGCCCAGGATATAAAGTTGTGTGGTATAGCTGTCCATAATAATGTATGGCTGTACTCTTTTTTAAGCTACTACCTGCATAAACATGCACATGCATAAAACAGTATGCCCCTAGACATAGACTGTCTGCCTTAATGGTTGCAAGCCTGTTATGGTGTAAACCACAAGCCTACAGCTATTCATTACTGTAGGTAACTGTAGACAGCAGCTGTGCATCCCAGGTGCCAACATATGCCTGCCATTTACATTGAATGGCCAAAAGAGTTTGTGTGCTTTAGGCCTGATGGTAGTAGTATGCATTTCACAATGAGCTAACTGTGTATGGAAGCAAAGGCCACAACAGTAAGCATGCCTCCCTGTTTTTCTTCTACCCTTAAAATGTGTATTATTCACCATCTAGACCTATAAAATACAGCCTTATATTGTCTAGAGATAAATGAATCCAAACATCACCATTAATATCAGACTGTCTAGTGAGAAATATGTGATAATGAGCTCATTAGTGACAAAATGTTCCTTCCACAGTTTGCATGGGTCTTCTAATCAAACTTTTCCATGGAAGAATGGCACAGAACGTCAAGGGAAGTTTATGTACAACTCACTATCTGGTAGCTATAGTGCTTATCCACTGCCCTGTGAACTGGTAAACATGTTCATTTAAATGACGCATAACATGTAAAAATCAGTCCCTATTTTTAGGACCCTATTTTAAAGCACCCAGCACATACTGAAGGGCATAGAGCCTTGAATCCAAATAGCAGGGAACTCAGGCTATAGCACTATTGGTCTGGGCAGCTGCATGTCTTGTGTGCTAGTTATGAATAGTGGTGGGACAGAGGGGTATGTATTTTTTTTTTATTAAAAAGAGAAACAGGTGGGATCAAATCCATCAAAGCTGATTGATGCAATATATCTGTCAAATCATCTGCATGGGGTATTTCTGATTATGTATATATTGCTAACACATGGAATACAGTTTTTACCTTTACTTTTGTATTATTTTGCTTTAATCTTCAGACAGTGGTTCCCTATTTGTTGCCTTTTTCCTGAATAAAATGTTATCTTTAGTTTGCAGACAGTCTCCCTTTTTAGGATGTTTATACAGTACGTGTTTTTCTTTTTCTTTTTTTTTTTTTTTACGAGGAAACATATAACACTAAAAACAAACATCATTAACTAATATAGGAAGGTCAAGGAATAAAGGAAAAAACAGGATGCAAGAGGGTAAGGAAGTAAATATCACCATAAATCCATGGGCCCAAATTGAATTTATTGTAAAGCATATAGAAAGAAGTTAAAGAAATATGTGCATACTGCAGAGATAAGATATAACTGTGCAATGTATTTAGGAATGTGAAATTTATAGAAATCATTACAAAATAGGTGTCCTTTGTATCATTTTTTCTTTTTAAGCCACTGGCAGATTGTTTTCTGTTGTGGTCAGTTAATAATGTAGTGATGCACTGTTGGACATAAAATGGAAGCCAAGGCACCAGAATAAAAACATAATTCTGTAGAGAAGCTTACTGTATTTGAGTGTAAAAACCTCATAAATAAGGCTAGAGTTCTTCTTTAATTTTTGGTTGTACTTGCATTTTAAGTTACCTTACTCAGAAGCTTTGGTGCTCAACATTTTTTAATTGAGACCACTGTGCCAGTTTGCTATTATTGTAGAACCTAAAAAAAACATGCGCTTCCTAATGTAATGTGCAGTAATACTGCAGAAGTATTCTACATTTATAAAATACAAAAAGCAACCAAAATACATTTTGGACCCAATTTTAGTCTCCAAGTTGCCATGCGGTTTATGTGTTTTTGCTTTATTCTTTATACTGACCTCCAGCTTCTAATCATTCAAAAAAAAGGATTTTATATAAATCTGTCTCAATGTTTGAGAAAAAGCTAAGACATTGACTAAATCACTTTTTTTCTCTTTAAATTAATGCTCCCAGCAATGTAATCAGCAATCTGAGGGTTTAGAGTTTTTTTTTGTGAAAAGTGAATCTGATCTGGCCTAAAAGGTAACAAAAATGCTGAGGTTTCTTCCTGTAAGCATGCATCTTCTATAATTAATGGGAATCTTGTGTTTGGGTGCAAAAAAATCAACAAGTGTGGATTTCATAAACATTTGCACCAATTGTATGACATTAAAAACTGGGACTACATTTTTTTTAATTGTACAGGAACCCTGCTTTAAAAAAAAAACATATTTTTTTTCAGGGGTCTTTAGCAAATTTTCTATTTTTTCGTGCAGTGAAAAATTGTGTGTGCAAAATTTTGACATCTACATCATACCAGTGGGCAGTACACGAGCTGGAAGCTGCGCAATAAGTGGGTCTCATACAAATGCCAGTCCATGGTTAATTAGCACCTCACCAGGTTGACAATGCTGTCACTCATGGGACAAAGTACTTGGAGCACATTTTCCCACATTGCTAGGTGCTTCCTAAATCTAGTTATGAGATCTGCTCTTGCCCCTTCCCCTCCCCCCATGTCAAATCTGACAACAGCTAGGAAGGAGACAGACTCATCATAATGACAATTTGTTTAGACTCAGAGCACTTTACCAAGACTTTAGGAATGGAGATGGTGGAGGGACATGTCAGCATCGTGTCTCTCTGATTTCCCCTTGTCTCTAGTTAGTTCTCCGAGCTAAGGCAAGTTGCTGTTATAATGAATCAGTCTCCTTTTTTAGCTTTTGCCAGATTTGGCATGGGGGTGGGGTGGATGGAGTAGGTCAGAACTCATACCCAGACTTAGGAAGCACCTAGCAACATGGGACAAAGTACTACATGGACTTTGTCCAATGAGGAAGAACAGTGTCAAAAAAAGTATGTTAGCTCTTCTTTAACTGCTTCCTGTGGTCAATCACAGCTGGTTACAATAGTAAACACTAAATGAATGTATTTCATTCAGAAAAAATGGTTGCTTATTACAATGAAATTCACTGTTATAATCAATCATAGTGTTAAAAAAATAGTGATCACCTCTACAGAGTATTGCTGTAGTCACCATATGCAAAAAACAAGTTGAAAAAAATGTAATAAAAAAAAATATTTAAATTTACATTTTTTTTTCAGTGTCCCTAATTACCGCCACACCAGTTATATGATGATGCTGTACTGAACTGGTGACAGTATGTAAAACATTTTAAAAATGTGAAAAAAACTAATTTTTTTAATTTCTTAATTTTCGGATCAGCTGCAGGGAAATTGCACAGGGTTGGACCACTTGCATTGCAGAGTATTATTCACCATTGTCAAGCTCAAATTAAACTGAGCACATTGTAGCAAAATTCAGAATTAAGTTTAATTTGAAAAACTTTCACATTAGGATATAGATCTTCATTTTATCCATGAGACTGTAATTTTTATATCATACTGGACTCTGAAAAAAAAATATCTATAGTATATGCTTTGGTACACATTAGAGGTTCCAATAACAGATAGAGCTTCATTTTAAGGTCATTGTAAAAAAAATCTTAAGAGTCTACATAGCACACAAGGTTTGCGCTGCATTTTCTTGTTTCCCTGACAACCTGCCAGGTCTCACAACTTCACAAAATTCCCGAATGAGTTGCAGATCAGATATTTAATAACTCGGTGCTCTTTCTTGTGATGGGCTGGCATTTTGTCACCAAGAACGTACATAATCAGTCAAAAGAAAAAAGCTGTCTCTTTTTAGGTATACAGAGGAGATGAAAAAAGCAAAAACATCTAAAGAAAAAAACTTGGATTTAATGAAGCTTTGTAAATACATAGTTTGTTGCTAGACTTACTGAATAATCTGAACTTCTGTTTTTTTTTTTTTTTTGCAGTCCACCCATAATTGGTTTGTAAAATAAAAGTATAACTATGGGCAAAATAAAAAATAACACATCATAAGATTGTAACATAGCAATAACACAATCGTTTTTCTTTTTATTAACCCTGCTCTAACATAGATTAATTAACCTGTTGATGCTGCCAGTAGATGTTACTTTTCCCTTTCTGCAACAGGCCAGCAAAACTGTCACTTTGAGGGATTGGGACAAACTACGTACCACTCTCTGAGGGGCCCAAAATGGTCAGCTGTTTTTTGTGTGGCCTAAACCTTTTTTCCAAAAGACAAAAAAATATGTTGAATTAACTGCTTAAAAAGTGTTATCCACTTCCGGTTCTGGCGCTCCATGGCTTAGCTGCATGGTCGCTCAGCTCCCGCAGTAAGCCTCTAGAAACCAGCTTATAAAGCCACCCCATCTGCCCTAAATGGCACAATCCCATATCAGAGGAGTCCCAGAACGCACAATGGAGCGGTACCTCGACAAGGGTATGCCCCGATCGTTCCCGCAGCAACGGGGAACCGAGGACGCTGGACAGGCCAGGCCACCTGTCATGGCGGCTGCGCCAGGGTTAGCGATCATTTCCGAAGCTTCGGATCTCGCAACGACTGTGGATATGCACAACACGGAGCTAATCGCCCAGGCTGTGGCGGCTCTTCTGGCCACCATGATCGCATCCACAGTAGAAAGACAGGGCAGGCAGGAATGGCTCAGCTAGATAAAGACCTGAGGGAACAGGTAGCCAGGCTCACAGAGGCTGAACAGAGAATTGCACATGTGGAAAAGGAGTTGTACCACACACAAGACTCAGATCGGGTGCAGGACACGCAAATTCGGCTCATAGTGGAGAAACTTGAGGAACTCGAGAACAGGTCAAGAAGAAGTAACTTGAGGTTTATTGAGGTCCCAGAGTCGATCTCCCCCACTGCGCTACCCCATTTCTGTGCGGTCAAAATGGCAGAGGCCCTAGGCCTGAGAGGCCCTTTCCAGGTGGAGCGAGAGCAGAGGCTGGGCCCCCCGGGGTCTGACCGCACCACACTGAGACCCACCATAGCCAAATATTTGAACTTTGCGGACAAGCATGGTATCTTACAGAAATTCAGACAAACAAAGTCTCTAACAATTGACAGAGCAAAGATTCTCATCTTTGCTGATTATTCAGCCGAGGTGGCAAAGAAAAGGAAATCCTACCAAACCGTTTGTGCGGAGCTCTTCAAGAGAAACATCAGATTCACCCTGGCCTTCCCGGCCACGCTGCGCTTCAAAGCCCCGTCCGGTGATCAGTTATCCTTTACCGATCCTTCCGAAGCTGAACGCTTCCTGCGCTCCCAAGCTACTCCTACATATGCAGCTATGGCATCCAAAGGTCCGCACATCCAACACTCCATGGACCAAAGAAGCCTCAGAAAAGACTCTGCCACAAGGCTGAAAACAAACGGCTTGCATAACAACACCATGGAAATCTCCACCTGAACCTGCCACATCAGCTGACCTTCTCATCCTCATCTCTCCTCTTTTGAAGACAAGTCAGATGAGTATAACACTTACTGCTTTAAGCTGTGCTGCATCCCGCATGCACGATTGTACCTTCAACCCCCCCCCGGCACAGACTTTTTCCTTCTCTCTTATTATCTTGTGTCCTTTCCTTTCGAATGGGGAGACTCTCTCCTTTGAAATGGACTCCTGTCTTTCAAAAGACAAACTCTGCATTGGTTGTTTATTCTACAACACTTGGCTGTAGGCTAGGTAACACAGCTGTTACATATATAGCCAGGCATCTATTACTAGATACCACTTTCTATGACTGTATTTCCCTTTGCCTCCTTCCACACAGACTGCCTCCCATGTATGCAAGCTGACTCAGCAATTTCTCGGCCACAACACTGGGCCTAAAGTGACCTTCTCAGAAAATATTAAAGGGGTGAAACATCACTCTATACTCTTGATGAGGCTGTGCTTCAGGGAGTCGCATTACTTGGATTGCTACCATGTGGAAGAAAGTGAAGTGCTTATCAGGTTGGAAATGTTTTGAATTTAAAGCTGCACTCTACATCCTTGTTAGCATTCCTCTCTCCCTGCTGCATACGTGCCTCAACTATATCTATCCCTCAGTCGGCATCCCTTTCCAAAACATGCTCTACTTCATCATCCCTCGGACAGGCCCCCTCTCCCCTAAGAAATCGGACCACCCGCCACCTAGCCAGCTTGGAAAGTTCATAACTAACCCTGTATTCCTTACTAGAGTTGAGCGAACCCGGACTGTAAAGTTCGGGTCCGTACCAAACTTTGGGGTGTCCGGGACCCGGACCCGAACCCGCACTTTTCAAAAAAAGTCTGGGTTTGGGTACGGGGTTCTGGTAATTTTACCAAAAGTTCTGAAAATTGCTGTAAAAAAGTCCTGGAAGGTCCTAGAGGTCTGCAAACGGAAGGAAAATGGGGGTAAGGGTGGGACAAGTGCCCTACAAAGAAATGGGGACAGGGAAATAACTTTAAATATTTAAAAAAAAATAAAAACCTAAAAAAAGCAAAAATGGAGGTGGATGTGGACCATCTTCAAACTGGGTCTGAAAAGTATTAATTAACGGTAGAAGCCATATAACTGTTCTAAAATCATCTTCAAACTGTGTCAAAAAAGTATAAATAAGCCGGGAGAACCCATATCACTGTTCTGCAAACATCTGGAAAATGTGTGTGTCACTTTAAATGAAACCGGGACTAAGTGAACTACTGTTCTGCAAACATCTGGAAAGTCTGTGTGTCACTTTAAATGAAACCGGGACTAACTGAACTACTGTTCTGCAAACATGTTGGAAAGTCTGTGTGTCACTTTAAATGAAACCGGGACTAACTGAACTACTGTTCTGCAAACATCTGGAAAGTCTGTGTAACACTTTAACAAAAACCGGGTGAACCCATATCACTGTTCTGCAAACATCTGGAAAGTGTTTTTGAAACTACAACATAGAGAAGAACAGGTATATGGTTTCGCTCTGCTATAGTTTCACACACACTTTCCAGATGTTTACAGAACAGTGATATCATATCACTGTTCTGCAAACATCTGGAAAGTGTGTGTGAAACTACAGCATAGAGAAGAACAGGTATATGGTTTCGCTCTGCTATAGTTTCACACACAGCTTAACAGTTTCCCTGTTCTTCTCTATGCTGTAGTTTCACACACAGCTTCCAGATGTTTGCAGAACAGTAGTATGGTTTCTCCCGGTTTTAGTTAAATTGTTACACACAGTTTCCAGATGTTTGCAGAACAGTAGTTCAGTTAGTCCCGGTTTTATTTAAAGTGACACACACATTTTCCAGATGTTTGCAGAACAGTGATATGGGTTCTCCTGGCTTATTTATACTTTTTTGACACAGTTTGAAGATGATTTTAGAACAGTTATATGGCTTCTACCGTTAATTAATACTTTTCAGACCCAGTTTGAAGATGGTCCAAATCCACCTCCATTTTTGCTTTTTTTAGGTTTTTATTTTTTTAAAAATGCTTTCAGTTATTTCCCTGTCCCCATTTTTTGTAGGTCACTTGTCCCACCCTTACCCCCATTTCCTTCCTTTTGCAGACCTCTAGGACTTTCCAGGACTATTTTACAGCCATTTTTGTGCCTAAAAGTTTGGGTCCCCATTGATTTCAATGGGGTTTGGGGTCCGGTACAAAGTTCGGGTTCTGTCCGGACCCGAACCCGGACTTTGTCCCGAAGTTCGGCCGAACCAGCAGAACCCGGACTTCTAGAAGTTCGCTCAACTCTATTCCTTACCTTTTCATGAAAATAATTTCATGATATGTTGAGGGACTTAGATCCCCTAACAAACGTATGAAGATACTGCGGCACCTCCAACGGTTACGTGTAGATATATCCTTACTTCAGGAGTCCCATCTACCATCCGTAGACTTTTGGCGCATTAAAAAGTTATTGGTAGGCACAGTAATAGGCTCGGGAGCAGTGGGAAGAAAAGCTGGAGTCCTAATCTTGATACACAAAAAATTTTCGGGCCAAGTTATAGGTACGGACACCGATACCCAAGGCAGAATAACCACGGTACACATTGAATGGGGTAATAGGGACCTAAATATTACAAATATTTATGCCCCGAATAATCCAGGACCCTCTTTCTTTACGGATCTCTCCACTCACCTTCTGAAACATCCCCTTACCCCTCATGTGGTAGGGGGAGATTTTAACTCCCTTATGAGCACCCTGAAGGACAAGTCCTATAACTCCCCCCCAGCTACCCTCCTACACATGCAAACTACAACCCCTAGCGGACACCATAGAGTCCCTGCACCTACTTGACATAAGGAGACTACAGCACCCTGTTGATCAAGAATTTACATATTTCTCACCCCCACACAAAAGTCTATCTAGAATAGATTATCTATTCACCACAGAATCTCTACTGACTTTAATAGTAGACTCGACGATACATGAAATGGCCATCTCAGACCACACGCCCATACTGCTGACACTGACCAACCACACCACCACTCCCAGTCCGAATCTATGGCGATTCCCGTCCCATCTAGCGGACATTTTGGATTTTAAAAGCTACATATGAGCAGCCTGGGAGGAATACTCCCTCTCAAATCAGGAGCACCAGTCCAATTCCAACCTCTTCTGGGAGGCAGGGAAAGCCTTCCTGAGAGGGAAGGTGATCTCTCATGCAGCACCCTTCAAACGTCGATCAATAGCCGAGTACCATCTAGCCAGCCTACAACTCCAATCAGCCCAACTTGCACTAGCATCCAACAACACCCAAGCCAACAGAGATAAATGGCAAGCTGCCAAACACGCCTTTGATCTTTGGGCAGACACAGTAGAGCTATCCCGTAGAGCACAAACAGACGCTATGTTTTATCAACATGGCAATAAATCGGGAAAACTATTAGCCAGGCTCTGCAAGGGCACGTTCACTCCGACCCATATTACAGCTCTGAAGGATAAGCTAGGCCACACACACTTCAACTCCAAGGCAATAGCTAAAGTCATGCTTGACTTTTACTCTTCTCTTTATTCCCCAAACGAGACTCACAAAAAGCAAATCAATTTCTTAGCCAACTGAATATTCTCACGATTACGGAAGGTCCACTGCAAAAATTTAACTCCCCGATCTCCCCAACTGAAATTCTTCATGCTATACGAAACACATCCCCAAACAAAGCACCCGGACCGGATGGCTTTACAGGTGAATTTTATAAGGCATTGAAGGACATCCTTAGCCCGACTCTATCAAGAGTGTAAGATCACATCTGGTCAAGAGGTCAATACTTGCCCACTGGCAACCAGGTGGTAAGTAAACTTCTTAGCAAGAAAGGCAAAGACCCATTGGACCCAGGGTCCTACCGCCCCATATCACTTTTAGACGCTACGTTTTTGTCCAAAATAATAGCATCTAGATTAGGAGTCATTGTCCCCTCCATAATACACCCCGCTCAATCTGGCTTTGTCCGGGGAAGGACAGCGACCTTAAATATTCTAAATATTATATCAGTCATGGGATACGCAAAAAAAACACCCCAACCAGGATACAGCTATCATAACTTTGGATGCCGAAAAGGCATTCGACAACATAACTTTCGAATGGCTTTTTTCGGTCCTTCGCGCTCTAAATTTTCAGGGTCCCTTCCTTCATATGGAACAACAGATGTATGCACGCCCCACGGCTAGGTTAGTAGCAGCGGGCATACTGAGCCCAGAGCTTCAGCTACATAAGGGCATAAGACAAAGATGCCCCTTGTCCCCTTTAGTGTTCAATTTAGCCCTGAAACCTCTATCCAGGTTCCTAACTGCCAAGGCCCCCCTACACGGTGTGAACGTTGGTGATCAGGAGCTACGTACGGCTCTATTTGCCGATGATGTACTTATCTTTATGTCAGAGCTGGCCAGGGATATACATGTTGTCAAAGACATCTTTGATGACTTTCACACCCTCTCAGGCTTGTGTATCAACTACTCCAAGAGTGAAATCCTCCCTTTGGGCACCACTCATGGGAAGCACTCTCCCCCTTCACTATAGCGAATACACACATCACCTATCTAGGAATACAAATTGGTAAAAAACCCTCCTCCATATACACTTTAAATTACCCTCCACTATTCACAAAAATATCACAGGAGTTGTCTCGATGGATGGACCTTCCCTTTTTGCTCCTGGGAAGATGCCGTCTATTTAAGATGGTAAGCTTTGCCAAATTATTGTACCCACTACAAATTCTACCCTTACTCCTAAAGCATAAGGACATACAAAAACAAAATTATGCTATTGTGAAATTCTTATGGCGGGGCAAAAAAAACACAAATATCACAAGCAAAGCTATACTCTCCCAGGGGTGATGGTGGGGTTGGTCTCCCGCATATCAGGCTGTATAATATTGATTGCCTTCTTCGTGCAGGGATGGACTGGATAGCAAACACCTCATATTATTCTAACACCTTACTGGAATCAGCTATGGCTAAGCCTTATACTCTACCAGCTCTACTACATACGCAATGGTGTCATCTCTAGATACATCTCCGACAGAACCTGCTGCTGAGAAATACCATAATTGCATGGAGAGTCTCGGAAACTGCAAAAACTGTCACCCCACATCTCACGGCATCTGCCCATAAGGGGCAACCCCCAATTTCCGGCATCTCAATAAAGCTCTGCCTTTCAACTGTGGGAAACGCACGGGCTGTCACATATGGCCTTACTCTAAGATGAAGGGACGGGCAAGCCTATACCTTTTACGGACCTTAGTAAGACTTACAATTTACCTCCATCTCATGTCTTTCATCATTCCCAATGTATCAGCTTTATACGCTCAACTCATAAACTTACCACTTATCTGTTCTGTCCTTCTTTCATTGATCATCTACTTCCCAAGGGCTCCCTCTCTATCTCTGACATATACAAACCTCTCCTCCAAAAAGCCATACCCTCACCAATGGAGGCGGCGGCCAAGAAATGGATGAAAGACTTCCTGATGGAGGACCTAGTGGACAAACTACATTCGGAATACAATATGGTTATGCGACACACATGTGAAACATGGAAGAAATCTCAGCTACAGCTACTACACAGAGCCTTCATCCCTTTTATTAAAAACAAGGAGGATCCAAAATCAGCTTCCTGCACATGGTGCTCGTCCGACAAACCTTCGATAGCACACCACTGTCTTCTAATCCAGTCCTTCTGGACAAAAGTAGTGGACTTTATTAGCGAGGTATCAGACATAAAGATCCCGAAGGCCCCCAAACTGCTCCTGTTTGGCTATTTGAACCAAACCAGCCTCCGCGTTTCCCCAAAAGTAACACATACAAACCACATGCCCTGGATTCAAACAACTCTCTTGACAGCCCGCAAAGTCATATTGAAAAGCTGGACAAACCACTCGGCCCATCCTTAACCATGGTAAAGAAAGACTTGATATGGTTGTTATACATGGACAGACTCACTTCCAACTTTTTTGGGCAAATCCTCCGACTGACGCTTCCAAACCAAATGGTCCCCCTTTATGCAGAGGACCCTCCAACTGGAGTAAGCGGAGGCCATCAAAAAAGCACCTCACCGCTATTATGAAAATATACAGTGGCTACATCAGGGGCCCTGATGGGTCCACCACCCTCTCGGGTGCACCATCCTGTAAACCAATGCTGACTACTCTAGGACCCATAACTCAATGTCTTCTTTTTGCTGTACTTGATGTAGTATATAATATCAGCCTTTTCTTCACAATGCCACCCCAAGGTCTATCCATCAGAGCAATTAGAGTAATTACTGTAATTATTGTAACCACACAACTTCAACATGATGGTCTTAGGCCTCCCCCACTCCAGTTTAGCCCCTCCAGTTTGCCGCATCTTCATCCAGACCTGCATCCCTCCCAGGATACACACCAGGTGCAAATCAACACTGTGAACACTCAAACCCAGGAGTCATATACTCCTCCTTATTTTCCATACTCACACCTCCCTAAACACCGACACACCCCTATCTCTATCTTTACCCCACCGACTTTATATATGGTCACCCCCACCTTCAATTTTGGTATGCAGCACCCTATTCCTCATTCCCAATCCAAGTTTTGCCCCCCCCCATTACTATTATTATACGCACCAGTTTTTGTGCAAGATGTTTTATGTCTACACTAGTGTCTTACTGGCTGGCAAACTGTTTTATGACCAGAAAATCTCTGTCACCTCTGACAATCTTATGCTTTTTGATGTATCTGTTGATATTTGTATTTATGAAAATTTCAATAAAATCTTTGAAAAAAAAAGTGTTATCTGGAGTTTAAGTGATTGCAAAGTCTCGTTTTTTTTTTCGTTTTCAATAACAAATATGCCACACTTACCTGCTCTGTGCAGTGGATTTGCACAGAGCAGCCTAGATCATCCTCTTCTTGGGTCCCTCTTCGGTGCTCCTGCCCCTCCCTCCTGCTGGGTGCCCCCACAGCAAGCAGCTTGCTATGGGACACCCGAGCCACAGCTTCCTGTGTCCATTCAGACACAGGGAAGCAGCCCAGCCCCATCCCCTTTCTCTCCTTATTGGCTGACTGACTTTGATTAACAGCAGCAGGAGCCAATGGCTCTGTGTTGCTGTCTCAGCCAATGAGGAGGGGAGTCCCAGGCAGCCAAGACAATCCTACAACATCGCTGGATTTAGACGAGGCTCAGGTAAGTATTAGGCCTCATGCACACAGGATGTTTTTTGCCTGTTTTACAGCAGCTGTTTTTAGCTGCAGACGTTTTTCTCTACAGTCAATAAACCCTCCATCATGTTTTCCTATGTGTTCATGCAAACATAGGCTGTTATCAACTGTTTTTAGCAGTGATGTTTTTGAGCTGTAAAAAAAACCCAAGACCACTGGGTTCTGAGAGATGTTTTTCAGCTGTAAAAATGTTCAAACGCTCAAAAACGTGCAAAACGTCGATCCCCAACATTTTTGGATGTTTTAGATCAATTGAGGAAAAAAAAACGCTGGCCCTTTAAAAACGCAAAAAACCCCAGTAATATAACGTTAATAACAGCTGAAAAAAAAAATCACTGATAAGCTACTGATGTTTTTTGGACATTTTTTTAATGTCCTGTGTGCATGAAGCCTTTGAGGGGCTAAGAGGGGCTGCTACTCACCAAAGGCTTTTTATCTTAATGAATAGAATGCATTAAGATAAAAACCTTTGTTACAACCACTTTAAGCTTTAATTTGCTTGCCTTTTATATAAAGTACAGCTGTACTTTATTTTTTTTAACTCCCTCCCTGAGGACTACTTACCTTTAACCCCAATACATAGCCTTTCTCCTGAAAATGTCAATTTCCTACTAGCACTACATTCATGCAAATGGTACTCCAAGCAATGGTTTGAGACTGTCATGAGCACCACAGTTTTACGTGACCAGACCGGAGCAGATTAAAAATAGGTAAGTATTCACATTTTTTATACAGCTTAGGCAGGATAAGTAGAAGGAGGGGGGGAAATAGAAGAATAGTTAAAGTCCCCATATACATAGGACGGGCTCCACTGGAATCCACCTGCTCAGTGGGGGAATTTGTCCGCTGATCCACAGTGAGCAGGCAGATGGCTGGCCCATGTCTGCTCCTCTTATGCTGAGCTGACACAGACACAGCCCGCTCTCCTCTATGGGCAGTCAGATGTAAACAGACCGCCTGTCCGTTTACCCCCAACTGTCTTCCAACCTGATTCCCATCCACCTGTTTTTAGCAGACAGTATTGGATGTCAGTGGATATCAACAGCCACATGTCCATTGAAATCAGTAGCTCAATAGAGGAGACTGCAGAGTTTGATCGGGTCCACATGAAAGACTGACAGGCAGACCCGATCGGTTCTCCCATTTGAAAGGGCCCTTAGGCTTTTCTTCCACTTTAAGTGCTCTGACATTCTGCAACCCAGAAACCAGGACAATCAAAAGCACCAACATTAGGGTTGCAGAAAGTGTGCCAAACTGCCATTGAAGGTCTCCGCATGAAACCTCCCACGACCTGTCACAGCCAAGGCCATTAAAAAATAGTGCTAGGATAAGTAATTGTTTATCCAGTGTTGTTTTTAAAATGGCATCCTAGACTCAAATGATACGACTAATAGAAGCCTAAGAGAAGGCAACAAAGGGTCTTGGAACTCAGCTATTCCCCAAACCAAGAACATGCAAACTTAAATTTGAAGTCTAAGTTGGGACTCTGGCATGTCGATTAAAATCCATCCAAATGCATTGCTTTGGTGATTACACTAATGGTGTATTTATAAAGCAGTCAGCCTGACTTTCAGCAATCATTTACTGCAGGTGTGTCTTATTGGTGCATGTATTTTAAATTAATTTTAAATTAAAGTGATTGATTCACTGCAGTGAATGTTTTGTGATCAAGTGCAAATTCACCCATTTGAACACTTCAGCTGTAATATGTGTCAATGATTGGTAAGCATGCCTTACTTCAACCTGTCAACACTTGAAAAATTTTAGCCAGCTACCATTTTTTTTTAATTACTGCTTCCCAGTAATTTCTTCAAGGGAAATGTTTTAAATTTTCACATACATCAGCTTTTTATGTTGGAAAATTACTCAAGACCCGCAAACCATTACATATTCTCTCAAAGCAAAGGCCCTGTAGTATAAAATGGTGGCTGTTAATTTTTTTTGCACAATATTTGCACAGCTGTTTATGAAATACCGTACCTATGTTTAGGAAAAAAATACAATATTTTATTGCACAAAAACACAATATAATACCAACATTTTGGCAAAATATAAAATATGGGGTTGCATCCAGTAAATAGATACCATGAATGTTGCATACATCCGTGAAAAGGCAAAAAAACTATAATACCTATTTTTTTTTTTTTTTTAACAGGTAGCCCTTTAAAAGCCTTTACACATTACCAGCTTAGAGTTAACCATGAATTATGGCCCTACAATTATTGTTCTCATTCTGATGTTTACAATGAAATCTCACATATGTCGTGCAATTGCTGTTTACATACACATGGGAGACCTACGTCCACATTTGCTTTCATGTCCAGTATCTCACAAAAGTGAGTACACCACTCACATTTTTGTAAATATTTTATTATATCGTTTCATGTGACAACACTGAAGAAATTACACTTTGCTACAACGTAAAGTAGTGAGTGTACAGCTTGTATAACAATGCATATTTGCTGTCCCCTCAAAGTAACTCAACGCACAGCCATTAATGTTTAAACCACTGGCAACAAAAGTGAGTATACCCCTAAGTGAAAATGTCCAAATTGGGCCCAAAGTATCAATATTTTGTGTGGCCACCATTATTTTCCAGCACTGCCTTAACCCTCCTGGGCATGGAGTTTACCAGAGCTTTACAGGTTGCCAATGAAGTCCTCTTCCACTCCTCCATGATGACATCAGGGAGCTGGTGGATGTTAGACACCTTGCGCTCCTCCACCTCAGGTTTGAGGGTGCCCCACATATGCTCAATAGAGTTTAGGTCTGGAGACATGCGTGGTCAGTCCATAACCTTTACCCTCAGATTCTTTAGCAAGGCAGTGGTCATCTTGGAGGTGTGTTTGGGGTCATTATCATGTTGGAATACTGCCCTGCGGCCTAGTCTCCAAAGGGAGGGGATCATGCTCTGCTTTAGTATGTCATAGTACATGTTGACATTCATGGTTCCCTCAATGAACTGTAGCTCCCATGCAGCCCCAGACCAAGACACTCCAACCACCATGCTTGACTGTAGGCAAGACACACTTGTCTTTGTACTCCTCACCTGGTTGCCACCACACACACTTGACACCATCTGAACCAAATATGTTTATCTTGGTCTCATCAGATCACAGGACATGGTTCCAGTAATCCACACCCTTAGTCTGCTTGTCTTCAGCAAACTGTTTGCAGGCTTTCTTGTGCCTCATCTTTAGAAGAGGATTCCTTCTGAAACGACAGCCTTGCAGACCAATTTGATGCAGTGTGCGGCATATGGTCTGAGCACTGACAAGCTGACCCCCCACCCCTTCAACCTCTGCAGCAATGCTGGCAGCACTCATACGTCTATTTCCCAAAGACAACCTCTGGATATGACACTGAGCACGTGCACTCAACTTCTTTGGTCGACCATGGTGAGTCCTGTTCTGAGTGGATCCTGTCGTGTTAAACCGTGGTATGGTCATGGCCACCATACTGCAGCTCAGTTTCAGGTTCTTGGCAATCTTCTTATAGCCTGGGCAATCTTTATGTAGAGCAACAATTCTTTTTTTCAGATCCTCAGAGAGTATTTTGCCATTAGGTGCCATGTTGAACTTTCAGTGACCAGAATGAGAGAGTGAGAGCGATAACACCAAATTTCACACACCTGCTCCCCATTTACACCTGAGACCTTGTAACACTAACGAGTCACATGATATCAGGGAGGGAAAATAGCTAATTGGCTCCAATTTGGACATTTTCACTTAGGGGTGTGCTCACTTTTGTTGTCAGTGGTTTAGACATTAATGGCTGTGTGTTGTGCTATTTTGAGGGGACAGCAAATTTACACTGTTATACAAGCTGTACACTCACTACTTTACATTGTAGCAAAGTGTCATTTCTTCAGTGTTGTTACATGAAAAGATATAATAAAATATTTACAAAAATGTGAGGGGTGTACTCTCTTTTGTGAGATACTATATATGCACAAGGGGGACGGGAGTACTCTTAATTTTTTTTTTATTATTTGAATTTATTTTTTAATTATGAGAATTATTATTAGTATTATTATACAATTATTTTTACATTTTTTTATTTAATTTTTGCTGTCATGAGAGGGCTAACAATGTGGTAGCATGGGCAGCTGACAGGTACTCTTTATGGAGACATCAAAGGTCCATTAGACTCCCAATGCCTCTCCTGCCCTCCATTGCAGATAATCAATACAGACTACCCAAATGTCTCCCCTGCTCTCCAATGCAGCTAATCAAGTACAGATGGCATCTGTGGCTACAGTAGCCAACAAATGAAAGCTGTGAACTTGGAAGTGATGTAATACACATAATTTCATAGTTCTGTTCCCTGAAAACTCTGTGCTCTCAAAGTAACCACCATTTACCACAGTCCAAAGCTCCCAGAAAGAATGGGAGAACCAAGGTACCACCATGGTAACATGAGGACAGTGGCCCTTCTGACCACTGTGAAAGTGATTGGGAGGATCACTTTTACTGAATAGCTGATTGCTGGCTGAAAAAAATGGGATTTTGGATCAGTTATGGTCACTTTTAGAAGTCTTGTGCTCATTAATATGAAATCACATTTGTGCTGTAACATCAAAACCCCCAAAAAACAAAAAAAAAAAATTGAAAAAGGGTGTCGTTTTAATGTTATACACACCAGAAGCCAGTTATCATCTCTTTAGTGGTTACTGAGATGTGATCATTTTACCCCATGGCAACAAAATATGAAACATTATCTTTTGTTTTACAGTATTCACAACATTATAAAGCCACACACACAATAAAATACAAATATCAACCGAATCACAATATAAAAATTACTGTCCGTGAGTTATAGCAAAATAATGCGCTGTAAATGACCAAATCAAAAGATCAGGGTTGCCCTGGGAAAAAGCGTGAGTAAGCTATAAAGTATACTGCTGGTATTTTACTATGACATTTATGTAATACTGCCAGAGATATTGCCTTTCATAGACATCACAGCACACGGCTTTAAAAGACAGCCGAACAGATAAATACTCATGAATAGACCAGGTGTAAAGGCTTTAGCATAAACAAAGAATCTTCTAGGGGAAAGATGTGATAAATAAGTTGAACTAAAGAACAGTAAATGAGCGCAGCATGATCCTGACAAAGCAGAGCCACTCTGATCAAATGAAAAAAAGGAGAAAATGAATATATTAATAATGACTGCAGGCAGAATTGCATAGGTTGGCTGAATGCTTTCTGAGAATAAGAACCAGTGCTTGGGGGTAGCGGAGTATTGTCATATTCATTTCTGAATAATGTGTTATCAGCTTGATACTGCAAATAATCAAGTCTTTCAATCACGATCTGTTGTTACATTTTTACAGACAGGCCTAATACTATATATTAACAAAGGTAGGTGTCCTCTGGAATATGGGCATTACCATTAATAGTAGGATTTGGATATTGTTATTGCTGGGATGAGGTTATACGATTTTTCAGCTTTACTCCTTCTGTTACCTGACCCATCTGCCCATTTACCCATCAATCCATTCATGCATTCATGTATTTCTTTTTTTATTGTCTTTTTCCACATTTTTATTATTTATTTCTATATTGCTAAGGAAATGAATCCCACATTATGGTGCTGTCAGAGGGTGCTGTTAATAATGGAGTGGGAAGTGTAACTTTAGATGTGCCGTTGGGGCCTTGGTGGAAGTGCAGAAAGCAAGTAAGGATTACTGTGCTTTCTTACTTTGTCATGGGTGCTGTATTTATGTGGGTAATGCTGATTGGGAATGTAAAAGGGAATGTTAGTTGGTCACCCTGCACATCCCTCCTTCAGGCTGCCTCTGCTAGAACAACTCTAGTGAGATTCATGAGGACATCACAGGGTATATCTCATCCAAACAATTTGTAATAAACTTTGTAGCAGATTCCTGCTTATTGTTACACTGAAGCAATATCTGTTTGTTTCGCCATGTCCTTCATTGCAGACTGAATCTGAATAGGAGGGTCTGGTTTATTACAATCACCCAGTGCATTCTCAGTGTTCTAATGAAAAAACCTGCAGGGTCTGCATCATTTATAGGTATTTAACCCTCGGGAAGTACCTCACGAACACTGAAATTTTTATTGCAGGGAGTGCCTAAAATGTGACCTGTATCTTAGTACAAACGTCTGTGTAAACCGGTGAGCCAATCACACAAGCAGGAAATTACATTATTGGGGCATTGTACAGAGCATGCCTACAGTCTGCCACATTTAACTGAATTGTACAGAAAATAACAGCGGCTGCAGATTGTAAAGGAAAGGTAATAACATTATATTTGTCTTGAAAGGGGCTAAGAATAACTTGTAAAACATGTGGAAAGGAGCCAAGAGCTCCACCTGCTGGCTGGAAAGAAGACTTCATAGTATTCAATGTGCAATATATTTAATATATTTGCAAAAAAAAAAACACAATATAATCCTATTAATGTGAACTTACATCTTTAATGTGCAGTGTACTCAGAAATCCACTATCAGAGATAATACATGTGTACAAAAGATTTGTACTCTCATGATTAAAGGACCTTTGGCATAAACCTAATGATGATGAAGTGGCGAAACAAAACCAAAAACATTTATTTGCGGGGTTCCAAATGGGACTAGTTGGTGTACAAACATACGCTGTATTACTGTAGTTCCATTTTATGCAAAGAGATTGTGAGTGCCCATGGTTGTTCTTTATTTTGTTTTTTGTTTTTATTTATATCATCTATTGTTATCTAAAATTACACTTTTATGGTTAGTATTATTATATATTAAATGGTGCAGGCTTACAAAAATAACCTTAATCATACCAATTACTTTCTAGTCAGGTTATGCACATTTGGAATTTTTTTTTTTTAATTTAGAGTGTATATTTCTCAGAAAATAAATTACTTCTCGAATTCAGCACAGGTTTCTAGCTGTAAATGAGAGAATGTTGTTTGCTCTATGATGGTTTGTGTCCACAGCACGCAAGAAAGCTTTAATTACAAGTACATGTCCTAAAGGTACATTCAAGAACAAAGTACTAGCCTAATGAACCTATCTGTGGTGAGTTGCATAGCACTGAATTCAAAGTAAATTAAATAGGGTTTGTGACTTTAAAGCAACTCCGTTGTTTCCCAAAGAAAATCTTAAAGGCATTGTACATTTTCGTAGGTTTTTGTTATTTTAATTACATTGGGTATTGTGCAACTATATTTCATGTTCTGTATGTTTGGCTTACCTTGTAATGATGGGCTACCTGGTAACTGATAACTGATTCCCCTACGTCCATGGTTTGCTACAGCTAACCTGTCTTTATTCAGTGAAGGGACAAGGCAACTTCCTGTTTCGGGTCATGCAACTTTTAATGCATGCATTGCTATTCAGCCTGTGTCACACCACAAACGTGGGAGTGCTAATACATGTTATTATATTATAATAATAATAAAAGATGCACGGTGAGGTCTCTGTGTGTCTGTGAATGCTGTGCCTGCTTGTGTCTGTCAGATCAATTTACTACACCTAAAGAGCACTAGACTGAGAAACCCATGGTTTGTGGGATATGTAGTTTCTTCACAGAAAATGACAGTTACTGCAGTGCCATGCTGCATGTTTCACAGAAACTTCTGACACAGCAATGTGAATATTTATCCTACTATAGGCTGTGCAAAAAGGGGAACAAATGCAGTAAAAATACAAGGGGCAGGTATGAAGATTTATAATGCCTTTACTAATTACTTACCTCCCCGACAGGCAGAACACTCTGCTCTCTTCAAGTCTCTGAGAACCAAAATTGGAAGAGGAGAAAAGACAGACTTTTGAGGTGCCAACACAACACAACAATATATATTTAAGTATACATATGTAAGAACTAGCATCAAATGTAGAGATTTAATGATACTGCCACTCGCTGTTTCTTCTTTTTTAAGGGCTTTGTTTGCCCATTTTTATTGAAAGAAAGTTCAGTAAACACAAAACATGAGTTTTCCTTGCAGGGGTTTTCAGCATTCCTTTTACCATCAACATAAACAAAATTCATCATTTTTGGGCTTTCACTTGCAGCACAGCTGCTCTGGCCTTAAACTCCAGGCCCTTGTCTGTGTCCTACAGACTTTTCACCGAGCCTCTTGATGCACTGGAGCCCTCCTGACTCCTGGGCCAGACCTCCTGTCTGCCGAGGTGGAGCTCAGAACCATGGTCAAGTTATTACTAAAAGCCCAGCACACATCTGACCAATTAGTATGCTGGCTGTTCTGGACCCAGGATTGAAGATTTCATCCCGCCCGGATCACTGAGAAATCTCCAGACTCCAGGTCCCAAATGAACTTTAGAAAACACTGAGGAAACTGAAAAGCTCTTCATGTCACAGGCTCCCAGGAGCCCCTCAACCCATCCAAATTATGGGTCATAAACTCCTTCTAGACCCTGGCAGGGCAACGCTCTGCCACAATATACAGTATCTCACAAAAGTGAGTACACTCCTCACATTTTTGTAAATATTTTATGATATCTTTTCATGTGACAACACTGAAGAAATGACACTTTGCTACAATGTAAAGTAGCGAGTGTACAGCTTGTAAAACATTGTAAATTTTCTGTCCCCTCAAAAAAACTCAACCTACAGCCATTAGGTCTAAACTGCTTTAACACACCTGTTCCCCATTCACACCTGAGACCTTGTAACACTAACGAGACACATGACAAAGGGGAGGGAAAATGGCTAATTGGGCCTAATTTGGACATTTCCACTTAGGGGTGTACTCACTTTTGTTGCCAGTGGTTTAGACATTAATGGCTGTGTGTTGACTTATTTTGAGTGGACAACAGTGGCGGCTCCTCCATAGAGGGTGCCAGTGCATCACCCCCGCTGTTTTCTGAAAAAAACCCCCAAAAATATAGGCCGCCGGTACGCGCTGTATCGGCTTTTTTTTTTGGAAACTTACTGTCTTTTGACAGGAAGTCCCAAAGCCCATTGGTCTGCCTTTAAATTGCATATATGTGTGCCACCGAAGTGCACGTATATACACTGATTGGCTATGGCCTCAGTCACTGGCCTCCATCCAGATCGCGGGGGCGGGGGTGGGATTGGTGGATGTGCTGGTGCTTGGGATGGAAGTGTCCAGCACAGCACGTCTGTTATTCCCACCGGCTAGCCATGTGGGAGAGAGTGGCTTGACTCCCCTCCGGTACCGTACCCTACTGTTGTGCTGTGTACTGGCTCTCTGTGTACTGGCTCCCTGTGTACTGGCTCAATATACCTGTGTACTGGATCCCTGTGTACTGGCTACCTGTGTATTGGCTCCCTGTGTACTGGCTGAATATACCTGTGTACTGGCTGAATATAATTGTGTCCTGGCTCCCTGTGTACTGGTTACCTGTGTACTGGTTACCTGTGTACTGGATACTTGTGTACTGGCTCCCTGTGTAATGGCTACCTGTGTACTGGCTCCCTGTGTACTGGTTACCTGTGTACTGGTTACCTGTGTACTGGCTACTTGTGTACTGGCTCCCTGTGTAATGGCTACCTGTGTACTGGCTCCCTGTGTACTGGCTACCTGTGTACTGTTACCTGTGTACTGGCTACTTGTGTACTGACTTCCTGTGTACTGGCTACTTGTGTACTGGCTAACTGTGTACTGGCTCCCTGTGTACTAGCTGAATATACCTGTGTACTGGCTACCTGTGCACTGGCTCCCTGTGTACTGGCTGAATATACCTGTGTACTGGCTACCTGTGTACTGGCTGAATATACCTGTGTACTGGCTACCTGTGTACTGGCTGAATATACCTGTGTACTGGCTCCCTGTGTACTGGCTCCTTGTGTACTGACTTCCTGTGTACTGGCTATCTGTGTACTGGCTCCTTGTGTACTGGCTCTCTGTGTACTGGCTACCTGTGTACTGGCTACATTTGTACTGGATCCCTGTGTACTAGCTGAATATACCTGTGTGCTGGCTCCCTGTGTACTGGCTACCTGTGCACTGGCTCCCTGTGTACTGGCTGAATATACCTGTGTACTGGCTACCTGTGTACTGGCTCCCTGTGTACTGGCTCCCTGTGTACTGGCTGAATATATCTGTGAACTGGCTACCCGTGTATTGGCTCCCTGTGTACTGGCTGAACATATCTGTGTACTGGCTACCTGTGTACTGGCTTAATATACCTGTGTATTGGTTACCTGTGTACTGGCAGAATGTGCCTGTGTACTGGCTACCTGTGTACTGGCTCCCTGTGTACTGGCTGCATATACCTGTGTACTGGCTACCTGTGTACTGGCTGAATATACCTTTGTACTGGCTACCTGTGTACTGGCTGAATATACCTGTGTACTGACTACCTGTGTACTGTCTAAATATATCCTTTGTACTGGCTATCTGTTTACTGGCTGAATATACCTGTGTACTGGCTACCTGTGTATTGGCTACCTGTGTACTGGCTGAATATACTTTTGTACTGGCTACCTGTGTGCTGGCTGAATATACCTGTGCACTGGCTACCTGTGTTCTAGCTCCCTGTTTACTGGCTACCTGTGTATTGGCTGAATATACCTGTGTATTGGCTACCTGTGTACTGGCTAATATATCCTTTGTACTGGCTATCTGTTTACTGGCTGAATATACCTGTGTACTGGCTACCTGTGTACTGGCTGAATATACCTGTGCACTGGCTACCTGTGTGCTAGCTCCCTGTGTACTGTCTGAATATACCCATGTACTGGCTACCTGTGTACTGGCTGAATATACCTTTGTACTGGCTACCTGTTTACTGGCTGAATATACCTATGTACTGGCTACCTGTGTACTGGCTGAATATACCTGTGCACTGGCTGCAATACCTGCGTACTGGCTGTATACTGTTATACTGGCTTGCTATACCCATGTACTGGCTGCAATACCTGTGTACTGGCTGTATACTGTGATACTGGCTTGAAATACCTGTGTACTGGCTGCAATACCTGTGTACTGGCTGCATACTGTGATACTGGCTGCAATACCCATGTACTGGCTGAATACTGTGATATTGGCTGCAATACCTGTGTACTGGCTGAAATACCTGTCTACTGGCTGCATAATGTGTTACTAGCTGCTGTGTACTGGCTCCCTGTGTACTGGCTCAATATACCTGTGTACTGGCTCCCTGTGTACTGGCTACCTGTGTATTGGCTCCCTGTGTACTGGCTAAATATACCTGTGTACTGGCTGAATATAGTTGTGTCCTGGCTCCCTGTGTACTGGCTACCTGTGTACTGGTTACCTGTGTACTGGTTCCCTGTGTACTGGCTACCTGTGTATTGGCTCCCTGTGTACTGGCTGAATATACCTGTGTACTGGCTGAATATACTTGTGTCCTGGCTCCCTGTGTACTGGTTACCTGTGTACTGGCTCATTGTGTACTGGCTCCCTGTGTACTGGCTACCTGTGTACTGGCTGCAATACCTGTGTACTGGCTGAAATACCTGTCTACTGGCTGCATAATGTGTTACTGGCTGCTGTGTACTGGCTTCCTGTGTACTGGCTCCCTGTGTATTGGCTCAATATACCTGTGTACTGGCTCCCTGGGTACTGGCTCCCTGTGTACTGGCTACCTGTGTATTGGCTCCCTATGTACTATCTGAATATACCTGTGTACTGGCTGAATATACTTGTGTCCTGGCTCCCTGTGTACTGGCTACCTGTGTACTGGTTACCTGTGTACTGGCTCCCTGGGTACTGGCTCCCTGTGTACTGGCTACCTGTGTATTTTCTCAGTGGGTACTGGCTGAATATACCTGTGTACTGGCTGAATATACTTGTGTCCTGGCTCCCTGTGTACTGGCTCCCTGGGTACTGGCTTCCTGTGTACTGGCTACCTGTGTATTGGCTCCCTGTGTACTAGCTGAATATACCTGTGTACTGGCTGAATATACTTGTGTCCTGGCTCCCTGTGTACTGGCTCCCTGTGTACTGGTTACCTGTGTACTGGCTCATTGTGTACTGGCTCCCTGTGTACTGGCTACCTGTGTATTGGCTCCTTGTGTACTGGCTGCAATACCTGTGTACTGGCTGAAATACCTGTCTACTGGCTGCAAAATGTGTTACTGGCTGCTGTGTACTGGCTCCCTGTGTACTGGCTCCCTGTGTACTGGCTCAATATACCTGTGTACTGGCTCCCTGGGAACTGGCTCCCTGTGTACTGGCTACCTGTGTATTGGGCTTCCTGTGTACTGGCTGAATATATCTGTGTACTGGTTACCTGTGTACTGGCTCATTGTGTACTGGCTCCCTGTATACTGGCTCAATATACTTGTGTATTGGCTCCCTGTGTACTTGCTCCCTGTGTACTGGCTACCTGTTTATTGGGCTTCCTGTGCACTGGATGAATATACCTGTGTACTGGCTGAATATACTTGTGTCCTGGCTCCTTGTGTACTGGCTACCTGTGTACTGGTTACCTATGTACTGGCTACCTGTGTACTGGCTCCCTGTGTACTGGCTACCTGTGTACTGGCTCAATATACCTGTGTACTGGCTCCCTGGGAACTGGCTCCCTGTGTACTGGCTACCTGTGTATTGGGCTTCCTGTGTACTGGCTGAATATACCTGTGTACTGGTTACCTGTGTACTGGCTCATTGTGTACTGGCTCCCTGTGTACTGGCTCAATATACCTGTGTATTGGCTCCCTGTGTACTTGCTCCCTGTGTACTGTCTACCTGTTTATTGGGCTTCCTGTGCACTGGATGAATATACCTGTGTACTGGCTGAATATACTGGTGTCCTGGCTCCTTGTGTACTGGTTACCTATGTACTGGCTACCTGTGTACTGGCTCCCTGTGTACTGGCTCCCTGTGTACTGGCTCCCTGTGTACTGGCTACCTGTGTACTGGCTGAATATACCTGTGTACTGGCTGCCTGTGTACTGGCTCCCTGTGTACTGGATACCTGTGTACTGGCTACCTGTGTACTGACTTCCTGTGTACTGGCTCCCTGTGTACTGCCTACCTGTGTACTGGCTACCTGTGTGGAAGTGAAATCTCTCCTATGGGACACGGGTGGTAAATACATTTAGACAGGGGTTATAACCCCCCCCCCCCCACACACACACACACACACTCTCTATACAGAATGGAAAAATATTGTTTTCCATAGTTCTACTTTAATCCTTGGATAGATTGATAAATAGTCAAAACTGTCACGTTTTGAGTGCTGTCTGTGACTTCATTGGGAAGATCAGCCCATTTTATCCCTGCAACACTAGCACAAAGAA
This sequence comes from Glandirana rugosa, assembly GCA_018402905.1. NCBI lineage: Eukaryota > Metazoa > Chordata > Amphibia > Anura > Ranidae > Glandirana > Glandirana rugosa. The sequence continues at coordinate 2,828,737 of BLSH010276046.1, read as the reverse complement.
TTTGGAAAATGATGGTCATTCTGGCACACATACTGCAGAAGTAGAAACCTCACAAACCTTTCTCCATTCTACTAGAGTTTGTTCCCCCATTGGAGGAATTTCTTATCCCTTCCTGTCTCTCTGACCCTAACCACTTGGACAGAATATAGAGGGAAATCTACTCGATGGGAGCACATACAACAATAAAAACAGGTATTCCATCCATCTTCTGTTCTATGGAAAGCAAAAAGATGTTGTGTTGGCATTGGACATTAATTGTTTTGATATAACATTGTGGTTTCTCTTACACATATTTTTTATTTTTTTTGAGGCTAGAGTTCTGCTTTACTTACAAAAGTAATTTCATTTGAGGCATCTTTACCTGCAATTATTTATGTAAAGGGGAGCCTAATGGACTACGGGAATGCTACATTTCTAAAATATCATAAAGAGAAACTGATTTATGCTTTATCAATATAAAAGTGCATTGTTTTTGGCTTATTGTCCATGTTCTGTTCCGACGCTGATGTGTCTTAGAAAATGTTTTCCTTTCTTATTCCTTCCCAGAGACAGATTTGTACTTCCCTTTGCATAATTTATTCTGTGCTGTGGCTTCTTGACAAACTTCTGCTAGTTGCTAGGAACAAATTGATGTTTCTTTTTATGCCTCTTACTTTTTCTACTACAGTATGTGTACAGTAACGTATATATTTTTACCACTTTTGTCCTGTCCTTTTTGTTAAAAACCGAGCTGATTGCTACATTCCTGTTGTGTTCAATTTAATGTACTGAATAGACATCTTTGTGGAAGGACTGAAAGAAGCTGCTTACACTTGCAGTCTTTATTTGTAACGTAGGCTTTTCAAAATAGCTTTTCAAAGTAATACTCAAATCTTCACACAAAAGACCTGGATATTTGATACTACGTTTTTTGGCCAAGCTCTCTATATGTATATTCAGACTAAGCATTATGCTTTACATAAGTATGTATATTTAGGGCAGACACTTTAATAAAGGGCTGAAGATGTACAGTAAAGCATAGTAACAAGTCATAAATCAGGTCCCAGCTGTCAAATCAATAATTGCTTATTTCTGACTCTGGTTGCTATAGGTATCTTGTTCATTAATAACAGCAAAATAAAAGGTCATGTTCAGTATATAAATCTTTCTAAATCATATTTAAAACTAAACTCTTGTGGAAACAAAAATGTGCAGCTCTATTGAAAAATGAGAAAAGATTAAAAATTGAGCATTAAATATTAAATATAAAACATGGGGGCGTGACCTGGCACCGGAGGGAGGTGGCGGCTTGAGAGTAAGCACCGGCATCAACAATGATTGGGCGCAGCACGTCTGTCACCCAATCCCAGATGGACCCGTCCACTCAGCTCAGCCGCAAAATACCGGCGTTGTTTCGCTCTCAATATGCTGATTCCCAGGCCTCATCACAGGCCTCAGACTGAGGTGCGGCCAGCAATGCCATCACAGCTGACTCCCCGGGAACAGCTACTGCGGGCTCACATACTGCTAATGCGGGCTCACCTGCTGCTCATCCCTCACCTGAGTCTGGCGGACCTACAACAGGTGGGTTTAGACATCAAAAATACCCTGTCCACTTCCATATCAGATCTAAAAACAGACCTCAGAGTGGTGACCTCGAGATTAGACCACGTGGAGTCGGCGGCCATGACTCACAGCGCGGCCACACAGCAAATACAACAGGTCGGAGGCGCAATCTGCGGGTCTGAGGGATTCCAGAGTCTGTAGAGGGACCCCAGCTGCAATCAGTTGTTTGGGCTATATTTAATACTGTCCTGGGGAGACTGCCAGATGCACCTGTGGAAATGGAGCGGTGCCATAGAGCGCTTAGGCCTAGTTGTCGGGACACAGACCCCCCCCCCCAAGGTGCGGTGTGCTGTCTGGTCAATTTCACCCAGAAAGAAGAAATTCTACGCTTATCACACAATCACAGCCACTTAAAGCATGAAGGTGCTTGCATACAACTTTTCAAAGATCTGTCCATTATTACCCTTCAGCACAGAAGAGATCTACGCCCTCTCCTTAATGTTTTGCGGGGCAGGCGGATTGCATATTGCTGGAAATTCCCTTTCTGTCTCCAAGCAAGTGTAGGTAATCACACTGCTATGCTGAGAACACCAGCCAATCTCCTCACCTTCTGTGACACCCTTGGCATGCCAGAGGTTAATGTTCCAGGTTGGTACAGTACCTTATTGCTACTGGAACCCTGGATACACACCCATTCCAAAGCCACTCCGTGTTCCCAAAGAAATAGGCAGCAGCGACGTAGGCCTTCATCTAATTCACCATCGAGATTGTGCGGAGACATGGACACGGATGCCAGCCCAAGAGTTTTGCCATCTTCTGTCCGACACAAAACAAATCACTATGCTTAATGAACACTGACAGGTGCTATGACTTTGTTGTCTTCTTCTTTTATAATTTCAACCCCTAATGACACATGCCAAGCCAACCTATGTTGCCCAGTCTGTCCTCTTTGCTATGGTCCTGGGGTGATATTTCATGTAACACTTAATATAGTGTATCAAGTGTTGGCTACATTTTCCCTATCAGGTGATATGACCCATGTAGCTATACAGCTGGCAATTCTCCTAACTCTTTTCGGAGAGCCTCCCTTATCATTGTATAGCATCAAAATGTTAGAGCTTGGTCTCTGAACATGACAGGTATTGACTTGACAAGGTTAGTTGACAAGGACAGCAAGGGCCGAAGTTCGGCCCCAAGGCTTAAAGTTTCTGAATTTCCCTTGCTATATCCCCTGTTCATGCGACTTGAGAGGGATGCCTGTAACATGCTTACCCGGGCTAATCAGAGATACTTACATCCTCCCTCAGCTACTCTGAGCTATGTGGCTTTACGTAAATTACCAGGAGATAAGGAATATTTTGTTTTTGTCCCAGAGAATTTTGGTAAGGAGACTGCATCACAGACTACTAACAGATACAATGGGGGGGGGGGCACTGTATAAACTCTTCCAGAGGTGGCTCAAATGGTGATGGTAAAACTGTGTTGTATGGTCTTTTATGTTTCTCCCCTTCTTTTTTCTATTCTTGATGCATGATCTCACTTGTCCCTAGTAGAATCTGGACTACCATAAAAGGGCGAAGCCGTGATGAGACAATAAGGACACTAGATATGATATTAATGCTCATGGGTATTAGCTGAATTATAGAAGGTTTACAATCATATCACTAATGTATATGCACTTGCCCAGTGGTGCTCAGTGGAGTATAGCTGTAAGCGTTCCATCCCCCCTGCAGCTTCTGACTTCCTTGTCTGGCTTAAGCCTCTGACTCCAAGTGTTTGGGGAGGTGGGGGGCGCGTAGGGATGTTGCACCTGTTGTTTTTTGAGCTGAGCGGGTGCGGGCCCTTGAGGTGCCCACTGGGTTCAGGGATTCTGCCTCATTCGGCTGCCATGTGCTCGCTGCAGAAAGCTAACTAAGCAAGTTTAAACCTATTGAATACACAAAGGTCTGAAGTAGACACCCTTACTAATTGAACTACAAACCTTAGCCTGCGCCAATATGCTATATCAATGGAAGTAGCTGCTACTTAAAATGGAAAAATGTCATAAATCAGAAAATCTTCACAGAAGAAAGCAGCGCTTGAACATAAATATAATCATTAAACCAATAAATGGAATACACATAATGTCAGAATGTATCAAACAGTACACTTAAAGAGTCCCACACTAGAGTGATGTGTGAACTTCCATGCAAAAGTGGTAAGTAATTAATCATCAGCTGTTGCATACGGACGACACCCTCTCCTTGCAGTATCCACCACCATCCACCTCGTGTTGGTTAAGTGTGCTCGGACCCCCCCAAAAAATGCATTCTTACCAAATAAACATGCTGGGCACTCTCATGCTCAGCTTGTGCGTCTTTTGTGCTTTCAAAAGCACTGAACCATTCAGATGCTAGTCCCCAGCCACGGCTCCTCAAACAGCAAATGAGACTCCAGCAGAGGGATCATATGAAAACAGAAAGTCGCCACATAGTGTAATGTCGTTTTAACAACTATTTATTGAAAAAGAGTAAAACAAAACATACCCCTGTTGTGGGGACGCTTACCAGATAAAAGACTCAAATTAGCATAAGGAAGTAGTGTATGCGGACGCCATCCATCCCAGGGCTATTGCAGACCTCCAGAGACGTGTGACCCTCCGCGTCTAACCCTCTCCGTCCCGCAGTGAGGAACGAGTACTCGCAGGAGCTTCACCGCCTACTTCCTCATCCCAGCCATCCTAGCCAATCACAACACGTTTCGTCACGCTATGGACTTCAACAGGTGATTGGCTAGACGGTAATGACAGCATTATTTAAATAGCCCGCCTCTCCAAGCAAATGAATGCTGCTCCGACCCGCCTACTCAGATGGTTACTGGCTAGTCTAAGGAGGAGGTGGCGTCTGCAGTTAAAAACTTATATTAAAATCACCTAAAAAAAAACATTATTTATTACTTCTGAACAAGTGTGATTAATCATAATAGTCCATACTCCTAGAGACTTCAAACTTGTTATATATATGAACATGATAAGATTCTTGATGTAACATCAAGATTACGATCTACAGACAATTTCAAACCATAGCATCACTATGCAAAGTAGTATCTTTCCACCGTTCTCTCTCAAATCACAAAATAAGTGAACATAAACATCTTTATCCCATTTTAATGTGCTGATTAAGTGCAGTACCTATTGTCTGAACACAGCCTCCATAACAGGACCCAATCCGCACCAGACACTTAATTGCCCATAACTAGTAAGAAAATCATGTATGTAAAAGTATATAAAAATACATAAAACAGAATAAGGAATAAATATAAATACAAGGGAGAGAGGAAGCAAACGACAACGTCCAATCCCTTTTAGAGTAACCGCTGTTCCAAATCCTCATGCATGGATAAATACATATAGGTTATATAGTAATCTGTTACCTTATTTATGAAAAAGTAAGAAAGGTAGGGAGATTCCATATTCATATTTCTGGCACAAATGCCCACAGAGTGTGATTTAAACCTATTGTTGATTTATCTAGAAGAGCTTAATATTGTGAAGCTTATATTGCAATTTACCTGTGCACTTGCACAGTGGCGCACAGTGGTGTATAGTTGTAGATGTTCCGTCCACCCTCGGCCTCTAAGTTCCTAGTGTTTGCCTTACCCCTCTGACTCCTAGGGATTAAAGAGGTGGAGGGTGCTTGGGGATGGTGTGCCTGTTGTTTTTCGCATCGTGTGGGTGGCAGACCCTTGGGGTGACCCCTAGGCTCAGGGATTTTTCCTCATCTCGGCAGCCTTGCGCAAGTAGCGGAAGACTAACCAAAAAAGTTGAAACCTATTGTTGATTTATTGAATGTTTAATAATGCTTCTATGCCAACTTACCTGAAGCTTTCTTATCCGCAGTAATCCAGAAAATACAGTATATGGCTGGGTGGCGGACTGGGGACTCTGCCCCCCGGGATCACACCCCGTTCATATGGTTCTGGCGATAGTTGATCCTATATGGTGATGACATTGATAAAATTTAATAAGTATTCATCTTTTGAGTTGATTTAATACATGCTTTTCTTTTGTCTTCCCTGGTGTATTCAGATATACAAGATGAGGGGCTTCGGATGGAGGTGCACCCATTTACCCCGGGTGTGTCTCGTTCAAACCTCTCCATCCCTTACGGCTGAGGCTTTTTCCATTCTTACATGAAGTCACTAGATGGTCGGTTAGACACAATTACTTTGGTGACAGGTTTCTCTCCCACCTCAGAGAGCCAGGTTCCCCTTTGAAACTAACCGGAGCACCCTCTGTTGCACTACTGCCCCAAATTTTTCCCCATCAGGTGGTTTAGCTGGTTTGAGATCATCTCCGGTATATTTGTAGTAATACCCACAAGTGTGTGTTAATCCTTCCTGGGCAGTGTCCCTTCACTGACCCTTACATAAGCTAGGTTTCCTTTCTTAATCCCCGTCTCTCTATTCCCCCCCCCTTTTTTTTTTCTTCCCACAGACCCTCACCATCTGTTCCTTGCTGACATTATGGGCATACCAGGATACCCCTCAATCATTCCATCTAAGGTACAGGGCTCAGCTCTTCTCTCTTTCAAGGTATACTCCCTAAATATTAAAGGCCTTAATGTACCAAAAAAACATAGCAGTGTTCTTGCGGAAGCGCACCAACATAGGGCGCAAATAGTTTTCTTACAAGAAACTCACTTCAAATCAGGTTCCGTTCCTCGTTTATCCAACAGCAGATTCCCTACAGCTTACCATGCTACCTGTGCTGACTCCAAACTAAGGGATTGTAAATTCTGTTCTCTAAATCATTTTCGTTTCATCTTACTGACCAATTGCTGAATCCAGAGGGTAGATTCCTTTTCTTAAAGGGTATGTGGAAAAATAGGCCTGTGACTTTGGCAAACGGGTACAGTCCCAATTCTAAACAAGTGGCCTTTCTGAAGGAGGTCCTCTTGAAGCTTGACACCTTCCATAAATGGCTATTGATCTTGGGGGGGACTTTAACATGGCTCTGAACCCTCTTGATTCCTCCACTGGTACTTCCCCACTTCCCTTTTCTGCCTTACACCAAGTGAAGCTACAATTGGCCTCTCTAACTCTCCATGACACCTGGCAAACTCTTAATCCTCAGGAGAGAGATTATACCTTTTTCACATCTCCGCATACTTGCTACTCAAGCTTGGACTATCTCCTTATACGTCAAATTGACTTATCTTATCTTCAAAATGCCACCATAGAGAACATGGTGCTCTCTGACCACCATCCGATCACATTGACTCTTGTGTTTCCTGAGAGGGTGACATATACCACAATTTGAAGATTGGACGCATCTCTTCTTGCTTATCCCATTGATTTAGGCACTATTAAACAGAAGCTCGAAGAATATTTCTGCCATAATGACACGCCAGATGTCTCTCCCATGACTCAATGGGAGACTCATAAGATCATTATAAGAGGTCATCTGCTTTCCATAGCAGCCAGAAAAAAGAGAGAGCACCAAACTTTGGTGAAGGAACTTTCTGACAAGATCGCTAGGTTGGAAGCACAACACAAATGTTCACTGGCAGCCCAAAAAAACAGAGAATTAGCGGACACACGCTTACTGCTGGTGAATAATTGTTCAAGAGAGCGACGTCAAATCCTGACTCAAAAAGTGTTCTATGTGCAGGCAACAAACCAGGCAGACTTTTGGCCAAAGCCACACAAAAGCGCCTCCATGGTACATCATGTGATAGATGCAAAGGGAATAACTCATTCCAAAAATGAGGACATTGCCTGGGAATTCCAATGCTTCTATAGTAACCTGTATAATCTTCATGCCCCAGACCGGATGGCTTTCCTGCATTATACTAGAATACCTTTAGGACCTTCTGGCCCCATTGTTCCTTAAGGCTTTTAATACCTTAGCCACTACTCCCTTCTCCTCAGCCAACTTATTGGAGGCCTATATTTCGATCATCCCAAAGGAAAATAAAGACACTTCTCTTCTGAACACAGACATCAAACTGTTTTCTAAAATTCTGCTGACCCAATTAGCCTTTCACGTTCCAACCTGGGTGAGCCTAGATCAGGTAGGATTTGTCCCTGGCAGGGAAGCCAGAGACAATAGTATTAAAGCATTGAACCTTCACCACTGGCTCACTTCTACCCAACGGGAGGGGTTATTCTTGGCAATAGATGCAAAGAAGGTGTTCAATTGAGTGGCATGGCACTACATGGGTGCTGTCCTGGAAGCTCTGGGGATTGGGAAGCTTATGTGTGCTTTCATACCATCCCTATACGCCAACCCGAGAGCCAGGGTCAGAGTTAATGGCCACTTAACGGACGCCTTCTCCATCCTTTATGGAACCAGACAAGGAGGCCCTTTGTTCCCTCTACTCTATACCCCCTTACTATATATCCTCACACTCCTTATCCTTATATAAAAGGCACAGAAATACACACCCGAGAATTTAAAATGCTGCATTTGCAGATGATATACTGCTCTTTCTTTCATCACCATTGACATCACTCCTTAATCTAATGTCAGTTGTAGAACAATTCAAAGCAATGCCAGGAACACTTTCCTTTTAAATGGAAAGCAAAGGCCATCACCTATATAGGTATTCAACTCCCAGCCAAGTTGTTAGATCTCTACGGAGACAATTTTTTATCAGAGTTGAAATCTTTACCGCAAGATCTCCAACGTTGGGATGTGCCCACCATCTCTTGGTTTGGACGAGCATCGATCTTGAAGATGACAGACCTACCACACCTGTTGTACAAAATGCAGACTCTCCCAATCCGTTTGCCTCCTGCCTTCTTCGCGGTCTATAAGAAGATATGTTGAGCATTTCTGTGGGGATCAAAACCAGCGAGGATCGGCTGGATGAAGCCGGTATTGCCTAAATCAAGAGGGGATATCGGCCATCCTGATCTCCAGCGCTATTACTGGACAGTTCACCTGGCCCGGGTAGTAGATTGGAAGTTACATACCTGCTTTAAAGGCTGGGTTAACCAGGCACAGCTGATTTCAGAGTTGAGCTTGGTTCCTTGGCACTCCAAAGGACATATTATGCCTAACGTCCTCTCCCATTTTCTTATTGAACCTACCCTTCAGGCCGTTGACGACCCTTCAGGCCGTGTGTGCAGTCCATGCGCCCTCTGCCAAGGTATGTCAGATTACCCCGGTTAGAGGTAACCCAGACTTTCCCCCAGGCTTAACTAAATCCTTCTTGGCAGCAGAATGGCCCCATGCAGAGATGCAGGCAAAACAATTTTTCAGCAGAAACAGTTTTTAGCGTCATATTGAACTAGTAGAGCTGTCCAAAATGAATTCATTCCCCCTATGGTCGTATATCCAGCTAAAGCATTATCTGGACAATCCTGCCAATAGATATGGATATACCAGGGATCCCACAGTCTTTAAATCGCTCTGTTCGAGGGTGGATCCCCAGAATCATGTGATCTCCACTTTATATACCTCATTATATGAGAAATCCTATGACTATGACAATCTGATCACACATTCTGGAAGTCCACCCTGAACACAGAGATAGACAAGGATGGCTGGGACCGTATACACTTGTACATTCATAAAGATTCCCTTAACGTCAGCACCCAAAAAAATGCACAAAACACCGGATTTGATGCATAAATTTGCCCCCGCGGTCTGAGACGGATGTTGGAAATGCAACAAAGAGATCGGCACTTTTCTTCACATATGGTGGACGTGCCCCTTAATTTGGTTCTCTTGTCGTAAGGTACACGATACAATGACTGCTATCTCCTCACTCCCACTGTAGTTCTCTCCAGCACAATACCTCATTCATTTCTCAAAAATACCCAAGAAAAGATACTATAAATCAGTAGCTAAGCATATGATCAACGCTGGTAGGTTTTGCATACCTGTACACTGAAGGTCAGTTGCCCCCCCTTCAATGAAGGAGTGGGCCTCTCGTATTAACCAGATAGCAGCGATGGAGGAGCTGGTCCATACCACTTTCGATACCATATCCACTTTCTCGGATACCTGGGAACCCTGGATGAAATTTTGGGAATCTCAGTTATATCAAGATTTAATACAGGATAGAGCCTGAGCTAGGCTTTTTACATAACAATTTGCTGAATTTGTAATCAAAAGAATGCCTATGGTCTAAGCTATTGCAATTTGTCACCAGAACCAGATGGAGAGGGCAGCTGCTGGTTCCCCTACCCCCTCACCTCTCTCCCCACTCCTATCCTCTGAGTGGACCTTCTTATCCCCTCCCTCCTCCCTCTCTTTTTTTTTCTCCTTCTTCTTTCCCTATGTCCATCCTCTGTTCTCCTCTGTTTCTTAACACTTTAGTTTTCGTGATTGGGAGTAATGAGGCTGGGTGCGAGCTGGTTCAGCTGGCTCCTGTTCTCATGCCGCCCTTGGCATGTTGCTGGATTTGAGTACAGTTGCGCTTATATTTCCCACTCCTTCCTATTAAGGCCTCTCTAAATACCCTGGAACTCATGCCTAGTTTTGCAGGGGGTTCTAAGGACCAGAATTTATTAGTTAGGTCATTAGAAGGTCTCCTTACTCGAACAGGATAAATACCTGAGGCTGTTTGTTTATTTATAACGCACATTGTCCTGTAATTATTTGTAACCATTTGTATTATGCACAATGAGGTTTACACCCTGTTCCAAATTATTATGCAAATTCTATTTCGGTGTCACAAAGATTAAATATTTTGTTTTTCAGTTTAACTCATGGATGGCATTGTGTCTCAGGGCTCTTTTGATCACTGAAAACAATCTCGGACACCTGTGATAATTGGATTGCCAGGCGAGCCCAATTAAGGGAAAAACTACTAAAGGAGGCTCTTCCACATTATTAAGCAGAGCACCATTTTCAAGCAATATGGGGAAGAAAAAGGATCTCTCTGCTGCTGAAAAGAGTGAAATAGTTCAATGCCTTGAACATTAGATATTTTCACGAAAACTTAAGCGTGATCATCGCACTATTAAGAGATTTGTGGCTGATTCAGAGCACAGATGGGTTTGTGCAGATAAAGGCACATTGAGGAAGATTTCTGCCAGATCCATGCATTGGATCAAGAGAGCAGCTGCTAAAACACCATTACATAGCAGCAAACAGATATTTGAAGCTGCTGGTGCCTCTGGAGTCCCACGGACATCAAGGTTTAGAGTCCTCCAGAGTCTTGCAACTGTGCATAAACCTTCCATTCAGCCACCACTAACCAATGCTCACAAGCAGAAACGGCTGCATTGGACAGAAACATACATGAAGGCTAATTTTCAAACAGTCCTGTTCACTGATGAGTGCCGTGCAACCCTGGATGGTCCAGATGGATGGAGTAGAGGATGGTTGGTGGACAGCCACCCTGTTCCAACAAGACTGTGATGTCAGCAAGGCGGTGGTGGAGTCATGTTTTGGGCCGGAATCATGGGAAGAGAGCTAGTCGGCCCCTTTAGGGTCCCCGAAGGTGTAAAGATGACCTCTGCAAAGTATGTGGAGTTCCTGACTGACCACTTCCTTCCCTGGTACAGAAGGAAGAACTATGCTTTCCGTAATAAAATCATCTTCATGCATGACAATGCACCATCTCATGCTGCAAAGAATACCTCTGCATCAATGGCTGCTATGGGGATAAAAGGAGAGAAAGTCATGGTGGGGCCTCCATCCTCCCCTGACCTCAATCCTATTGAGAACCTTTGGAGCATCCTCAAGCAAAAGATCTATGATGGTGGGAGGCAGTTTACATCTAACAGCAGCTCTGGGAGGCTATTCTGACATCTTGCAAACAAATTCAAGCAGAAACTGTCCAAAAATGCACACGTTCAATTGATGCAAGACTTGTGAAGCTGCTATCAAATAAATGGTCCTATGTTAAAATGTAATGTGACCTGTTAAAATGTTTAAAAAGTTAAAATGTTGTTCAAAGTTTGATTGAAATTTTCGGTTGTTTACAACCTCTAAAGTGTTTTGAAACTTACTGTGTGTAATAATTTGGAACAATGCATTGTAAGTTTTTTATTTTGAAAAAAAATACTGTTATCATTAGGAGGTTTGTTTGAATAAAATTTGAATTGTACTCTTAATAGTTGATAACATGAGAATTATACTGACTGTTGTTTACATCAATTATTTAGGTAGATGAGAAAAATATCATTGGGATAATAATTTGGAACAGGGTGTATTTACTAAAGGCAAATCCACTTTGCTCCACAAGTGCACTGCTAGTGCTCCACAAGTGCACTTAGAAGTGCAGTCGCTGTAGATCTGAGGGGGAAGATCTGGAATGAGGGGAAGCTCTGCTGATTTTATCATCCAATCATGTACAAGCAAAAATGCTGTTTTTTATTTTCCTTGCATGTTCGCCTCGGATCTACAGCGACTGCACTTCCAAGTGTACTTGAGGAGCACTAGCATTGCACTTGTGGAGCAAAGTAGATTTGCCTTTAGTAACTAAACCCCAATGTAATGTACTTGGAAACTCAGTTGTATGCTTGTCAAAATCCTTAATAAAATGTTTATGCAACAAAAAATATAAAACACAAATTAACTTATATGTATATACCTCAAGTGAGACCATATCGTGTAATCAAACTCCAAAAAAATAAGAGCATAAAAGAAACAAGTTCAGAAAAAAGCTGAATATACATAGTCCCAGATATCTTTTAAGCATAAAATCCTTAGAGACAGCTGAAGTGAATGTCAATTCATGAAAGATCAGAATGCCAAAGAGTCCTTATAAATCTCAGTGCAGGAGTGTTAAAAGAAAGGATTCAAGACCATCCAAAGACCCAAGAGAAAAGGGCACGCCACTCATGTGTAGCAATTGGGGGCTTACAGGAAGTGGATGACTACTAGATAATGGTCAAAATGCGTATATAGTAATTTTTAGAACCCACAGGTCTTCCACCACATATTCACAATTCTGGTCATAAAGCATTAAATTGCATCTCCCAGATCCCCACTTGTCTTAAAAAAGCAGTGGTTCTTAGCTGAGTAAATCAGTTTCATAGATCATCAGTCACGGAAATAAAGCAGAACACTTAACAAAGTGAAGTCCCATTGGCACAACAATACATTTATTAAAATGTATTGTACTTACAAGAATCCAATAAAAGAGAAGCGTTTACAGTGTACAGGAAAGAAACTCCAGGGCAAATAAAAACTCTCACCTTTAGCCTTGCAGCTTTGTATAGGCTCCTCTTTTGTACTGTAATTGCTTATTCTCATTTCACTGTACTCTTTGAGCTTCTAACATTGTGCAATATAATCTGTAGAAGGCATAGGTGTGCACAGTCTATTGCATTAGAGTGTGCACCTTAAAGCTCAAACACATATGTGTGTCTGCATGTGTATCTATACTGACAAAGTCAGTAGAGCAGTGAACGGTGTCAGTAGGGCAGAGATTGGTGTCAGTAGCTTTTGTTATTATTTTATTTTTTATTTTTTAAAAAATTGTTTCCCCATTGTGGTGAATTATCATGGGTTTAAACAGGGGGAATCTGCACCACACAGGGTAATTACGGTGTTCCCAGGCATACCTGGCACACCCCTTGAGTACACATATGGTAGAAGGTTAGACAGAGCCCACCTCGTTTCCTGGCTGGAGGACATCCAGCAATATCAAGTTCTTTCACTCCCAGCTTTACTGTCCTTACTGTTATATACATTGAATTTCAATCATGAAGGTTCAACATGTAAATGCAGCCTGCCTAAGAATACACTCTCCTCCAGACTGACATCCATCTATCAAGACATTTTGATATTAATGAGGGTTTCTGAGATGAATACACGAGTACTATGAGAGACAGGGTGATGTGATTAAGCTCTGCTGATTTCCATCATCCAATCATCATTTTCCTTGCACCTGATTCTTTACAAAGTGAAGCTTCACCACATTTACTAAGCTCTGGGGAAAATGAGTGTAGCTGAACTTGCAAAGTGCACAGTCTATTTACCTTTAGTAAATCAACCCCGTTGTCTTCTTATGAAGACTTCAGCAATAATATCTCCCTTTTACCTTGGAGTTTCAGATGCTCAACACCTTTCTTATATTGTTTCACTGTACCTGTTGTATTCTTAATCATATAAATTGCATTAAAGTCCAATATGCAGAGTGAGAAATGGAAACAGCAGATGTGCAGACCTGGTAAGTGAAATGCAGAAAGTTCCTGAAATTTTTAAGAAACTGTTAAACATATAGCAGAATATTATCACCTTCTCTGAATAAATTTACTGTGTGTCTATTGGGAATTATGGGGTTTACAAAGAACTATGTCAATCCTATTCTAATTGGAACTACTTTAAGATGTTAGTTATATACAATCTGCAAAATGTCACTCAGTTAATGTAATGTCTGAATTTTATATATCTGACATCTAATGTGCTGAAAAGCTTTCCCCTCTGGCTAAACATGAATAAGAAAAATATCAATGAATCTGAAATCCTTTTAGAGATTTGTATGAAATGAATAGCAGTTCTTAAAATTCCCACTACACAATATTATCTTGGTTAGGTACATATCATACTGCATTCTCATTACATTCAAAGCTAATTTTAAAATAAATCAATAGTGTTTTGGAAGGAATGGCTACCACAGTCTAAATGTGGCAAGTGACACACAGGACAAGCTCATGGCAGGTAAAGGAGGCCTAAGGGCCTGTTTACACAAGCATAGCCCACTGTTTTAACCCTTAAAAGCCTGCAGTTGCGGTGCAGCCTCGTTCAATTAAATGGGTCAATTTTCAGTGATCAGTACTGCTTGTTTTTGTCATGCCATGACTAAAACCTTGCAGTCTGTGGCCTTATATACCCCTGTATGGCTGTCTTTGCAGCTTAGGGGTGGAGTCTGCGAAGGCTGTAATAAAGCCTGTTTTTACTGCCCCAAGCACAAGTGTAGAACAGGTGGTCCAGTGGGGGTATATATTAAAGGATAGCTGGGCTTTAACCACAAAGGGAAAATACTCCTCAATACTGCTGTCAGGGGGCCTGTGTAAGCCGAAGTTGTTGGGGCAGCATTAAAAAAAGGTGAGTTTCAATAACAGAGAGCCTCTATGTAAATCACTGCTGCTGAATCAGTAGGTTGTGTCGGACACGCTCAGAGTGTAGGCCTAAGTCTTCATGTGAGAGCTAAGAGACACAGGGCCAGATTAAGAGCATCATGGGCCTGGTGATGAGGATTTTGGTGGGCCTTAAGGCCTGTGCGCTGGCATGCGCCCTGAGGTAGAAGGGTGCAGCCATGCAGAGCTAATACAACACTATGGAAGCAGAGTACCAGGCTTCCGTTAGAACTGCCCACCTTGCAGCTATTATTAATTCCGCATCCAGTGTCTTTCAGGTGGTGTGTGCAGAATTCAGGGACGGTCAGGCCAGGGGAGATCTCTCCCCATCTGCCCATTGCTTTCCGTGCATGGCCTGTTCTTTTTGGGTGGCTGGGCCCAGAGCTTTTCTTCTCAGAAAATAGGTGCAGTAACTCCCTGCCCTCCCCCTTTCTATGAAGGAGCATGCCACATCATAGGGAGGGTGTGGCCAAATTCCAGTGGGAGGGTCTTAAAGGGGCATTGTTAAATAAAACCAGGTGTGCATGACACACACAGCGCTGAGCACAGGACTACATTATACCAAGAGCGCTGGGCACAGGACTGCATAATACACAGAGGTCTGGGCACTGGACTGCATAATAAAAAGAGCACTGTGCACAGGACTACATAATACACAGAGCGCTGGGTCAGGACTGCATAATACATAAAGTAATGGGCACAGGACTGCATAATGCACAGAGCGCTGTGCACAGGACTACATAATACACAGAGCGCTGGGTTTAGGACTGCATAATACACAGAGCACTGGGCACATGACTGCAAAATACACAGAGCTCTGGGCACAGGACTGCATAATACACAGAGCACTGTGCACAGGACTACATAATACACAGAGCATTGGGTCAGGACTGCATAATACATAGAGTACAGGGCACATAACTGCATAATACACGGAGCGCTGGGTACAGGACTGCCTAGTACACAGAGCACTGGGCACAGGACTGCATAATACACAGAGCACTGGGCACATGACTGCAAAATACACAGAGCTCTGGGCACAGGACTGCATAATACACAGAGCATTGGGTCAGGACTGCATAATACATAGAGTACTGGGCACAGGACTGCATAATACACAGAGCGCTGGCTACAGGATTGCATAATACACAGAGTGCTGGGCACAGGACTGCATAATACACAGAGCTCTGTGCACAGGACTACGTAATACACAGAGCGCTGGGTTCAGGACTACATAATACACAGAGTACTGGGCACAGGACTGCATAATACACAGAGTGCTGGGTACAGGACTGCATAATACACAGAGAGCTGGGCACAGGGCTGCAGAATACACAGAGCGATGGGTGCAGGACTACATAATACACAGAGAACTGGGTACGGGACTGCATAATGCACGGAGTGCACAGTGTGCTGTGCACAGGACAACACAATACACAGAGCTCTTGGGCACAGGACTACATAATACACAGTTTGCTGGGCACAGGACTACATAATACACAGAGCACTGAGTATGGGACTGCATAATACCCATCGCTGGGCACAGGACTACATAATACACAGAGTGCTTGGCTCATGACTACATAATACACCTGGGCACAGGACTACATAATACACAGCGCGCTGGCCACAGAACTACCAAATACACAGAGCGCTGGGCACAGGACTACATAATACACAGAGTGCTGGGCACAGGACTACATAATACACAGAGTGCTGGGCACAGGACTACATAATACACAGAGTGCTGTGCACAGGACTGCAAAATACACAGGGCATTGGGCACAGGACGGCATAATACGCAGAGCTCTGGGCACAGAACTACAGAATACACAGAGCACTTGGCACAGGACTACATAATACACAGAGTGCTTGGCACAGGACTACATCAAATACTGAGTGCTGGGCACAGGACTACATAATACACAGAGCACTGGGCACAGGACTGGATAATACACAGAGCACTTGGCTCAGGACTACATAATACACAGCACACTGGGCACAGGACTACATAATACACAGAATGCTGGGCACAGGACTACATAATACACAGAGCGCTGGGCACAGGACTACATAATACACAGAGTACTGGGCACAGGACTACATAATACACAGAGGGCTGGACACAGGACTACATAATACACAGAGTGCTGTGCACAGGACTGCAAAATACACAGGGCATTGGGCACAGGACTGCATAATACGCAGAGCACTGGGCACAGAACTACAGAATACACAGAGCACTTGGCACAGGACTACATAATAAACAGAGTGCTTGGCACAGGACTACATAAAATACTGAGTGCTGGGCATGGGACTACATAATACACAGAGCACTGGGCACAGGACTGGATAATACACAGAGCACTTGGCTCAGGACTACATAATACACAGCACACTGGGCACAGGACCACATAATACACAGAGTGCTGGGCTCAGGACTACATAATACACAAAGCGCTGGGTTCAGGACTATGAATACACCGAGCTCTGGGTTCAGGACTACATAATACACAGAGCGCTGGGTTCAGGACTATGAATACACCGAGCTCTGGGTTCAGGACTACATAATACACAGTGGTGGACACTGATAGGCAGCACTGATAAGCTGCACTGATGGGCACTTATGAGCTGCACTGAAGGGCACTGATAGTCAGCACTGGTGGACACTGATAGGTGGAACTGATGAGCTGCACTAATGGGCACTGATAGGTGGCACTGATGAGCTACACTGATAAGTGGCACTGATAGGCAGCACTGATAGGCAGCACTGATGGGCACTGATAGGCGGCACTTATGGGTACTGATTTGTGGCATTTATGGGCACTGATAAGGCAGCACTAATATGCAACACTCATGGGCACTGATAGGTGGCACTGGCACTAACAGGTGGCACTGATGAGCTGCCCTGATAGGTGTCTGGCACTGGCGCTGACAGGTGGCACTGATGGTTACTGATGAGCTGCGCTGATAGGGGGCACTGGCATTGATAGGTGGCACTGATGAGCTGCACTAATGGACACTAATAGGCCTAGGTGTAGGAGGGGCACTGATAGAACCCCTGCCCACCCTTCCAAAGAGTTAACCCACTTCAGCCAGGCCAGTACACTGAGGCTGAGCTGCACAAACCAATGCACTTATCTGCTCGAATTCCCCAGCCCCATGCAGAGGCAGAGCTTACTTGTTGTTGTACGGCGATTCCTTCGCTTCTCCTTGCTTGCAGTGGCGCCGCCTGCACTCCTTTCCCATGAGCCTCTCAAGCCGCCCTCTGGATGATGTCACGCCACCCGGGGCATCACTCTGGACTCCAAGGGGAGGAGCTCGCTCAGCCTCAGGGCACTGGTACAGAGGCTATGCATAATGCAGCACAACATTCTCTGCAAGGCAATGTATGTAGCAGCCACTGCTGGCTGGCTCACAGCTCACTGTCTGTATTGCTGCCTATAATTCAGCTGTCCGGAGAGACTGCAAGACAATGTAGAGGCCGGCCGGAGGTTGGCGGATGGTAATTGTGTGTAGAATCTTTGTATTGGGCCGATAGTTTGGTAGGGGCATGGAGCTGCAGCTCCAATAGACCCTGCGTTAATGCGGCCCTGAAGAGACAGGTAGGCGTAAAGCACAAAGTGTTACTAAACCCACAACAGTAAGAATCTGTCTATATATGCAGGATAGCATGCTTGTTATACTCACTGTGTTAATCCTCTGTATTGTGCAAAAAAGGCTCTTTGATCTTGTATATATAGATCCTCCCCCTCCTGCAGGGTCACTCTTGGCAAGGCCAGATAATACACAGTGAGGGTAGTACTGCTGCACATGCTCAGTTTGAACTCTATTGCTGGAGAGAACATTTGCTTGTTTGAGCTGAGCTTTTCAGGTCCCACGATATTCACATCACACATGTGGGCATGTATACAGATCTTAAATGACAGCCCAGTCCCTCCCTCCTCCTCCATGCCCAGTAACTAAAATGAACACAGTGGGTGGGATGTCACATATTGATTAATGGATGATCCACCTCCCATAGTAGCATGAGGCTCATGCTGTAGTGGACATCTCCTCCTACCTGAACACTCAGCACTCAGGCAGACCCTGCAGTTTATCATGTGACCGTTGCATACAGATAAGCCAAAAAGGTATATAGCGGCAGTATTTGACTGTAAAAAGAAGATTTATAAGCTGTGGGCACGGGGGGGGGGGGGGCAATTTTCATATCACTGGGTCTAGTAACACTTTAACAAAGCTCTCCAAAGGCTTTGCAAAGCAAACACCTTTTTTTACATGGCTAGTCTAGTACACACAGAGCAGTTGCATCACTTTGCATCCCATTACATTTATTTTGAATTTGTCTGCAACATGGGTTACAACTTGCAAAGATTGCCAAGGGGAGCATGCCACAATCCCATTCTAAACACTTTGTGGAGCGTTAAGGCAAGATTCTTTTCCTGCCCCCTGGGAACAACTAGCAGTTGAGGGGCAGTATAGCTCCATTGTATAGCTATGTTTCCACCTCCACATAATCATTTCCCCTTTAACTGCAGAGGCAACAGCTGGAAGCACACACATATCATGGTCACTGCAGGAATTATAGTTGTTCTTGGCAGGTGAAGCTCCCACTGAACATGACCCATTCAAGTGAATGGGGCTGTTCTGCAAGCATCTTGCAACCACAAGGTTGTGGCAGGGCTTGAGGGGTTAAAGCAGGCAGTGACGAGGTGATACAACTCCTCCTCACTGAATCAAATCTAAATTAAAATTGCTTTTCAGAGACCAAAGCTAATGTGAATGATCCCAAAAAATAGGCATTCTTGAGTTTCTTTCCCACAAGGGCTGAAAATAGGCAGTTGGGTCACATTTTTAATGCTTCCCAAACACCTATCAATGGCACTCAAAATTGTTAAAATAAGGGCAGATGAAGGTGTTCACACTGCAATATTAGTGTTGCCTCGCATTGCGGTGAGGCAAAAATAACGTTGCCTGCAGAATTTGGCAGGCATTGACGCTTTTTTAACTGCCTCCATTCATTTCTATTGAAACACAACAAAAACACACCGTAAATGCACTGCAAATGCAACTATGGCATTTACAGTGCATTTAGGGTGTAATTGAAAAGCATCAAAAGTGGTCATTTCCATTTTAGCCTTTTACAAAATAAAAATAAAAACACCACACAGGGCGTTTGAGGAGTGTTTCCTGACACAATATGAATGCCTGTACAACACATCCAAAATGATCATTAACCCTATAAGTGTGTTGATATGCTTTAAGGTTTCTTTAAAATTCAAAACCTCTTTGAAAGAGCTTTACGACCATTTAAACACCTCAGAAATGCATCCATACAGCAAACTAATGCTGTAGGGGTTTTATAAGCTTTTCTACTCTCAATACTCATTTGAATTAACCACTGTGAATGACTGTAGACAGACAGAGGTAGTCTGCGTGTTAACTCTTCATTGGAAGGCCTTGTGTTAATCTTCTTCCTTGACAAATAGAGGTGGTCTGACAGCCTTATAAAACATCTTGTCTCTCAATGCCCTTGTGAATTACCCAAGTAGTGTGGGTTAAAGTTAACATGGTTTGGTTATGAAATAAAAATTCAGTGTCTCAGTTCCCTTCTTTAAACTAAAACCCACATGTTTGAAGGACATGCTACTTTGAAAATGTCTGTCAGTGGACACCACACCCATTTTAATATGGGATAAACTGAAGAAAATGAGTAAGAATTGCAGAGGATGCAAAAAATTAATATAATAAAGTGTCAAAAACTATTGAAAAGCCTGACTTGTTATTAAGGTGGTTGTAAACTGTGGCTGGTAAAAAAAACACCTGTAAGGTAATTGCATTATGTGCTACAATTAATTGCATACTAGCACATTATGTAATTCTTAACTTAGAAGAAGCCCTCCAGTGGTGCCTGCTGAGAGGGCTGACATCTTCCGCTGGTCATTCTTCCGGGTTTGACATTCCATGCGCCAGTGATGTCACATTTAGGAGATATTCATTTTACCTACAGGTAAGCCTTATTGTAGGTAAAAATAACAAAGCTGGCTTTACTACCATTTTAAGTACTTTTGAAGCATTATGTATTGTTCCTATCTATATGTTCATCTCTATGAAAACTATAAAAAAACAAAACAAAATAAAATATTGAAAGAAAGCATCTTGGCTAATGTCTTAATACAAAACAGACCTATTTATTATCGTAGTAATATTTTGACCAGGACTAAGTAGCCCAGAACAACTGAAAAGAGGTCCAGAGTAGAGTTGAGCGAACCCGAACTGTAAAGTTTAGGTTCGTACCGGACTTTAGGGTGTCCGTGTCTCGAACCCGAACCCGGACATTTGAGAAAAAGTCCGGGTTCGGGTATTTTTTCGCACCTGTTGAATAGCTGCAGGGCAGCCAATGAACAAGCGTATCACATCGGATTCTTACCCCAGCTGAATCTTCTTTATTCACCAAAGGACTTAACTTTTGCCCTACCCAACGTTTTGACCTATTTGGAACATTATTGGATATCAGCCGGATTGTCCATAATGTTACAGTTAGACACCATTACCATACAGACAATGCAGAAACTCGGTCTAAACCTTCTCCTTGCATGGATGATACTGATGATACTAACAACTGTTTTTCCTTTCAGGAGCAGTGTATGTCCAGAGATTTCATTGATCTCATGGAGGAGGGCTCTCAGGTTTCCTTGATTGGAGACATTGAGAGCACTGGAATGCACAGGGCAAATCTCAGGAGACGGTTTGGTTTTTACCCTGTGCAGTCCAGAACCTCTGGAATGGATACCTTCCAAAAATGTGTTGAATGGGATTTAACTAGAGTTGAGAGAATCCGAACTGTAAAGTTCGGCTTCGTACCGGACTTTAGGGTGTCCATGACCTGAACCCGGACATTTGAGAAAAAGTCCGGGTTCAGGGTTCAGGTATTTTTTCGCCCCTTTTTAGCGCCTGTTGAATAGCTACAGGGCAGCCAATCAACAAGCGTTTCACTCATTTGCCCTTAGAAGCCATCACAGCCATGCCTACTAATGGCATGGCTGTGATTGGCCAGTGCATCATGTGACCCATCCTCTATATAAGCTGGAGTCACGTAGTGCTGCAAGTCACATCATCTCATACTAGTGTAGGGAGAGGATGCTGCTGCTGCTGCTGTGAGGGGCAGATTAGCTTCAGAAAATCATCTCATGCTAGTGTAGGGAGAGGATGCTGCTGCTGCTGTGAGGGATAGATTAGCCTTAGAAAATCTGTTAAAAACAACGATTTATTGGTGGGTGGGTGCTAGAGGAGATTTTTGTTTGCTAGAGTACATTTTGTTTGCTAAGCAAAGTGCCTCATATAAAACCTAAGCAATTTTTCTGTTTGTTAGGTGGGCGTTTGCAGCCATTTTTGCAAGTGCAGTGCACTTGCAACTGCTTGTGTGTCAGGGACACTACTATCGTGTTCTGTTAGTTCAGTTGGCAACATTTTGGCATATTTAAATACTGCTTTTACATTGCAGTTAGACAAATTAAAAAATGTTTTGTTTTTTTTTGTGCAAAATATTACATTTGCGGCCAGCGGGGCATTTCTTGCACAAAATTAAAAAGTGTGTCTACATTGCCGGTTTAAAAAAAAAGAAAAATTCTAAATACTACATTTGCGGCCAGCGGTGCATTTCTTGCACAAAAATAAAAAGTGTGTCTACATTACTGGTTTAAAAAAAAAATATTCTAAATACTACATTTGCAGCCAGCGGTGCATTTCTTGCACACAAATAAAAAAGTGCATCTACATTGCTGGTTTAAAAAATATATATATTCTAAATACTACATTTGCGACCAGCGGTGCATTTCTTGCACAAAATTAAAAAGTGCATCGACATTGCTGGTTTTAAAAAAAAATAAAAAATAGTGCTACGTAGTACATTTGCACCTTGCTGTGCATTTCTTGCACAAAATTAAAAAGTGCGTCAACATTGCTGGTTAAAAAAAAAAATAGTGCTACATTTGCACCTTGCTGTGCATTTATTGCACAAAATTAAAAAGTGCACCTACATTGCTGGTTTAAAAAAAATAGTGCTATATAGAACATTTGTACCTTGTTGTGCATGTCTTGCACAAACTTAAAAAGTGCGTCGACATTGCCGGTTTAAAAAATAATATAAATTTGTGCTAAATTGTACATTTGCGTCCAGAATGAGGAGAGCGTCAAATAAGGGACGTGGTCGTGGTGCTGCTGGTGTTAGTGGTGTTGGGGAAGCTCCTGTTGCAAGGAGAGGATGTGGTCGATCTGTGCCAGATACACGCACAAGTGAAACACCTTCCTTAGGTACGAGTAGCCGACAGAACCTTCATCGTTATATGGTAGGCCCGAATGTCGCTCAATGAATGGTGAGGCCAGAACAAGTACAGGCGATAGTAGATTGGGTGGCTGACAATGCCTCCAGTTCCTTCACATTGTCTCCCACCCGGTCCCTTGATGAAAGCTCAGAGTTGGCACCTGAACCCCATGGCCATCTGTCTTTCACCTCAGCCCCTTGTAAATCAGCCAAGCAGTCTGAGCCCCAAGTCATGCAGCAGTCTCTTATGCTGGTAGACGCGCTGCTTAGGGCATTCCGAAATGACACCGGGGGCTCAGTGGAAGCACAAGGCAAAGGCAGAGGAGGAGGAAGAGGTCACCAAGGTAGCTGCGGCACCGCCAGCACCTCAGAAGGCAGGGTTAGCATGGCCGAAATGTGGAAAGGCTTTGTCAGCAGCACGCCACAACAAACAGCACCACCAGCTGATAGGCAACGTCTTAGCAGGAGGCAGCATTTCAGCAACATGGTGGAACAGTATGTGTGCACATGCCTACACGTACTGACTGATGGGTCTGCCCCATTCAACTTCTGGGTCTCCAAATTGGGCACATGGCCTGAGCTTGCCCTTTATGCCTTGGAGGTGTTGGCCTGCCCTGCAGCCAGTGTATTGTCTGAACGTGTGTTTAGCACGGCAGGGGGCGTTATCACTGACAAGTGCAGCTGCCTGTCCACAGCCAACGTGGACAAGCTAACGTTTATTAAAATGAACCAGGCATGGATCCCACAAGACTTGTCTGTACCTTGTGCAGAATAGACATTTATACCGGCCTCACACAGCCATTGGTATACTTAAGTGAACTTATTCTTTTTTTTAATATAGAACATAAGTCTTTATTAGAATTTGTAACAGGAGAAACATGAAAAATAAACCATGGTACATTTTATATGGAAAAAGTGAACCCGTGCTAGAACATCTCTGGGTTTGTCTGCAGATAGTGATCTTTTTTTTTTTATATATGTCGCTATATTTTGGGGGCTACCCCAATTAGAAAAAAAAAATAAACAAACAAAAAACAGTGTTGGCTACCTCCTCCTCCACCGCCACTTCCACCTACACCGCCACGTTCACCGCCTCCTCAACCTCCTACTCCACATCCACCTCCTCCTCCATTTTTTATTTTTTTATGTGATTTTAAGTTATTTCCCTATCCACATTTGTTTGCAGGGCACTTGTCCTACTCTTACCCCCCTTTTGCTTCATTTTGCAGCCCTCTAACCCTTTCCAGGACTTTTTAGAGCCATTTTAGTGCCCAAAAGTTTGGTTCAAAATTTACTTCAATGGGGTTCGGGGTCAAGTTCGGGGCCGAACTTGAACTTTTTCGCGATGTTCGGCCGAACCCGAACATCCAGGTGTCCGCTCAACTCTAGTCCAGAGTGTTCAGTGTTATGTAAATGTTAAGGGATATTTCCAGGAAAATTGTAATTTCCAGGATCCCTCTATGCAAGGCCACTGAGAGAAGCTCCCTCTCACAGGCTTATTGATGATAGGTATTAACCAGTTAAGGACACTGGATGTGTTACAGACACCCAAAAAAATCATCAATGTACACAGGATCTTTTCAACACACTCTGGTGTCCGTTTATGAAACTGTGAACAGCAGTGATCCCAAGGATCGCCGCTGATCACAGTTTGTATTTGGTTTATGAAACAGAGATGATCAGGGGAGAACCTATTCTCTGCCAATCATTTCCACACATGGAGAAGCTGTGATTGACTGACACAGAAATGGCCAGTTTATGAAGCTATGATCTTCGAATTCGAGTGAAGAGAGAATCCCGGTCGAAGGAGGAAGATTACTGACTTCCTTCTTCCTAGGTAAGACCCCCAACACAGTAACCATGTCCCCCATCTTGTATATGTGTATATATATGCATATATATAATGTGTGTGTGTTTATATATATATATATATTGTGTAGGGGTACTAATTATTTTATTAACAAGGTGGGCGGTCTCCTCTGAGAATGTCAGTTACTGAGCAGTTATAATTTCTCACTGCTTAATACATTGACATCTATGTGTTTCGGTGAATTTCTGGTAATGTAATCTCATTATGTCTCACGAGATTCCAGTATCCGGGGGCATTCTCCACTGTTGGAAGCGTTTGTAGATCGCTTCACTTCACAAAAGGTGAAGCGATCTATAAACTGGCACATTTTTTCCACTGCTTAATAAACGGACACCTCTGTCCTTTCGCCCCTCTGCTGTGCCCCCTCCAATGACCAGCAAATCACAGCTCTGAAAATGAAGTCAGGACTTGCTGCGTAAATACAACTGGTCTGATCTGTCGAAAAAAAAAAAATTGTACGCAGTGTTTATTCATTCCAATACCAAACAAAGAAATACCAAAAAAATATTTCTTTTGTATCTGATCTCTTTAATTCATCTGCAGATTAAAGTAAGTAAAAAAAGTTTTTTGTTAACAAAATGTTTTTATTTAACCATTTATTAACCCTTAGTTTACCCTTTAAACTTATTCATCTGACATACAAGAGTGGATAAACTGTAACTGGCTAAAACTGAACCTAAGCAAAGCAGAAGTTATTTAATTTGAGGGCAGAGTCTAACATCACAGGGGTTGATTTACTAAAGCTTGAAAGTGCGAAATTTGGTGCAGCTCCACACAGAAACCAATCAGCTTCAAGGTTTTATTGTCACAGCTTGATTGAACAAGCTAAGGTTAGAAGCTGATTGGCTAACATGCACAGTTGCACTGTTTTTTGGACTCTCCAGCTTTAGTAAATCAACCCCAAAGTGTCAGCAAACTCATTCGGCTAATTTAAACCTTGTCCACTGTAAGTTCACCTTACAGATTTTTTGTAAAGGTGAATTTACACTTTAACTCAGTGGTTCTCAACTCTGGTCCTCAGGACCCACTAACAGGCCAGATTTTAAGTATTACCTTGGGGAGCTGCAGACTAGAATACTGCAAGCACTGAGCAGCAAATTATATCACTTGTGATGTATTTCAGTTATCTTGCAAACCTGGCCTGTTAGTGGGTCCTGAGGACCGGAGTTGAGAACCACTGCTTTAACTGAACAAAATGAAGTTAGAAGCTGATTCGCTACCATGCACAGCTGCACCAGATTTTGCACTTTCTAGTTTTAGTAAATCAACCCCAAAGTTTTCTTATACCAAGCACTACAAAAAATGTCAAGCACTAAATAAATGAAATGGCTCATTTTTCATTTGTCTTTACCCAATAAGTGGTTGAAATCATTACAATTAATGTTTTAATTGAAACATGTGCTAAGAAAATATGCAGGCTCCAATAACTAGTCTTTCTCTGGTTTCAATATTTTGTTTACATCATTTAACTAGAAACAGTATACAGCCAATGGATTCAGAACTCCTGACACACCTACTGCTAGTCAATAATTCAGAAAGAGTTAAGATCTTTGAATTATTATATTAGCCAGGCTACCAGCCATTTAGTGGTACCTTTACAGCAATGTCAATTCACACAGTGCTTTACATATATATTGTACATTCACATCAGTCCCTGCCCTTAAGGAGCTTGCAATCTAAGGTCCCTAACTCACCTACATTCACATACTAGGGCCAATTTAGACAGGACCCAATTAACCTACCAGCATGTCTTTGGAGTGTAGGAGGAAATTTGAGCACTCATAGGAATCCCACACAGGCACAGTGAGAACATGCAAACTCCAAGCAGATAGTGTCATTTGAACCCTAGTGCAACTAGGCAGACCACTTAGCCACTGCACTAAGACCCCTTTCACACCAGGGCCGCCCGAGTGCTAGTGGTAAAACACCGCTAATTTGCGAGGCTTTACCGCTCGTTATAGCGGCGCAATGGCGTCGCTATTCTTGCGGCGGTGGTGCGCTTTTAAACCCCCCACAAGGGGTTAAACAGGGGTTAAAAGTGCCGGTTAGCGGCCCTCCCGAAGCGGTGTTCGGGAGCGTTGCCCCATTGTTTTCAATGGGCAGGGGTGGTATAGGAGCGGTGAATACACCGCTCCCACACTGCTCCAAAAATGTGGCTTGCAGCACTTTTTTTACCATCCCGCAAGTGCACCACCCCAGTGTGAAAGCACTTGGGCTTTCACCCTGGGGTTTATTGGGGGGAGTTTTGCAGGCACTTTTCTATCACTATTTTTAGCGCAAAAGTGCCTGAAAAACATTTTGATGTGAAAGGGGTCTAAGTGTGGGATTGTTTATGAGGAGATATCTTTAACTAGTTAGTCAATGTTTTATGTATTCAAGAGATAACATGAGAAATAAAGCAGATTAATAACAGGGAGGAAAACATATTTGCAGAAGAAGGCACTGCCTACTGTAAGAAGAAGAATGCTATAATTAATTTAACACTGGTTAAACTAAAAAGCTCTTCATCTCTCTTGTATTTTAACCTCTCTATGCTAACACTTAGATTCTGACATCTGGACTACCTGTTTCTTCCTTCTGTTCAGAGTCTGGTCTGTGTTTACAAAAAAAGCAGCTGGAAGCAAGCAGTCTATTATATTCTTGTAGAAAGGTCACAGTAGTTGTGAGATAAGCAACAATCATAAATCATGATGCTGTTCTGGGCCAGGGGGATGAAGTACACCTGGGTATATGAGAGAAAGTGACAGTCTACCTGCAAACTCTTGGAGAATTTAACAATCCTTTGCATTCTTGCTGCTGCCTTGCACCTCTTCGTTAAGAACTACTCCTTGCCTTTCTTCTGTTACAAGTAAAGTTGCATAAAGTCAGGTCTGTTTATAAAACTTACACTGCATTTTTTACAGGATTTTTCTGTTTCACAACATTGCAGACAGACATTTTTTGCAGGCTGTGAGTGGCAGTTCACACATATGCGATGACAAGCATTGCATATGATTCGCACCACATTGCTGTGCAGATCACATGCAATGTCTGTGTGATGCGAATTACAGCCATACAAACTGTATGGCTTAAATCACATCGCATTGACACCAAAATGGTGCAGGACCCTTTTGTTTGGTCCGCACTGGAATCGGATCGCATGGTATCCTATTTCTGCACCATTTGACAGTTCACACTGCGATATGTGAACCGATCTGGGGGTTCCAGTAACTTTCTATTGACACCCGCAGCGGTTCGCATAGGGCAGTGTGAATCGCCGGTGGGTAACATGCGATGCGGGAACCGCACTGGAATTGCACGGGTTCTCGCATCGCATATGTGTGAACCGAAAACTGAACTTACTATTCTTCATGGCAGTTCAGTAATTTAGCTTGGTCCTCAAACTGCAAGTGATGGGACAATAAAGGATAAGCAGAACACTGGTGATAGCATCAATCTGCTCTTGTCTCCTGAGGGAATGTTTAAAGATGAATTCTAGGTTTGGTATATTTTTATGGTAACATCATGATCTCCACCCTATCCAATCAGATAATTGTATTTTCATTCAGAAAATGCAAAGTATTCTGTAAATGGGGCTCATGCTGAGCAGCCAACCTCATGTGATCAGAATGCAACCCAGCTGTTCGGAACAGGAACTGGAAGCTAGAGTAGATCACTGGAGTAGCTGTGTCTATGTCAGTGATTTACAGCTTCCAGGAGTCAACAGTTTGAAGTTGAATTCCAGGTATGTCATATACAAACTTACATTAGTCCGAGCTGGACCAATGTAATTATGTAAAAATATACCATAGATGGAATTCAGCTTTAAATTGTTAACTGACATTATTGTGTGAAGCAGTAGAGCTTTGACTGGCTCAGAGTGCCAACCATTCCTCTGCCAGTGTTAGTGCTGCGATGCAAGGAAAGCCAATATATGGACAAAATAAGATGTTTTTGATAGCTTGTTTAATGAATATATAACTGAATTAAATGGACATATAGCCATTCCAAAGACTGCCACTGTCTTCCTTTTCAGTCCAAGGGTGCACAGTCCTCTGAGGTCACTTCTTTCTATACACCGCAAACAGTCTATTCAAACCCCCACATCACTCCCATGAGGTTAAAATATATATATTGATCCAGCACATGCACAAACACTCCACCCAGCTGCCTCTGACAAATGCTCTATGATTTAGCTCCAGAGACATGTTAGAAGAGGCAGCTGGGTGAAGTGTTTGTGCATGTGATGGAACAATAAAGTTATTTTTAGCCCCAGGGAAGTGGTGTATGGCTCCATACAGATTGTTTGTATTTTCTTGCAATCATAAATATTTAAAAGTATGCTGATGACAGAAATTATTAGCAATTTATTCTTCTTGACCATAGACATTAAAAGTATGAGAAGCTTAAACACTTACTAACTGATTCATTTGTATAATTATAGGTATTGATAATGAAAATCCTGCACTAAAAAGTGCTAAATATTGACAAATAATCATTAAAAACTATAGTGCTAACAGCTGCACTCACCAATACCCACATACAGAATGGGAAGAAAAACAATATATATATATATATATATATATATATATATATATATATATATATATATAT
>BLSH010276046.1:2788534-2799370 GCA_018402905.1 Glandirana rugosa | reverse complement strand
TGCCTCTCACAAATGCTCTATGATTTAGCTCCAGAGACATGTTAGAAGAGGCAGCTGGGTGAAGTGTTTGTGCATGTGATGGAACAATAAAGTTATTTTTAGCCCCAGGGAAGTGGTGTATGGCTCCATACAGATTGTTTGTATTTTCTTGCAATCATAAATATTTAAAAGTATGCTGATGACAGAAATTATTAGCAATTTATTCTTCTTGACCATAGACATTAAAAGTATGAGAAGCTTAAACACTTACTAACTGATTCATTTGTATAATTATAGGTATTGATAATGAAAATCCTGCACTAAAAAGTGCTAAATATTGACAAATAATCATTAAAAACTATAGTGCTAACAGCTGCACTCACCAATACCCACATACAGAATGGGAAGAAAAACAATATATATATATATATATATATATATATATATATATATATTACAGCTATGTAGCATTTTCTTGAAGTGGAACTGAACTCAAAAAGTAAAATTTGCTATGTTTTACGGAACATTTAGAAATGTTAAAGAAGCTTCCACCCAGAAAACTTTTTTTCCCATGTTTCCTGTCCTGTAAATGCAATAAATAAAATGTGCTAAAATGTTTTTTTAAACCTACCAGAAGTCTCTTGTTGCTAGGTGGTGGCATCTAATCTGCTACTTCCGGGTCAGCTGTGCTCCACATCACTTCCTGTGTCACTAGTGCTCCTGGGAAATGTGAGTCATAATTTCCCAGGAGTTCGTGGGCATCCCTGTGTGCACAAATTGCGCTGTTTCCCAACTGGAAGTGACGTGATTGGATAAACTATCAGTGATGTGCCCGGGGATTCACTGCGCATGCACGAGATCGGGAGGTGCATACTGGTTAACACAGCATGCACCTCTTTTAGGAAAAAGGCAGAAGAGGGTACAAGTGGGCTTCAGATGCCCACAATCAAGATGGGAAATCCCAGGGAAATGAACTCTGCACAGTAAATGCAAAAAAAATAGATATTAATAGCTATTAAAGATTGCTATACCTTTAGTGATATTAGGTAGATAAGCTGACGGGATGCAGGGAAAAAAAATGTATGTGGGTGGAATTCCGCTTTAATTGCGCCTAAAAAGTAGGCTGAAAATTTGTTTTTTTCTTGAATTCCTCCTGAAAAAATAGCAATGCATTTTCTAGTATGTGATGGTGCTCAAGCCCTCCTGTGTCTACATCCTTATAACTGTATATCTGCAGTGTGAGATCTAAGGCACTGTTGTCCCTGACTGTTAGTGTCAGAAAATTGGGGGTCAGATTTGGCAGTGTCATTACTGAGCTGCTTACTGTTCTCTTTGCTGGAAATGCTGACATAAAGAAGAAAAGCCTTGCCTTGACCAAGAGGGCCACCCCTGCTCAGAGACACAGTGCAGAAATAGAAATGGCAAATCAATAATGGGTAAAAGATCAGCTGTAAGACTAAAGGCACTATTGAAAACGAGTGCCTCTGCTTGTCATTTTTTGGTCAGAGTTTCCAGAGTTCAGTTCCTTATTAGAGAACTTCTCTCATTAACCCATTCCTGCCTGGTCTAGTACCCCTTTAAATATTTTGGAATGCCTGGGGAGTGGGTAGGCTCAGTAATCATGTGATCACTGTCATGATGAACACATGATCAGAAGTCTATTCCATTGGCTGCTGATCTGTAGCCCAGACCAGAAGCTATTTGGGACAGCTCAGCCTCTATGTGCTAATGTGAGCAGTGAGCGTGCTCTCAGCGCATAAACAAGGACCACCCAGAGATGCATATGTGAGACATGTGGATGTTAAAACCCACCCCTTTGTTGCTGCACATATGTGTCAGGTAGTCATAAAGGGTTTAAATTACTTTCAAGTTTTTTTTGTTTTTCACAATCAAATTTCTTTATTAAAAGTTGAACAGAACAAAAATATAAAAGTTTTTATGATTTAATTAATTGTTAAAAGAGAAGTTTGCAGTTTACAAAAACAAACAATTATACTTACCAAGGTGGATGCAGCATCAATCTGATGCTGCATCTGTCCCCTGCCTGCTCTGCACTGAGAACTGAGTGATAAAAATCAGCTGATCGCTCAGTTCTCCCCCTCTGCTCTCAGCAAAGAGCCATGTCTGTCACTCAGCGGCTCTCTGCTCCAGCACTCACTGGATCGCTGGGCTGTGGAGGGGGCAGGGGGAGCAGGAGGGGTTGGCTCAGGCTCTCAATGGCTATGCCAGGTGCTGGTCCAGGCTTCTGGGCAGATCCCAACCATATAGTTGGATTATTTTCAGAGCATAAACAGTGGAAAAGAATGAACTGCACTCCTGTGATCCATAGGAAACATACGGCCAAAAATGCTTTGGCCATACTTCTCCTTTAAAGTAAGTCTTTCCAGAGAATGTTCTAAGCTGTTTTCCTTCCTTTTTATGTCAACCCATTGGCTAGTAAGTTCTAATTTACACACCTGAAACAAGAATGAAGATCTTGGATGTCATTGTAATGATAGAAGTCCTTCTCTTTATACCATTCTAAATCTGTCAGTGAAAGTCAGTGAAATCACTACTTGAGCTAGACATAGCGAGAAGAAATCATGGCAGCCTCCAACATTTTTTTCAGGCAATACTCCATGTGAAACCTTGTAAAACAATTTCTCTACTCTATTTTAGCCTGTCAAGGGTCCTTAAAAATCCCTTGGTCTGAAATTGTCTCTGTCTTATTCTTTTTTCCCTCACCTCCTCTCCAGACATCTTCAGGCAGGGAACCAAAGGTATCAATTTTTCCATATGTCTGTGGTGTTTATGATAGTGTCAGTCCCTACTAGATAGTTTACAGACATTATTACTATGTAATGATAGGGAATTTTCAGCACTGCAGAAAGCTTAAACACAAGATCAGGCATGAGTAATAATGTCTGTGACTCGCAGTTACTACCTTTTTTTGCTTCTGAGCTATGCAAGTAGAAGAAAAGGAACTGGAAAGCAGAGTAAGCCTTACATACAGTAGCTTGTGTATGTGCTTGCCAAAATATATTACAGATGGTGATTGATATTCACACTTCAAGCACAATGATACATGGTTTCCTGCAGTCACATGATTTAATAAGGCTCATAGAGCAGTGGAGGAGTACAAGAAATGTAACAGCCTGTTGAAGACTTTGAAGGATCAGTTTGCATTTAGAGGACCCATGACCACCTGAACAATAGGAATAATGAAACGTATAGATTATGAACTAGCATACAATCTATACACTAAAAATATTTTACCTAATAGTACATAGATATATAATTTGGAGAAGATATCCTAAAGACATGAAAAAAATCCCATGCTTACACCCTTGAAAAGATTTCTTTCTATGTAATCCACGTATTACATATGCATTAATTTGACATAAAAAAGAAAAGCCTAACATTAATGAGCATTTATTTTTAACTCACCATGAACTGTTTATTTCAATTAGCATCTTTGATTCAGATGACTGGGAAGTAGTTAAAAAGGTTAGAATATTAGCTACATTGTAAATGATTTTAATTTAGTAAATGCTTTTACTAACTCTATGCAAAGCTCAACAAACTAGGTTTAATGTATGAAGTATTTAGCTTAAGCTTCAGCACTTCTGAACCATGCCCTGCTATTAATTAATCTTCTTTTAGCTTCAGAAAACAAATTATTAATTAAAATGGGATTTGGAAGAGAATATTCCTTGTATAAATTCCTTTTTATAAGATTTTTTTCATAATATTTAGGATCCTGCTGGTATTATTATGTTCCCCTGAATAATTCAGTTTTGTAATCATCGTGGATTTAAATTTTGAATTCAAACTTGGCTAACATATCTTTTGAAATAAATTGTACTGAAATTGTAGATGGTGCAAAAACTTTATCTATATTATGAGCCTGTGTGATGTTACATTTGTGTAATTAAAAGAAAGCAGCACACTTTCCATTAGATTAAATGAAAGGGTAAGCCCTGAGAGCACAGGAGCAATGAGAAGTTGTACAGGATGAGATAGAAATACAGACAGAATCACATCAACTCGATGGATACAGTATATCGGAAGCAGAGTTACCTACAACCACGGTTATTATGCTGTACTTTTGATGTATCCAGTCATAAACAAGAATGACTTTAACTTCATAATTTGTTTGTGTCTTTTTCAGATAAATGCTTAAAAAGACAGAGCCCCTATATATGGGTTTAACATTTTTGCCTGGAGGAAAGGATGTTTAATCTATGCTTCCAGAAAAGCTTCTTTACAGTAAAAGCACTGAAATAGTGGAGCAGGAAGTAATTTTAGTAGATTGCTAATAGATTGTTTCAAAAAGGCTGAATGTTTCTAAATTCACTAAATATAACTTATATTTCTCAGTAATACCTATATAGATTGCCGATCCATTAAGTAAACAATAACTTTAGAAGATCAAAAATGTTTTTTTTTCCTTGTTAGAACAAATAAAGCATGTTTTATAAGGATATTTGCCTTTCCAAAAATCCACTGCATATTTTGGGCACATTCAGATTGTTACGGGTATGCACAGGGCTAAGTCAGACATCTGCATGTGTTGTGTCAAGGCTAAATTAGACACTCACAATTTTTCTGATGCAGTACACCACAATGCATGATCATGCATTGCAATGCACCAGAACATTGGTGCACTGCTTTAATGCATTGGGGTTCCACTGAAAATAAACAGCACCAAAATCAATTAACATGTGTATTCTGCATTGTTGAATGCTATAGTAATGTACTACGGAAATGAATGGATGAGCCTTTGGGATTCTAAGGATGTAGGTTTTTTATTTGTCTTTTGGTCGAGCTGGAAATGAGTATTCTGTTCAACATGGATAACTGTGCAACTATCATTTGAGAATTAAGATAATGTCTTAATTAGAGTGATGCAGCCAGCTACATGTTCTAAAAAGAGGATTGCAGAGAAATGTTAAATAAAAAGCCATGAAACAAAAATAAAATGGACTTGTACAGAAAACATTCAATATTAATTCATGAAATATAGGTAATATCATCAGAGGCTTTATAGACATTTAGATTATGTATTATTTATTGTGGTGGCATTGAAATATACCTATATACATTTGTGCTCATAAGTTTACATACCCTGGCAGAATTTATGATTTCTTGGCCATTTTTCAGAGAACACAAAAACATTTCTTTCACTCATGGTTAGTGTTTGGCTGAAGCCATTTATTATCAGTCACCTGTTTTACTCTTTTTAAATCATAATGACAACAGAAACTACCCAAATGACCCTGATCAAAAGTTTACATACCCCAGTTCTTAATACCGTATATTGCCCCCCTTTAACATCAATGACAGCTTGAAGTCTTTTGTGGTATTTGTGGATGAGGCTCTTTATCTTCTCAGATGGTAAAGCTGCCCATTCCTCTTAACAAAAAGCATTCAGTCCCTGGAAATTCTTGGGCTGTCTTGCATGAACTGCACATTTGAGATCTCCCCAGAGTGCCTTAATGATATTGAGGTCAGGAGACTGAGATGGCCTCTCCAGAACCTTCACTTTATTCTGCTGTAGCCAATAATAGATCTACCTTGTGTTTTGGATCATTGTCATGTTGGAATGTCTAAGTACGTCCCATGCGCAGCTTCCTGGCTGATGAATGCAAATGTTCCTCCAGTATTTTTTGATAACTTGCCATCAATTTTGACCAAATTTCCTGTGCCTTTGTAGTTCACACATCCCCAAAACATCAGCGATCCACCTCTGTATTTCACAGGCCTTGTTGACTCCTCAACAAATGTAGAGTGTATGGTTGTGACCAAAAAGCTCAATTTTGGTCTCATCACTCCAAATGACTTTGTGCCAGAAGGTTTGAGGCTTGTCTCTGTTCTGTTTGGCGTATTGTACATGGAATACTTTGTGGCATTTGCGTAGTAATGGCTTTCTTCTGGCGACTCGACCATGCAGCCCATCTTTCTTCAAGTGCCTCCTTATTGTGTACCTTGAAACAGCCACACCACATGTTTTCAGAGAGGCCTGAAGTTATTTGTGGGGTTTTCTTTGCATCCCAAACAATTTTCCTGGCAGTTGTGGCTGAAATCTTAGTTGGTCTACCTGACCGTGGTTTGGTTTCAACAGAAGCCCTCATTTTCCACTTCTTGATTAGAGTTTGAACACTGCTGATTGGCATTCTCAATTCCTTGGATATATTATCCATTTTCTGTTTTATACAGTTCAACTACCTTTTCCTGTAGATCCTTTGACAATTATTTTGCATTCCCCATGAGTCAGAATCCAGAAATGTCA
Organism: Glandirana rugosa; assembly: GCA_018402905.1. Lineage (NCBI taxonomy): Eukaryota > Metazoa > Chordata > Amphibia > Anura > Ranidae > Glandirana > Glandirana rugosa. Next base: position 2,793,120 of record BLSH010276046.1, on the reverse strand, counting down.
GTGCAGCACTGGATGAAACATGCAAGGGTCTGCCAGGAGTCCAGAAACTCATTGACCTTTTATACACACACACTAATTACAAGCAAACAGATCACAGGTAAGGGTGGTTACCTTTAATAGCCATTCAAACCCCGTTGTGTCAACTTGTGTGCATGTTATCAGGATAAAATCAACAGGGTATGTAAACTTATGATCAGTGTCATTTGGGTAGTTTCTGTTGTCATTATGATTTAAAAAGAGTAAACACAGTTGATTGATAATAAATGGCTTCAGCCAAACACTAACCATGAGTGAAAGAAATGTTTTTGCGTTCTCATTCATATTCTCTGAAAAATGGCCAATAAATCGTAAATTCTGCCAGGGTATGTAAACTGATGAGCACAACTGTATCATTAACGGGTACAGTGCCAAACATATCAATTCCAGTGCAGGTGTAGGATCTTAAAAAAAATCTGTTATAAAGCTTTTTCATAAAAACATTTTTTGAACGAATAGCCTTAAAAAAAAAGTGCATAATATGTATCTAATATTTTTTGGATGGATGCACACAGGTTTTGGATACAAAAGAGAATCCATTGGCCATGATGTTGGGGAAATATTCATTCCATTGGATCTACTGACAGGAAAAACCAGTGGGGAGAGAAGAGTGATGGATAAAAGACAGTGGTGTGACCATATCCTAATCATGAAATCTGATCTAGGCCAAACATTCCCCTATCCTTACTGCTCACGTGTGTACTCAGCCATTTAGATAGCCCTTAGCAGGGGTCACAGCAGCCTGACAAGTTCCTCCTTTCACAGCCAGAATGATTAGAGCCTTATACTGGAAAAATCCCATTATACTGATCAAAAAGTTTGTTCTAAAGACTTTCAAAATAATTGCAAAAAAAGATCTGTAACGTAGGAAAATAAATAGCAGGAAGACAAGATTTAAAATAATAGCCCAGTGTTGTGTGTGGGAAGTTTAGGCAGGATGTTAATTGGAAAAACACCGGCAGTATGTCTTTGAAGATATAGTGAAAAGTCTATAAATGTGCAATCCGCGTTGTTCTTATCATCTCCCATGTGGAGGCTTCGGTGATCTACACCCAAGTTAAACCATATATAAAACAAAAAAGCTGTGTTTATAGATTTCTGAGTTATTTGTAGCATTGCATGGAGAGTTTCATATTCTCTGGAAAAACAGCTATTTGCTTCCTAAAATTGTATGTACACCCTACTGCTGCCTCCCTTATTTTATATCACTGCATTTTCTCACTAATACCTTTTGCAGTAAAGCTGGTAGAGGAGAGATTGATAACTAGACTGTCATTTTCTGAACTGTATATCCTGCTTTGGATAAAACAAAAAATACATATTTTTTTAATAATCATAAAAATATCTAAGAAAATTGTATAAACAATTTTCAGTTCAATACTTAAAAGAGAAGTACGGCTGCCTGGAAATGACAGGAAATAAAGTGTGCTGTGGCTCTCTTACACAAATCATAGGAGCACACAATATTTTAACTAGGCCTAGAGCATCTACATTATAAAATGAGGCAATTTATCTCCCCTAATGTAAAAATAAAACCATACGTTTAAAACACGGCAAAAATGCAGCATGTCTTATACTACCACTTACCAGTGCCTTCTCTGCTGCAGGAACAGTTCTTGAGTGCTGACATCTTGATTTATGATGGGCACTGACACATTGGTTTTTGGCAACAAGACAATAGTTGGCACTACTAAGGGATGGTTGGGCAGCTATTTACTCATTTCTGCTGTATCTCTGACTCTTCTGAACTATTGGCTGTAGTTCACAGGCTCCTGGGAGGGTTTTATGTTTTTGATTTTTTTTTTGACACCATGTTATTCATGGTTATTTTTGGTATTCTTTTTATCTTTATATATACTGTGAATTGACATATATGCGTATTGTTATCTCAGTATACAAAATATAGCAAAACATGACAATGGAACAATGATAATAGGGAAACTGTAACAGCTCCCTGTAAATTAACAGTACTATGTTTTTGGTGAGAGAGTTGTAAGCTACACAATCAATATATAAGCAGCAAAAGGTGCAAACTGGGAGGGGTCACAAACTACACAACATTTTTCCCTGATGCCCAAATCAGTCTACAGAACAAAGGGACCTAAGAGCCATAGACATGGGCCGAATATCAGGTGGTATTAGCCGTTTCAATAGGAACCGTCCGACATTCAGCCTGTGTGTACGGCAGCCAGTACAGAAGGGGCACGACCAAAGAAGGTATACCAATCGGTATCTGACCATCAGTCAATGGTTGAGAGTGCTGACCGGTGTGTTCTGGGGGGGGCGTCCCCTCAGTCAGAACACAATAGCTCAGCAGGGGAGATTGTTATATTAACATTGCATAGTTAGTACAGTGGCTCCTCTCAAGCTGTCAGTTTTTTTTTTGTTCAGCCCCCTGGGTTGAATGAAAAAAACAAATAATGTGTACTAGGCTTTAGGACAGGAAACTACACCACTGCACTCACAAAGCACTCGGACAGTGAATGAATGGTAATCTCTCATGAGATCTCTTAAGGAGACACATTTTTTTCATACAGCGCTAATACAAACTACCTTATGCATAAATAATGTGCACTATAACCAAATCAAATCAAACTATTAATCCCATATATCACAATTATTGCATCTTCCTTCTTTAAAGTGTCCAGTGCTCTCGCTTAAATTCATGAATTCATAAATACTATCATAAATAGTGTCTACAAATACATGTATAGGGTTTCCAGTGCAGTTCCTTTATTGGTATCAGTTATGTACAATGTGCTCCCCAACACTTTGTGATTCTTCTCCCCTTGTGATCCTTTTTTCCATGTGCACACCTCAAGGAAGTCACCAGAGGTTTTTGACTCCTTCTGCTTAACAGTGGTTCAAATAACTCTTTTCCCCCAAGGGATTTTATCTATGTATCTCCTCCACAATATCCTAAAACAGCCCTCAAATTTTCCACTCTCGTACTCGCATTTTGTGAGTGGAAAATGAGGACTGGCAAGGAGCTGGGCTGCCTGGCAGTGGGGGGGACCAACACCGCTGACAGGCGGGGATGAATGGGAGCCATTCTCCCAGAGCAAGAGAGAAGGTGGCCGGATCATAGGGGAAGAGGAGAGCCAGCCGGGACAGGCAGTGGGGATAGCCCGCTGTAACAGCTTACATTAGATTACATTACAATTGCGGTCCACTTGTGGTTAAACACAGATCCCGCCCTCCTGACCCGGTGCTTGTGACAGACAGAACGCCTCTATAATGCCAGGGGGTGTTCTGTCTGTCACAACCCCGCTCTCTGATCCCAACTAGCTCTCCTCTTCCCTGTGATGATCCGGCCACCCACTCTCTTGCTCTGCACAGGTCATGCTGCAATAATCGCCATAGGCAAGGCTGCATGGATGAGGATGCAATGATGGACACAGGCGAGGCTGCATGGGTGAGGCTGCAATGATGGACACAGGCGAGGCTGCATGGGTGAGGCTGCAATGATGGACACAGGTGAGGCTGCATTCGTGGGCACTGTTCACACCACATTGATGGGCACAGGTGAGGCTGCGTTGATGGGCACAGGTTAGGCTGCGTTGATGGGCACTGGTTAGGTTGCGTTAATGGGCACTGGTTAGGTTGCGTTGATGGGCACGGGTTAGGCTGCCTTGAATGGGCACTGATAACATTGTTGTTATTATTTATTTATGTAACTTAATTCTTCATAAAACATTTGTGTCATTTCGTGAGAATTTATGAGGCGTGTATAGGGGCGGGGTTAAGGGTAGGGCATGGTAGGGGTTGGGTGGGGCAACTGGTGGTGAGTAACCCTTAAGGTCTGGCTAGTAGCTCAGGACTTGACATTTTTGCCCCATAAACCCTTTTAAACACTTTAAAGTGGTACCATTTCTTCCTCCTGATAAACAGTCTATGATACTGTCCTGAGGTTTAAAATACTAGCCTACCAAGCCATTTGGAGATCTCCCAGGAGTAAGGAAGAGCTACATAGACCATGTCTAACCCCAGCCTGTGACTGAAGAGTGAAGTAGATGCAGAAGCTCAATAGCAATTTGATATGCTCATCTCACTCTGCTCTTTCTTATTAGAACATGAACATTACAGCACAATTGAATGGCCCTTTTCCCAGTCTGAGATTTGCAGTGGGAGGGACTGCAAGAGGCTGTCACCAAATCACATACAAATATTTACAAAGCTTGCATTTAAAAAATAAATTTATGATGTGTAATTGAATTCAGAGTTACATTCATTTGTTTCTTTTATACATGCATGGTTTCCCGGTAAGTTAACACGACATTACAAGTACAAGATTATTCTTTCTCGTCTCACTCTACTCGTATAGTTTAACGATAACTCGAAGACGTAGATGAAGTGAGAAGTCAGTGTCCGACCCCAATCTGTACCAGATACATCGAGAAGGAATGAGGACCCTCTAGAGGTTTACCGAACCATCCGATCATAAAATTTGGAGTCCTGTCATAGTATCTGACAAATAGTCCTCCTTCTTTACCATGGTGAAATTTCACAAATTTTCCCAAATACCCCGTTTTTACAGTTCAGGACTCGAT
>BLSH010276046.1:2770937-2788524 GCA_018402905.1 Glandirana rugosa | reverse complement strand
TTGTTCATTTTTTTTTCATTGTTCCCTTTAAGGTAAAATAAAGCTCTGCCTAAAAAGAGGAGCAGCTGAGTACAGCATAAGATATAGATATCTCCTTATTACAGCATCAACTCATGTTATTAGACAGAAATTACGTTTTTTTCACAAAATACTATTTTTCAAATTCACAGCCACTGATCATTATTATTCATGCTGACTGTAATTTATGTCTGGTTAAAAATTCTCTTCTTATCAGTCCAGGTAACTCAGTCATCAATAGTCTAGTAATTAATAAATCATTGCCCATCTGCTTGATCTCTGTCATTTGGTGCAGAGCAATGGAACTTTAACAAAACCTTAAACAGAAAGCATTAGCCTCTAAGAAAATCCCACTGTTCAGATTTAAACCTAGTGAAAAGTTAGGTGAATGCCCAATGGATCAAAGACAAAATACTCCAAGTGATTCCCATTTTCCTTTAACCCTGTGGTTCCCACAGTGAGTAAGGATCAATAATTTCCTTTCAAACAGAATTGATCTGCATTTACCCATCATAAGCAGATGAACATGATTAAAAGCCAAATTTGTGTCAAGTGTTTTGCTAGGGGAACTTTCTCATACAGAGCTTTGACAGCTCATAGAAGGTCAGATTATCTTCCAAGATATTCTCCTCATCATTCGGAAAATATACTCCAACTTTATATATTTAACTTTCCTTGTTGTCAGGGATACCGAGTGCTGGTATACTGTAAAACAAGCGTGACCAGAAATGTATGGACTTTCACAGAGAACATCAGCCAAAAATATAATATAAAAGAGTGTGGTTTATTCGCCCGTTCATGCAGACCGTATGCAAATATGCGGCCCCACTGGACTGGGCTTTTCTTCATGGGGCTGCATATTTGCTTATCTCTCTTTGTGCTAGGAGCACTTCACACAGTGCACTCTCAGCACAGAGACCTGGGTCTCACTGAAAGATTCTGGGTCACCTGATCGCTGTGATAGCCGCTGATTGGCACTGTGATGGCCGCTGATTGGCACAGTGATCAGTCACTGTGAAGCCCATCTGATCCCTTTGCGCCTAATGGTAAAACAACTGTTAATGCCTAAGCACAAGTTTGCAACTTTGACATGTGCTAGTAAAACCATACAGATCATCACAACTACTTTATGCATCCAGGTGGATTATACCACATTTTTTTAGGACAAATTGAGCTTCCATTTGGTGGTAAATGGTAATGGATATCACTACCAAAATAGTAAAAAACATTTTTTTTAATTTAGCTATATATTCCCTGCTACTACCATAACCATCCACCAAAGAACAACCCAAATTAAATTCTCCTGATCCTGACATTCGCAGTGATACAACATGTGTGTATGTTAGTTGTTGTTTGTACCCATAGGACAGCCCAAAAACAATTGTGCACATTTTGCTTTTTATTATGCTACTTAACCACTTCACCCCCGGAAGGATTTCCCACTGTAGGACCAGTGCTGCGATTCAGCACTGCGTCGCTTTAGCTGACAATTGCACGGTCGTGTGACATTGTAATCAAACTAAATTTGGGTCCTTTTTTCCCACAAATAGAGCTTTCTTCTGGTGGTATTTGATCATCACCTCTACGTCATTTCTGATCACTGCTATAAACAAAAAAGAGCAACAATTGTGCGGAAAAAACCAATATTTCTTAATTTTTGCTAAAATATAAATCCCAAAAAAATAAAAAAACAAATTTATTCATCGGTTTTGGTCAATTTATATTCTTCCTTATATTTTTTGAAAAAAAAAAATCGCAATCGACGTTTATTGATTGTTTTGCGCAAAAGTTGCTGCGTTTGCAAACCATGAGAATTAATTTCTGGCATTTTTACTAGTAATGGTGGCGAACTGCAATTTTTATCAGGACTGTGATATTGGGGCGGACATGTCGGACATTTTTTACACTTTTTTGGGACCAATGACAGTTATACAGCGATCAGAAATGTAAATATCCACTGATTACTGAATAAATGTCATTGGCAGTGAAGGGGTTAACCTGCAGGGGGAGATCTAGGGATTAAGTGTGTTCCCTAGGCGTGTTCTAACTGTGGAGGGGTTGGGATACCATGGGCATAATAGATTTACCTGATCCCAGTGATAGGGGTCAGTAGATCTTTTAACTGCCCACTGACAGAGCGGGGAACCGCAGTGTTTACATCGGCGGTTCCCCATTCTTTCCCTCTGGCAGCTCATCGCGGCTCGCCGGAGGACACCGGGTCCACCTGAGCCGCGGGCACACTCCTCCAGAGTGCGGTGGGCACGAGAGCGCGCCGCCTGCGCGTCCGTGAATCGCCGCCTATTTACTGTTATTCGCGAGACAGTGCAACATTGTCGCCGTAAATAGGTAGTGCGCGGTCGGGAACTGGTTAAAACACACTGACACTGATACTAACTCAAAAAACAAAATCCTGCCCAAAAAAAATATTGACCTTTGACCCTAACCTTGACCTAAACAGTAACCCTGGCACTGACCTAGATCAAACCTTGATCTAGGTATTTTTTTAAATTATTATTACTTTTTTTTTCACACAGTTGTTTTTTTTTGTGTTTTCTCTCTGCAAGGAGAGAGAGAGAGATACATCTCTCTCCTCCATTCAGAGAGAGAAAACATGGGGGTGGTAGGGTTGCCAGATAATCCCTTTAATCCAGGACACATGTTAATTACACAGGTTCTCTGGCTGATTAAGGTGGTAATTAAATTCACTTGGTGCCTTACCTACATTAAATTAACCTCAGAACCTGTATAATTCATATGTGTCCTAGATTAAAGGGATGATGTGGCAACCCTAGGGGGTGGGCTTCACAGTGACTGATCACTATGGGAGGCTTTCACAACAATCAGGTGACCCAGAAAATACTGGCGCACGTTCAGGTGCCAAGGGCTTAAAGGTCAATGCCAGTAAAACAACACTATAATACATATACATCAAGATTATCAAAACCCTAAGAACCTAAACCAATGAAGTCTAATAGGTGAGAGTGGTCACAATAAACAAACTAAACCAGGTAATCAAGCTAACTATATACAGATGGCAAGTAAGACTAAGGGAGTGGTCAGTATCAGAGCCAAGGTCATACATGAAAGATCAGGCAGAAGGAGCAGGGAACAAGCCAGCGCAGGGAAAGGCTGTACAGGAGCAAGAACAAGCTGGTGCGTGAAGGAACAGGGTAGCAGGACGCAAGGCACAGATGAAGGGCACACAGCAAAACACCAAGGCAAGTAGGGGATAGCACAGGAAGAGCTAGATATACTCCTAGCAATCAACATCAGGTGATGACTAATTAGTACGAGCTGCTGGTTGCTGAGAGACACCCTCTGGTGCACACTGGAACTACAACCTACAGGTCTGAGAGCTACAATGCGGCCAGCAGGTGAACCCATTCCTGACACTTGTACAAAGGTATCAATTTTGTGCTAAGATAACATTGATAAATGACTTGCACCTCACTAAATAAAGTAGCAGATACAATATGAAAAAAAGTTACATCTAGATAGTAAACAGTTTGGAATTTTCTAGAAATGTTTGCCCCCAAAACTTTGGTTATAGCCACACTACCCAATCTGAAAGTGTTAAGATGGGAGGTGGCATGACATAGTACAAAACATTGCAAATTCTGATCACAATTTCCAGTGCTTTGGTCATCATGTAAAGGTAGAGCTTGCAAGAATTGTTTAATCAGTGTCATGTTTTCTTTTTTTGGGGGGGGTATATAACCTGCAAATGAAAAAACAAAATTTAACATACTGCAGCTTTACAGTCCTCAGATGAGATGGCTGCATGTGTTTTCTTTTTTCAGGCCTTTTCTTTCCTTTATTTTCACATGTAATCCTGTGCTCATGTAAAGTGTTATATGATCTATCTATTTCTGTCAGAAGAAGCAGAGGCTTTCTGTGACTTTCACACTTGTGCGACCCTAAAGTCGCGCGGTTTTACATCAAATTTTGATGCGACTGATATGATATGATGATGATATGATATGAACAGTACGCATTGGAAATCATGGGGTACGATTTGTCATGCGACTTTGCAGTCCCAAGTCGCATGACAAGTCGCACAAGTGTGAAAGGGGCCTAAAGCTTTAGCCGCCACCTGTCTGTGATGATCATTGGTGTAATCTGCTGTAGACAATCAGACTGATAAGCATCTCAGAATGTAAAACACTCTCAGACTTATTATGGCTTTTGTATGTATGGGGACATCCAATAATATATATTTCTGGTGAAATATTGACAATGCTATTATACTAAAATTATAAATAAAAACGTAATGTTTAAAATATATGTATGATTAGGCCCCTTTCACATGGGGCAGACTTTGTTTTGTTCAGCAGCGGATCTGTCCACTAATCCCTTCTGATTGGAGCAGAGCGGGTGAATGACACATCCTTGTCCATTCAGTTTATGCAGAGCAGACATGAATAAAGCCCACTCTGCTCTATCAGTGGATGGGAATGAACAGTGATTGGCTATGTTTACACCTCCACTGTATCTATGTAGGGAGCCATAGCTGTCACCCAGGCTAAATTTTAAACATTTCTTCCTCTCTTTATCTCCATTACATGGGGTTGGGGATGATTAGCAGTTTACACAAGAAAGGTAGCATTGCTTAATACCCTCTGTTTAGTTCACAGGAAGAGACAAGGACACTTAATTTCTGACAACACTGAAAGCAGTTCTCTGTACTTGGTGAAACTGCTCTTAGCCTGAAAAATGAAAACTAAGACAGCTGGCACATATATAAACAAGAAAGCTGCAATGTTTTAATTTGTGGTCTTTGTTTTGATATCCTTTAACCACTTCAGCCCCAGTCGCTGTCATTATACTGTAGCAAGGTGGCTGCTTCCCGCAAATCACCATAGCTGTATGGCGGCGCAGGAACCCACTTGTGTGGCAGCAGGGGAGCCAATCTGCGGGTGGGGCAGACTCAATGTCAACCGGTCACCCGCAATTGTTCCCCGCAGTGACAAAATGGGGATCTGCCTGTGTAAACAAGGCAGATCCCTGTTCTGACAGGAGAGATCACACAGATCCTGTTGTCCTGCTATGCAGGAAGATGGATCTGTGTGATTCTCCAGTCACACAGTGCCCCATACAGTTAGTAAAACCTCCCAGGGAACACATTTAACCCCTTGATAGCCCCTGATGTTAACCTCTTCGCTGCCAGTGTCATTAGTACAATAACAGCACATATTTTTAGCACTAAATTACTAATATAATGTCACTGGTTCTGAATAAAGTGTCAGAAATGTGAGTTAGGCATCTATCCCCTATTTTGTAGATGCAATAACGTTTGTGGAAAACAATTAATATATGCTTATTGCAATTTTTTACCAAGCATATGTAGAATGCATACCGGCCTAAAGTGATGAATACATTTGATTTTTAAAATTTTTTTTTTGAACCGTTTTATAGCAGAAAGTAAAAAATGTTGTTTTTGTTTTCAAAATTGCCGCTCTTTTTTGTTTATAGCGCAAAAAAATAAAAAACACAGAGGTGATCAAATATCACCAAAAGAAAGCTCTATTTGTGGGAAAAAAAGGAGGTCAATTTTGTTTGGGTACAACATTGCATGACTGCGCAATTGTCAGTCAAAGTGATGCAGTGCTGTATCGCAAAAAATGGCCTCGTCATTAACCACTTGCCGACCAGTGTTTGACGGCGACAATGTGACTCATTATCGCAAACCGCCATCAAGCTCACTGTGTCTGGGGGGGGCCAGGGAGTGGGCACGGCGGACTCGATCGCCACCGGCTACCCGTGATGCCCCACATGCAGTAAGAGAATGGAGGTCCGTGTATGTAAACATGCCAATGGTCCCAAAAAATTTCAAAATGGTCCGACATGTCCGCCGCAATATCGCAGTACCGCTAAAAATCGCAGATCGACACCATTACTAGTAAAAAATAAAAAAAAATAAAAACTCCAGAAATTAATTCTCCTCATCTGTAAACGCGGCAACTTTTGCACAAACCAATCAATAAATGCAGATTGCGATTTTTTTAACCAAAAATATGAGGAAGAATATAAATCGGCCAAAACCGATGAAAAAAAATGTTTTTTTATATTTTTTTTGGATTTGTATTTTAGCAAAAAGTAAGAAATATTTATTTTTTTGCAAAATTGTCGCTATTTTTTATCTATCGTGGCGATCAGAAATGACGCAGAGGGGAACAAATACCACCAAAAGAAAGCTCTATTTGTGGGAAAAGAAGGACGCAAATTTTGTTTGGGTACAACGTCGCACGACCGTGTAATTGTCAGTTAAAGTAATGCAGTGCCGAATCACAAAAAGTGCTCTGGTCCTAAAGTGTGAAATCCTTCCGGGGCTGAAGTGGTTAAGGGGGAAATCCTTCCAGTCCTTAACCACTTCACCCCAGGAAGGATTTCCCACTGTAGGACCGGAGCACTTTTTTTCAATTTGGAATTGCGCTGCTTTAACTGGTAATTGCGCGGTCATGCAATATTGTACCCAAACAAAATTTGCGTCCTCTTTTTCCCACAAATAGAGCTTTCTTTTGGTGGTATTTTGGTACGCTTTTTATTTTTTGTGATATAAATGAAAAAAGAACGAAAATTTTGAAAAAAAATTATGTTTTCTAGTTTTTGTTATTAGAAAAATACAACAAACTAAATTTTAGTCATACATTTTTGCCAAAATGCATTCAGCCACATGTCTCGGGTAAAAGTCAAAAAAGTCAATTAGCGTATATTTATTGGTTTGAGCAAAAGTTATAGTTATACAGCTTTTATTTTATGACTGCCTATCTTATTTCCTGAGGTGCTATAATGGAAGGACAGTACAAACCCCCCAAATGACCCCATTTTGGAAAGTAGACACCCCAAGGAATTTGCTGAGAGGCATGTTGAGCCCATTGAATATTTAATTTTTTTGTCACAAGTGATTGAAAAATGACAAAAAAAAGGAAATAATATATTGCTCACACGTGCCATGGGTATATGTGGAATTACACCCAAAAATACATTCTACTGCTTCTCCTCAGTACGGGGATACCCCATGTCTGAGACTTTTTGGGAGCCTATCCATGTATGGGACCCCAAAAACCTATTACCGTCTTCAGGATTTCTAAGGGCAAAAATATATGCCTTCACCCCACACTACCTATCACAGTTGTGGAGGCCATGAAATGCCCAGATAGCAAAAAAAAACTCAAATGACCCCATTTTGGAAAGTAGACACCCCAAGCTATTTTCTGAGAGGCATGTTGAGTCCATGGAATATTTTATATTTTGCCACAAGTTTCGGGGAAGTGACAATTTTTTTTTTTAACTAAGTTGTCACTAAATGATATGTTGCTTAAACATGCCATGGGTATATGTGAAATGACACTCCAAAATACATTCTGCTGCCTCTTCTGAATACAGAGATACCATATATGTGAGACCTTTTGGCAGTCTAGCCGCGTACGGGACCCCAAAAACCAATCACCGCCTTCATGCTTTCTAAGGGCATAAAATGGTGATTTTACTCCTCACTCCCTATCACAGTTTTGGAGGCCATGGAATGCCCAGATAGCACAACCCCCCCCCCCAAATGACCCCATTTTGGAAAGTAGACACCTCAAGCTATGCGCTGAGAGGCATGTTGAGTATTTTGCAGGTCTTGCATTTTGTGACAAAGTTTTGAAAAAAGAAAAAAAAAATTCTCTGTTTATTTCTTCATTTTCCAAAACAAATGAGAGCTGCAAAATATGCATCATGCCTCTTAGCAAATACCTTGGGTTGTCTACTTTCCAAAATGGGGTCATTTGGGGCACTTTTGTGCTACCTTGACATTTCAGGGCCCCAAAAACCGTGATAGGTACTGAGGAGTAAAATCACCATTTTATGCTCTTAGAAAGCCTGAAGGCGGTTATTGGTTTGTGGGGTTCTGTACGCAGATAGGCTCCCAAAAAATCTCACACATAGGGTATCCCCATACTCAGGAGAAGCAGCAGAATGGCACGTGTGAGCAATATATAATTTCAGTGACAACTTTGTGTAATTTTTTTTTTTAATATTCCAGGGAATCAACATGCCTCTCAGCAAATAGCTTGGGGTGTCTACTTTCCAAAATGGGGTCATTTGGGGGGATTTTAACTGTCCTGGCATTTTATGCCCAACATTAGAAGCCTATGCCACACATAATCCACCAAGTCTTTTCTGATACTTTTTGTTCACATCAAAAAATATTTTTTTTGCTACAAAATTACTTTGAACCCCCAAACATTATATATTTTTTAAAGCAGAGGCTCTACGGATTAAAATGGTGGGGGTTGAATTTTTTTTTCACAAAGTATTTGCGCAGCGATTTTTCAAATGCAATTTTTGTGGAAAAAAAACACTTTTTTGAATTTTAATACACAAAAACACACTATGTTGCCCAAATATTTGGTGAAATATAAAATATGATCTTATGCCTAGTAATAGACACCAAACATGACATGTTTTAAAAATCACGCAGCGGCGACAAACTATATACATCTTTAAAAGCCTTTGCAGGTTACCACTTTAGATCTGCAGAGGAGGTGTACTGCTAGAATTACTGCCCTCAATCTGATGTTCATTTTGCTTTTTATTTTATTTTTACACTGTCCCTTTCATCTTTTTTTTTTCTATTATTTGTATTGTTATCACGGGAAATATCCTCTATGATAAAAATAGGTAGTGTTGCATTTTTTTTTAATTTGGGGACTATTAGACTCTAGACCTCTTCTCAGCCCTTAAAGCATCTGACCACACTGAAATCGGTGTAATAAGATGCTTCCCCAATTTCCCAATGGCGCGGTTTATATCCGGCTAAACCAAAGTCATGAAATGCTCGTAGCCTCCGGTATCTTGGGCCATAGAGATGATTAGAGACATTGTAGCCTTCAATCAGCTCTATGGTCAGCTATTGGAACCACCGGCTGCATTCTCGGGTTCCCCGGTGTGACAGGAGAGCCTGTGAAAACCGTGTAATATGGCCGGAGGGGGGGTGGACGTTCCCTCCCACTGTTTGGAAAAGCAGTCTAGCAGCTAATCGGCCACTAGGATTGCATTTACATTAAAACTGCCAACCGCCGGTTGAAAAGAACAATACCAAGATGATACCTATACCTGCAGGCATCATTCCAGTATAACCACTCTAAGACCAGTAACATACTAATGTGTCGCTGGTCCTTGTTTGGGCATATGTTGTAATGTTCTTTTTTTTCATGCGGCCTGTGGGTTAAATGAAAAAAAGAATCAATCGGTGGATATGCCCACCATTAGAAAACCTCCCTTCATCCACCCCCTTCTAATGGTGGGCATAGCCCCTTTTTAAAAACATATACCGGAGCATAGGGGCTTTCTGCCCTAATTTCCACCCCTGCTCCTATGCTTCGGTACAGTTGCTCTTTTTTTAACAGTGGTGGTGAAATCACCTCCAACAGCGATGGAGTCGCTGTTTTATATATCCAAATAAAGATTAATAAAACACAGTAACATATAAAAAATAACATTCCTGCTAAGAAGAAAAAATAGTTAAACCTTACATGAAAACATTATAAAAACATTACATGCCTACAAAAAAAAAAAAAAACATAATAATAAATAGCAACAAAACATTACAGGTATGCAAAAACAACAGAGAGAGCAATAGAAGGATAATAGAGAGAAAATGTTTTTGGCTTTTATTATTTTATATTTTTTTTGGTTTTTATACATTTTTTTACGTTTTTTCTTTTTTTTTAGTACGCTTATTTTTTGTTTATAACAGTAAACAGTAAAAGTTAGGGTCACTAAAAATGCAGTAACATCTTTGGAGACCCTGTGAACGTGTGCCCTACTCCTGTGTAGTGCTGTTCCCTACGCTAATACTCAACTAGTGTTTGGTAATGCTCAAAACAGTCACCGATGCAGAGACCAGGCTGGCCAAAACAGGTTCGGCAATAATAATGGGTGTCACGCCTGTATCCGCGTTATCAGCAGACACAATATCTTTTTTGGGAGGCCTGTTGGATAGGGGTACCAGGGATGACATGTGGAAAATGCTGTCCATGCAGCCGGCTCACTGCAATTGGACTGGGAACATGGGGTGCAGAACCATCTGGATACAGAAGGGCTCTGATGATCTCTTCCTGGAAATGAAGGAGAGGTCCAGTCCGTCCTGATGCTTTGTATAGCACAAAAGCGTTCAGCAAAGCCAATTGGAATAAGTAAACAGACACTTTTTTGTACCAGCGTCTAGACTTGCAGGCAATTAAGTACGGCGCAAATAACTGGTCATTGAGGTCCACCCCTCCCATATTTTGGTTATATTCGTGGACACAGATGGGTTTCTCCACAACACCAGTCGCCGTTCTAATTTGGACAGCTGTGTCTGCATGAATGGAGGAAAGAACGAAAACATCCTTTGTATCCCTCCACTTCATCTGGAGCAAATTACTACATCTCAAGCAGGCTCTCTCCCCCTGACTAAGTCGGGATTCTATCAGCTGTTGGGGGAAGTCCCGATGATTAGATCGCATGGTGCTACATGCGCCAATTTGGTGATCAAACAAGTGACTAAAAAGTGACAGGCTTGTGTAGTAATTGTCCACGTACAAATGGTACCCCTTTCCGGATAAGGGTGACACCAGGCTCCACACAATTTTACCAGCACTTCCCATATAGTCTGGGCATCCTTCCAGCTCTACGTGACTATATTTGCTCTCATAAACCATAAAATGTATAGCATGTGGCGCTATCTGGCCCGCTTGCTGGGAACGACATACTGTTTGAAAGCAAGATGGCCAGCAAATTTAATCAGGGACTCGTCCACGCACGAAACTTGGTTGGGAATAAAATGTGCTGTGAACTGCTGATTGAAGGGGTTTATGAGGGGCCGAATTTTGTAGAGCCGGTCATATTCAGGGTCTCCATATGGACGACCGAGTCCATTGTCATTGAAATGCATGAACCACAGGATCTGCTCATATCGTGCCCTGGCCATGCAAGCAGAGAAGACATACATGTGATGAATTGAGTCAGTGGACCAATATAACCACAAAGCAGGTTCTTTATGTATGCCCATGTTGAGGGTAAGGCCCAGAAAGGTCTTAAATTCGGAAACCTTAATTGGTTTCCAATCTCTGGCAAGTGACAAATGGGGATTAGCGGTGTTGTATTGACCAGCATATAAATTGCTTTGGTCCACAATAGCTCTATAGAGATCTTCTGTGAAAAACCGTGAATAAAAATCAATGGCCCTAAAGTTAACTGTATTCGCCGTGATTCCGGGTTGGCCAGTGAATGGGGGAAGTACGGGTGCTGCATCAGTGGTGGGTTGCCAATCAGGGTTTGCAAGCATGTCAGGAAGGGCACTATGGGCTCTGTGGGCCTGTCTTTGTCTTCTTTGTAGCTGTGGGACACTACTTGTGCTAGCCACACCAGCTTGAACTGCACTTATGGGACTCGCCCCGTCACCAAGTGTTACTGCAGTGCTGGTTGTATGACCAGGATGTATTAGGCCGCTGGTGCTTGCCAGGTCACGAGAAGGAGTATCGGCGCTAGTACTGGTTCTCTGCTCCGTATGGGAGCCCTTCGGTTCATGCACCTCAGCAACAGCAGAATGGGATCTGGTATGCCTGACCTTAGCAGGGACCACTCCATCATCAGAGCTATCTGTCATGGAGCCGCTGTTGTCTACGGGATCGTATGATGAGCCTGAACATGACAGTGAGGCTTCCCCATCGCTCTCATCTGTCATGCTCAACAACATGTAGGCCTCTTCACTAGTGTACTTCAGATTTGACATGTTGGCTTCTAAATTTATAGGTACACTAAGGTGACTCACAAGCAAAAAGGCGCACCTGGTTATCAGAGCCTGTTTCAAGTCGCTACCAAAATCACTGTCAGATTTTGCAGGGGAGCGGGCGTGATCTCTGCAAACGCTGCAGATATGTGTTCTGTGTACGGTAAGTGTCAGCAATCTATTGATCCTGCACTTGGGTGGACTGGGCTGGGCTGGGCAGAGGGGCTGAACGCAGGTGCTAGTAGGTATCTGGGCTGATCCTTCATTTTTTAGAACACTAATCTAGTGGGGACACTAATATAGATCTGATCAGATCAGATATTGATCTGATCAGATACTGCAATAGTATCTAACACCTATCTAATGTTTGTGTATGCATGTCAGAGTACCTAACTAACTGGCCCTGCCTGTTGTTTATGCTGACCCTAACACACCCTAAAACCTAACTGGGGTCACCGCCGGGCGATTGGTGGTTAAAACTTATAAAAGGTATATATATTATATATATACGGCGGGTAACCTGATGGATAAAAAAAAGATCAAGCTAGCTAGCGTCACCTGTGACACTTATACAGTGATCACAGGTGACAGGGGGCAATCAAGGGATTAAAAACTTTATTAGGGGGGTAAGGGGGGGTATTTACACCTACCTAGGCATACTACTACCTACTCTAACACTGATTAGTGTCACAAGGGTCACAAGCACAGCAATCAGTGAACAATCTGATAGCTGCACCCAGTGATACAGTGACGGGGTGATAGGAGTGAAGGGGTTAACTGGGGGGCAATCAGGGGACGATCAAAGGGTTAAAAGTGTTCCTATGTGTACTGGTGTCAGTGTAGTGTTAGTACAACTCCCTTTTCTGATGTTCTCTTTCCTCCCTGCAACGGAAAAGAACGCAGAGAGGGGAGATGACATCACTGTTTACATTCCACAGGCATCCCATTAGCTGGGACAGATCAGCATGAATAGACTAAAATTCATTGGTCTATTCCAGTGGATTGAATGGTCTTGTAGTGAATCGGACTGCCGTGACCGCGCTGGGGGCGTGAGCGCCCCCTAGCCTTGCCCGCGATCGCCACCTATATACGGCGATTTGCAGAATAGAGCCACACTGCCACAGTAAATATGCGGTAGCCGGTTGGGAACCGGTTAAGTGGTTAAACAAAAAGTGTCATAAGGTGCACTTGGCATGTGTAATGGATCCACGGGATTAGTATGTAGTTTATTTAATGCAGTCTGCAAAGGTATACACCTATGCTGCAGTTTTCATTCCATATTACCAGCCATAAGCCCACAAATTTGGTTTAAATTAAAAATGCAGTAACCATGTACTGCAGGTTTGGCCTGAAGCTGCAAAACCCCATGTTATTTATATTTTTAAATAGTTTATTTTTATATTGTGATAATTGAAATCACCAACACTGGTTTAGTTTTCAGTATATCACTTCTCAAGTATATCTTTTTTTTTTTTTGCATTCACTATCTCAATATCCTAGAATTGTAAGATGTAGAAAACATTGGTGTGTAAAGCCAATTTATTCATTTTATAATCACATACTCACCTCTTTATTAGAGTACATATTTATCATGATATTTCCTCATGATTCTGCATATGCAAGTATGGTGTTTTCTAAGCAACAATACAAAAGCATAAAAGAAATGAACAATGCTATTCTATTTGGTGCTATTGTATTTTATTTTCTTTTTAAAAGAACCCTCCTGACTACAGTAAATGTGGTGTAATATGAAGTAACTGAGCAGTTACAATACTTTCAGAACTAAAGCAATAAGAAAAATATATGTAGCCTAAACAATACCACCGTATGAAATAAGTAAAAAAATCAAAATAATAAAATGTATTTTGACATCAAAAATTGCAGCTGACAAAGAAAAAATGTGCATATTTGTTAAATGGTCAAAAATATACCACTGCACTAGTCTTAAATTTTTTTTATTTGATTGTATATGGTATGCATTTGGACTGATCTGTTTTTCTGATCTTTGGCTATTAAATATATTTGTTCTGTATGATTTCTGAGGGTGGCTTGATTGAATGTGGAATGTTGTTGACAGGTTTATGGGGGTCATTGGGCTATATGACTATTAATGTCAGCTGTGAAGATTTCAGATGGCTAGACCATCTTTCAGGTTTGGTAAGAATACAGGTTCTGTTAGAACTTTTGGTTTTCCAGTCATACATTATACTCTGCACTAACAGATAGTTAGGATTTATTGTGTATTTTTATAATATACAATTCAAAAGTCATGCTGGGGCTTGTACCCCTCCAAGTCCTTTACCACTGGAAATATACAAACAATGCTGGGTCAAAAAATAAAACAGGAGGCAAAGAAGCACTTAATCTTTTTCTGCCATAACTCTTGTTTCTACTATTAGTGGCCCCATGCTGGAAATATTACATTACAATCAATACATATCTAATTCCTATTTTGAAGTTACAGATCTAATTAAATAATAAAAAGTGTTTTCCATTTTGGACGGGAGTGCAGGTAGATACCACCTTTATGCCATATTTGGATGTATAGCTCCTGAGGTCATGCTGGGTCATGAAGCTCCCTAACTCCCCCAATCCATCCTGTACAAGTCATATTCCCAATTACTAGCCATGCCATGGGTCAGTTTAAGAAGGCAAAAAGGCTTCAGTCTCTTCCAGATACTCTGGGTCTGATATGGATTGTACTGGGGAATCCCATGCAAAAAAACAAACAAACAAAAAAGGCATGGGGTCCACCAAAATACATAGCAGAACACTATCCAAGCATGCAGTCTGGCTTGCAAGGAAAGAGAAAACAAGAATGCAGTTCCCCCACCTTCTGAACCTTACCAGGCGACATGCCCTCAACATCCCAACTTTGAGAAGGTGCCCTGCCAAGGGGGACTCACCTAGCAAAACATCTTATCTCCATGTTGATGAGGACAAGGGCCTCTTCTTCACAACCCTGACCCATTTGTTGTGTGTGTGTCTGGGCCGGGGCTTATTGGAATCTGGAAGCCCCCTTTAAAAATAAGGGGCCCCCTAGATACCACCCCCATGTGAATGCATGAGGTGTACATAGTAACTCTCATCATTCACAAAAAAAAAGTCAATGAAAATGGCCAGTATCATGAACAAAATGTGTCCATGGCCATTTCCATGTTTGGCCAGTGATTTCAGCCTTCTATACTCCCACCACTCTGTTTCCATTTTAGCTGTCAGAGGTGGATGTCCATCTGACAGTTAAATGGATGGAATGATGAGTCATGGCTGTTAGGAAGCTGGCAGCTACCAGCACCCTAACACCTAGGGGCAGTGTGGATACTATAATTTTTAGTACAGGTAGAAATACCTTTACTAAAAATGAATTTACCACACAGTCGGAGGTTCAGGGCTCGCCGAATTACCAAACGGCCTATTACGCCAAACAGCCAAAACTCAGTGTTAGGAAAAGAACAAATTTCTGGCTAAATCTGTCATTTCCGCGGTGGTGCGCACATTTGCGCGCGTGCGCGCGCTCCCGTGCGCGTTCGCGCGCTCCCGTGCGCGCCCGCGTGCGCGCGCGCTCCCGTGCGCGCGCACGCGCCGGAAAACGGCGCCAAATGGGCCTATTTAAGCCTGGAGACTTCCAAGACCAAGTGCTGCTCGCTCTACAGCGTTCCCGACCTGTACGCCTCAGCTCCGGATACCTGTTCCCGTGTTTGTTCTGCCTCCTGTTGACCCGGCTTGTCCTGACCTGCTGTTTGCTACCTGCACCGACCCCGGCTACCCACGACCATCCGATTGTCTGCTCCTTTGTACCTCTGCTGCCCGCCCGTTAACGAACCTTGCTTGGACTCTGACTACCCGTTTGCCTGATCCTCTTGTACCTTCCTGCCTGCCTGTTGCCAACCCAGCCTGTACGACCATCCATCTACTTGCACGCTTTCTGGAGCCTCACTACACCATCGGTGACCCTCCAGCCCTCGTGCCATCCCGCACTCTTGGGCCTCTGTCCCCACTACCAGGGGTCCTTGAATCGGGTGCGCAAGAGCGGTTGTTCCCTGCACAAGACAGACTCCACCGTCAGGTACGTGACACTCAGGTCCACCATGGGTTTGGTCTGAACCCAGAGTCCATCCTTAGTGGCAAGTTGGCTATATATCTAATCGAATGGGTACAGGCAGGTGATTCTCAGTCAAAGTTCAGGTGGTAATCAGTGGTGGGCATCAAAAACCATATATAGTTTAACCTAATGTAAAGTTTATCATATACAGTAGGTGTATAGGCTGTGCATTGCTTGGCCATAGTTGGCAATGAATTGGAAAATAATTTTCAAATTGCTGCATTAGTAATTAGTGAAGGGCCAGGTTTGTTAAAGGGACATTACTCAGTTACCATAGAATACCCCATAAATAAGTGCACCTGCTTTATACTATTTTCTGAGGTGTACTTTATTTTAAAAGGCAGTGCAAAAAAAGATGGACAGTTTCCCAAGGAAAACCAAACTGCGACAGCTTAGAGCAGTCAAAACTGTGACAAATTAATGCTGATTGGTTGTTCAATTCAAACCCGCTTGTTAAACTAAACTTTTCACAGCAATTCAAATTGAGCATACAATTTAAAAAATGCTGGTTTAAATTACTCTTGGTGAAAACCATGTGTCAGAAAGCTAAAAGTATTGTTTTTTTACAGAAAACTTATTGCATATAACTTCTACCTATATATCTGGATCTACTGATCATTTTGACACATTTTTTTTAAATAAATGTAACCTCTGATTATCCATTTTCTCATTTTACATTCGGTTTTTAATTGTCCAGGCTTGTGACAGGGTTTCTTATGAGCTGATAATTTATTTTATATTATTTGGGTTTTCCATATTTTATTACATCCCTAATGATTCAATTTATTACCACAACCAGATGAATTTGGAAGCTACATAAAATTCAAAAACTATCAGTTTTGCCCATTTTGTGTAACGACGCAAGTGTATTGAGAGAACAATATCCTCGTTTTTATTAATTTCAACTCCTGGCAAAGTATTGGTAATAATGCTTTTTACAGACTTACATTTAGAGAATTTCCTATTATCCTCCAAAATGAATCAAATGCTGCCCATAAAGATTATTGCTGTATTCTGTACATTAATATCTTGTCTGATGTGACACAACAGATATATTGTTTAGGATCTCTACAGATAGCAATATAAAGGATATATTTAATTTGAAGTAGACTTTTCCCTAAAAAATATTGTGTAAACCTGTTAGCTCTAAAGCTGTTATGTACAATTGTAATATTAATCAACGGCAGCCAGTAGTTAGATAGATATGGGATGTAGCTGGGTTTTGGCCAGCCCTTGACTTTGGTTCTCAAAGTCAGTATTTGCAAATCAGAGTGCCCTAGATTCGAGGGACTTGAGAACACATAGACCAGTGCTTCTCAAACGTTTTACCTTCGAGAACCCCCTGGCAAAATTCTGAGATCACTGGGAACCCCTGAAATAATTTTTATATCTACAGCTCACGGAACATTGATGTGATCAGCGAGCTGTAGATATAACAATTATTCTTAGAAATAGAACTAAACAGAATAAATATCAAAACTTACCTCTTTAATGTGAAACGTGTGCTTAGCTTTTTTGCACAGAATCTGATGCTCAACTCTGGGCAAAACATGAGGGGGTAAGCAGGGCAGAGCACAGGGGATCCAGGAGGGAACAGTAAAGAGGGAGGGCAAGAGAGCATAGCACAGTAGCACAGTACAGGGGGGCCAGGAGAGAACAGTACAGGGGGGCCAGGAGAGAACAGGAAGTGTAATTTCTCCATTCAAAAC
>BLSH010276046.1:2741677-2769846 GCA_018402905.1 Glandirana rugosa | reverse complement strand
ACAGCATAGGGGGACCAGGAGGGAACAGTATAGTTCAGGGGGGGCAGGAGGGAACAGCATAGGGGGGCCAGGAGGGAACAGCATAATTCAGGGGGATCAGGAGGGAACAGCATAATTCAGGGGGACCAGGAGGGAACAGCATAGGGGGCCAGAAAAGAACAGCATGGGGAGCAGGAGGGAACAGCATAGCATAGAGGGGCCAGGAGGGAACAGCATAGGGGGGCAGGAGAGATCAGCATAGGGGGGCCAGGAGGGAACAGCATAGGGGTCCAGGAGGGAACAGCATAGTTCAGTGGGGCCAGGAGGGAACAGCATAATTCAGGGGGACCAGGAGGAAATAGTATAGGGGGCCAGTAGCAAACAGCATAGGGAGGCCAGGAGGAAACTGGTGGGTGCAATACTGGTATCTTTAGTAATTTTTCTCATGAAGAGTAGCTCAGGGAAGCTGCTGGAATGCCCGGGATGCAGCTGCAATGCCCGAAATGATTGGAATGCCATTGGAATGCCCGATTCCCGCCCACTCTCCTCTTCCATCCCTCCTGAGTGATGTCACACACTCACACACAGGCACCTGTGATCAAAGCGGGACAGTGATGTCAGTGATGTTCACTGCAGCCTGTCAGCTATGCGGGGATTAGATCCACCGTTCATCTGCATGTGATGAAAGGCAGATTGTGGCGGAACCCCTGTCTCTCTCTCTCTCTCTCTGCCCTTTCAAAATAACTCAAAACACAGCCATTAACCATTTCAAAACTGGGCACTTAAACCTCCTTCCTTCCCGGACCAATTTTCAGCTTTCAGCACTGTTGCAGTTTGAATGACAATTGCGCGGTCATGCGACACTGTACCCATATGAAATTTTTGTCATTTTTTTCACACAAATAGAGCTTTCTTTTGGTGGTATTTAATCACCCCTGGGTTTTTTATTTTTTGCGCTATAAATTTAAAAAGACTGAAAATTTTCAAAAGCAATGCATTTTTCTTCGTTTCTGTTATAAAACTTTACAAATAAGTAATTTCTCTTCATAAATTTTGACCAAAAATGATACTGCTACATTTCTTTGGTAAAAATAACCCAAATCGGAGTTTATTTGGTGTTGGCGGACAGACAGATGTGACGGGGACTGTGACAGATGTTTTGTGTATGGTGACGGATGTGATGGGGACATACAGATGTTTTGGGGACTGTGACAGATGTTTTGGGGACTGTGACAGATGTTTTGGGGACTGTGACAGATGTTTTGGGGACATACAGATGTTTTGGGGACTGTGACAGATGTTTTGTGTATGGTGACAGATGTGATGGGGGGCAGACAGATGTTTTGGGGACTGTATTATGGGGACACTTATGTGTATGGGGACAGGGGTATCAGTGTGCTTGGTAATCTGTGAGAGCTTTCTGCATGAAATCATCATCATGCAGAGAGCTGTCACATAGCTGCAGCTCCCCCCCTCCCCCCCCGCACTGAGCTCTCACTGAGCTCGGCGGGGGGAGAACTGTCACAGAGACGTTCGTCTCTGTTTGCAATGTGACGGCTGTGATTGGACACAGCCGTCACATGATCGGGAGGGCCAATCACAGCGCCCATATCCCGATCTCTGCTCAGCTAGATCCTGTGATCATAATGATCACAGGATCCAGCCGCAGCGCGCCACGTGGCCGCGCTGCGAGCTCCCGTTCTGCAGGACGTATATGCATGTCCTGTCAGAACGGGGAAGCTCCCACCCGGCCACTGTACATAATGTCTAAACCACTGGCAACAAAAGCGAGAATGTCCGAATTGGGCCCAAAGTGTCAACATTTTGTGTGGCCACCATTATTTTCCAGCACTGCCTTAACCCTCTTGAGCATGGAGTTTACCAGAACTTCACAGGTTGCTACTGGAGCCCTCTTCCACTCCTCCATGACGACATCATGGAGCTGGTGTATCATGGAGCTGGTGTATGTTAGACACCTTGCGCTGCTCCACCTTCCGTTTGAGGATGCTCAATAGGGTTTAGGTCTGGAGACATGCTTGGCTAGTCCATCACCTTTGCCCTCAGCTTCTTTAGCAAAACAGTGGTCGTCTTGGAGGTGTGTTTGGGGTCGTTATCATGCTGGAATACTGCCCTGCGGCCCAGTCTCTGAGGAGTGGGAATCATGCTCTGCTTCAGTATGTCACAGTACATGTTGGAATTTATGGTTTCCTCAATGACCTGTAGCTCCCCAGTGCCAGTAGCATTCATGCAGCCCCAGACCATGACACCCCCTCACCATGCTTGACACACTTGTCTCTGTACTCATCACCTGGTTGCAGCCACACACGCTGGACACCATCTGAACCAAATAAGATTATCTTGGTCTCATCAGACCACAGGACATGGTTCCAGTAATCCATGTCCTTAGACTGCTTGTCTTCAGCAAACTGTTTGCAGGCTTTCTTGGGCATCATCTTTAGAAGAAGCTTCCTCCTGGGACGACAGCCATGCCGACCAATTTGATGCAGTGTGCAGTACTCATACATCTATTTCCCAAAGATAACCTCTGGATATGATGCTGAGCATGTGCATGCAACTTCTTTGGTAAACCATGGCGAGGCTTGTTCTGAGTGGAACCTGTCCTGTTAAATTGCTGTTTGGCCACCATGCTGCAGCTCAGTTTCAGGGTCTTGGCAATCATCTTATAGCCTAGGCCATCTTTATGTAGAGCAACAATTCTTTTTTTCAGATCCTCAGAGAGTTCCTTACCTTGAGGTGCCATGTTGAACTTCCAGTGACCAGTATGAGAGAATGAGAGCGATAACACCAAATTTAACACACCTGCTCCCCACTGACACCTGAAACCTTTTAACATTAATGAGTCACATGATAATAAAATATTTACAAAATAGTGAGGGGTGTACTCACTATATATATATATATATATATATATATATATATATATATATATACAGTATATAGTAAATAAATAGTAGCTAGGGTTTTTGAAAGGATAAAAAAAAAAAAACTTTGAACAGTAATGGTAAAAGTGACAACTAAGGAATCTGCACCTTCCTTTGAAAGACCCAGCTGGACAGTAGCAAAATACAAATTGACTAATGGCTGTTCAAAGCAATCCTGTCATCTATAGTGAATCTTGCAGTTCATATATTTTCAGCTCGGGAACAAAGAGGACCAAAATAAATTACTGAAAGCTTATATCAGAAAAATATGGTTGACCTACTACAAAAAAGAAGTGTAATAATCAAGAAGACAACAGAATATAGGGATTGTATCTAAGATGATCAGAAAATGATAATATATATATAAATATATATCAATCAATCAATCCCCACACTGAGCTGTAATATAAAAGACCACAGCTAATGGTAATATAACACTCCCTAGTGTTTTTAAATCTCAAAAAATAAAACAAACAAGTGCTACAGTAAATATCCTTACTCAAACATTATAATATGATTTGTGATAAATTCAATAAACCTAATGTATCAATTCAGTACAACAAACTCAATATATTAGTGTCAGTTCTCTATAAAAGTCCTATATTTTCTTTTTGCGTAGCCCATCACCATGTATCAATATACCTTGAAGGAGTAAAGAAGGCTTACATGATACTAGATAGTATATTATACTTAATACTAATCATCTCTCCCCAATCCATACCAGACTCTTATCTAAGCATGCAGCCTGGCATGCCAGGAAAGGGGGGGGGGGGGTAAGAGAGCACCCCCTCCTGAACCATACAAGGCCACATGCCCTCAACATGGGGCGTGCTTTGGAGGAGGGGTTGGCGGTCATCTTTCAATGTGATTGACATTGGAAAATGTATTTTTGGGGGGTTTGATTAAAGGGCTTGTCAAAACTTTCTCTGTTTTTTTTTTTTTTTTTTTTGTGAATGAGTAGGGGTATGGCTATGGGGAAGAGACCCTTTTCCTCATTCATAGAGACAATGTGCTTTGGAGGGGAGTCCCCCGTACCCCAAAGCAATGCCCCATGTTGAGAGCATGTGGCCTGGTATGGTACAGAAGGGGGGATGGCTCTCGCTCATCCCCACCTTTCATGGCCTGCCAGGCAGCATGCTCAGATAAGTGTCTGTTATGGATTTTGGGGGGACCCCAAGACATTTTGTTTTTCATTTCGGCAAGGGGTTCCCCTCAAAATCCGTACCAGACCTGAAGGGTCAGTACTTCTTTTGTCTACATTCTGCTGTCAGTGGGAAATTCTGCTGAGAGCAGATGAGTCATGGTTGCTAAGGACGTGGCAGCCGTCCACCCCTTAATAACAATTTATTCACTGGTTATTAAGGATGCCAGTGGCTGCTGGCTCCTTAACAACCAGCTAAAAAGAAATGCTTTCCTTAACTATGACATGCATGTATCACTACTTCTTTAATGCATGCATTTATTTATGTATTTCCTTTATTCAGTTGACTTTAATGCAGTATTTACTAAGTGTTAAATACTTCATAAAGGGATAGTGAACTGACATTTTCAGAATCAAAAACGATATGTGGGAAAAATATGTCAGATAACCTATATACCACATGTGATTTGCTTCAGTGAATGGAGACCACAGTGCCCAGAAAATCATACCCCTCCAAATTCCGGTGCACTCCCATCCACAGGACCACTTTTCTTCCACAGGTGCCCTTCAATCCCCACCACATGTCCTCATCTCAGGTAATGGACCTCTGAATCACAGGAGGGCATTAAAACATTAAACAGCCTTTATAGCAGTGGTTCTCAACTCCTGTCCTCAGGGCCCACCAACAGGCCAGATATTAAGTATTACCTTGAGGAGATGCAGACTAGAATACTGCAATCACTGAGCAGCAAATTATATCACCTGTGACATATTTCAGTTATCCTGAAAACCTGGCCTATCAGTGGGTCCCAAGGACAGGAGTTGAGAACCACTGCTTTAAAGCCACTCTGTTCCTTTGCTCCAAATGAAGGGTTCTACAGTAAATATACCACAGTGCAATTCATGTAAAAATGCATAAATCTATCCATAGTTCTCTCTGTATATACAGTATATCTCAATAACATTCAATAATAAATGAAACCCTCACAAGTGTAGCTGATAAACAAGTCTTTAATAATAATGTAGTTCAAAGCCACCATTAGACAGCACAGCCTCTAATGACAGATCCAGCTTTCCACATAGTTCCTTACAGTGTAATGATATCATGGACACTCCCATCTAATGCTTGTTTATCAGTTACATTTGTAAGGGCATGTACTCCCCAAAAACTCTGGGTAGTATAGATTTCCACATGTCATACTTGCCAGCAACTATCGCTGGAAGAACCAAGGACACTGAATAATCAGAGCTTTCCTTACTTGTGTAGGACTCTTTACCAGAACTACACCCTCTATTCACTTAGCTCTACCAACTTCAGCCACTTGCCTCGGTGTAGTTGGTCACCATGCGGCACAAAATAGGATCCTCCATCCTTCTAATTGGAAAAACACTGTGCTTCCATGCTACAACTAAAACATGCTCTTCCTTTAGCACACACTTTGGCTTTCACTCCCTTAATCCCTCCTTTGCCATAGAACAACCCCAGTCACCCTTTCAATGGCCCAATGGATTCAGATTAGAGTTGAGCGAACCCGAACTGTAACGTTCGGGTTCGTACCAAACTTTGAGATGTCCGTGACCCGGACCCGAACTCGGACATTTAAAAAAAGTTTGGGTTCAAGTTCTGGGATCGGGTATTTCATCACAGTATTTGAATAGCTGCAGGGCAGCCAATCAACAAGCGTGATTTTCCCTAGAAGCCATCACAGCCATGCCTACTAATGGCATGGCTGTGATTGGCCAGTGCATCATGTGACCCAGCCTCTATATGAGGCTGGAGTCACAGTGCTGCATGTCACATGCTCTCTGGGTAGTGTAGGGAGAGGATGCTGCCTGTGCTGTGAGGGACAGATTGCAGATAGATAGATAGGTAGAGAATAGAGATTACTACTACTACTGCTTTTAGGGACAGATTGCAGATAGATAGATAGGTAGAGATCAGAGTTGGCCCTCTAAGTAGGCAAATTGGGCGGACGCCTAAGGCCTCGCACTCACAAGGGCCTCGCAACTGCCTAACTTGCCTAACTGAAGAGCCGACTCTGCTGACAACAATGCCTATTACTGTGCTGCGCTTCGGTCTGCTAATGATGCCTGTGAACTCCATGACCAGGCAGTGGAGAGCGAGGACAGAGCCGTGGCTGTGGTTGTGTCCCAGGGAGGAGGCGGGGACAGCACTGTGTTGTCTGGGGGAGGAGAATGGGAGGAGACTCATTCCAGCAGCCGGAGCTGCTCCGGACACGTAGATCTCCCCCCCGTCAGTGTCAACCCCCCACTTGAGTGCTCTGTGGAGCGATCTGATTCCCCACACATCCGGAGGAGGCATCTGGCAAGCAGTGGCGAGGGGGAGAAAGAGGAGAGTCCCGCCAGGGAGGAGGCCTCGCCAGGGCTGGATGGAGTAGATGAAGGGAGGAGGTAGGAAAGAAGTGGTGTCTCTCCAGGGCTCTCAATCAGAGTGGGGGATCAGGGGCTCCAGCTGGGGGGGAGAGACAGAGCTACTGTGCCACAACCCCCTTGTACAGCCAGCAACCACCAGCATGGGGGAGAGCCAGGCCCCTCATCCCTGCTCCTCCAGCATCCCTCAGTCACTGACCTTTATCCACCCCCTACCCCATCCCCTCCACTCCCTGCCTCCTGATTATCAGTGCCACATACAGTAAGGACAGCTCTGTCCTCTGCCAGTGCGCCCACCTGTGATTGACAGCCCCTGACCCCGCCCTCATCCCCACCTATGCAGGGCTCCACTGTGGGAGTTGAGAGGTCTGAGCCCAGCCATGGTGGGCCGGGCTCGCCATATCCTGTTCTGGCACTGTCTGCTAATTGGGATCTCCGCTGCTATCTCCTTCACTGACACCGGCACCGAGATAGAGAACACTGACACCAGCACTGAGGTAGAGAACACTGACACCAGCACTGAGATAGAGAACACTGACACCAGCATTGAGATAGAGAACACTGACACCAGCATTGAGATAGAGAACACTGACACCAGAATTGAGATAGAGAACACTGACACCAGCACTGAGATAGAGAGAACAGACACCAGCACTGAGATAGAGTGCACTGACACCAGCACTGAAATAGAGAACACTGAAACCAGCACTGAGATAGAGAACACTGACACCAGCACTGAGATAGAGAACACTGACACCAGCACTGAGATAGAGAATACTGACACCAGCACTGAGATAGAGAATACTGACACCAGCACTGAAATAGAGAGAACTGACACCAGCACTGAGATAGAGAACACTGACACCAGCACCGAGGTAGAGAGAACTGACACCAGACCGAGATAGAGAACACTGACACCAACACTGAAATAGAGAGAACTGACACCAGCACCGAGATAGAGAACACTGACACCAGCACTGAGATAGAGGACACTGACACCAGCACTGAGATAGAGAGCACTGACACCAGCACTGAGATAGAGAGCACTGGCACCAGCACTGAGATAGAGGACACTGACACCAGCATTGAGATAGAGAGAACTGACACCAGCACTGAGATAGAGAGCACTGACACCAGCACTTTAAAGCTCTTAATATATGCAATGTATACATTTAATTTTTTTAAGCAGAGTTCCACCCAGTTTAAAGTCAGCAGCTAGAAAAAGTGTAGCTGCTGATTTTTAACAATCGGACACTCATCTGTCCCTGGCTCCAGCGGTTTGGTCGCCCAATGGCTCGCTCTACCCCCCCCTCCCCTCGGTGGCACCGGCATCACAAGTGTGGGCACCCGGCTTTGGCTTCAAAGCCTGGCATGCACAGCGCATGCACGAGTCACGCTGCACCTTGGGAATGGCCAATATATCTTCTGGTACCTGCGATGTGTCCCAGAAGATCGCCGAGAGGGAGGGGGGAAGGTGAACTTCCTTCCGGAGCCGCGACTCTAGGAGAGGAAGTGGACCTGAGACCCTGTGAAAACAGAGTCTCCGCCCCCCCCCAAAAAAAAATAGCATGCCAATTGTAGCATGTCAGGGGGTCACCTTCCCACTTCCCTTTTGGGTGGAACTCCACTTTAAATTATTTTCCCATTATGCGCGTGAGAGGGGCCTCATGTCTAGGTTTTGCCTAACGCCTCACAAAGTCTAGAGCCGCCTCTGGTAGAGATTACTACTAATACTGCTTTTAGGGACAGATTGCAGGTCTCATCCTGCATTACAGAAAGATCTGACTGGACTAGGTAGAGTCTACTGCTTAGAGGGACAGATCATTGTTTTAAAATCATCTCCTAGTTCTATAGGGCCAGGTTCCTGCTGATGCTGTAAGGGACAGATTATTGTTCTAAAATCATTTTGCAGCCCTCTAGCACTTTCCACGACTCTTTTACAGTCATTTTTGTGCCGAAAAGTTCGGGTCTCCATTGAACTCAATGGGATTCGGTGTTTGGGATAAAGTTTGGGTCAAGTTCAGTACCGAACCTGGACTTTTTTCCGGAGTTCGGCCAAACCCACCGAACCCGAACATCCACGGGTTCGATCAACTCTAATTCAGATGAATCTCCTTGAGCTCCACCATAAAAAGTTCCTTTTCACCACATTACAGACAGGTAGAAGGGCTGCACAAATGCACAAGTGTGGAGGCAGATACTATTAGGGAAATGGCAGAGGTAAGAAAGCACAATGAGCAAGCAAAACAAGGCAGAAGCATAGATGACTGAGATGCAGAATAGAAATACCAAACCTAAACATGGAGAAAATAAATGGATGAAACAATCCACACTACAAAGTTAAGCCAAAGAGTTGAGAAAAAGAAGTTGAAAAACAGACTAGCTACACAGAATACATCAGTAATCTCTATGAAGGAGGATACCCTTCTCACCCAAGGTTTTTCTGAAAATAGACGCAAGTGAAAACAAGGTGGGATACAGAGCTGAGACAAATTAATAGAATAAGAAATCACCTGAAGGATATGCTCACAATTTGAATCAGCAGATATGCTTATAATGTCTTAAAGTTAACACACAGGGCATTGATTGTCAAGGTCATTTCCAATATATTTAGTCATTGGAGGTTGATTCTAATATGTACAGACCATTCAATAGCATATCGTAGTAATAAAGATTTTTTGCTGCTAAAATTATTCAGTTCTCCCCTGAGCAAAAGCAGATACATGGAGGATTCAATGGGGAGAATTAAATGGTGAAGTTGAACAGAGGGATGATACTGGAGAGGCCAGAGGTTAAGGGAGAGAGACTGAAGGTTAATTTTAAACATTAGACTGGGGAATTCCCTTGGGCTAGCATCCCATCTACTCCTTCAGTAAATATTGTAGCTTTAGACCTAGAATTTAAACTAAAGCAGAACTCCAGGCACAGAGATTTTGGTAATGATGTGTGATTTGTACAGAAATTTTACTTCTGTTCAGGTGTAATTCATGGCCAGATGACTGCACTGTACATTAAAATCAATACTTTTTTAATTCTGAATAATATAGCTCCTACTGAACGTCAGGATCGCTAGTATCATTTTCTGGCCCTCTCTCCTTGGCAATACGCAGAATACACAGCATTCTGTAGATGGCTAAGGAAAGAAGGGGATGGAAATGCAAGACTAGTCCAGCAGTCTAGCGGTCTATGAAACCCAAAGTTCTTATTTGGAGCAGGCTGGAGATACAGAGGCAGCTGTGCTATCCAACATAAAGATTTTTTTTGCATTTAAAGTACAGTGCAGGAATTGCCATATATCACATATCACAGTGGTAACATTTGGTTACACATCAGAACTTACCAAAATCTCTGTACCTGTTTTTAAAGGCAAAATGGTATTTAACCTCTTTTTTTGCCCTCTGTGTTCCATTGGGGAGATTTTCCTTCACTTCCTGTGCTATAGTCAAAAAAGAAAGTGAGTGGAAATCCCTCCAAAGTAAGTGACTCTCTTGTGGTTACCAGGGTTACCAAAACAAGTGTATTGGAAGATTACCTCTCTCTTCCTGTTCTGGTAACAACCAAAAATGTGGGATTTTCTTTCACTTTTGCTGATAACAGTAAACAGGACAAGCAGAGAGGGTGAGCCTCATGGACAAAGACAGCAATAAAAACCTGGCCAGTGTTCTAATCCCTCTCCACTCTATCCAAAATGCAGAAGAATTTTTTTAGCAGACTGGAAAAACACCTAGACCAATACTGGACAAAGTTAAATTATTATGTGCCATAGAGCCCTGGGAAGTGTAGTTCAATCAGACCGACATTGCTTGTTACATGTATTTTTGTATCAACATTGTGTTTACTAATGTCAGTGCTTTAACAAATCTAGGCTAATTATGAAATTATGATAAAAAACAGTAATAGAGTACTATTTCTTTCTCCCAGATCTTTGTTTTAAGGAAAACAATTGCTGCAAGTAATTTAATTGTGTTATAGAAAATAACACTAGATTAGACTATACTTTTAGAGAAAATTATTTCTGACATTTGTGCTCCAACCTCTGCTACAAGCAAAATTCTCACATCTGAAAGTCATTCTAAGAATACTGTGTGATTTAATTTTACTTTCACAGGTCTTGCTCAGAGCCTTTCATATTATCTTTTTGCACTACCTAGAGCAATACCCTGTTTTTTCTAAATTAGGAGAGCTAAAACTGGTTATCCACATCAGAATGATTCCAAATCAACAGTAAAATACACATGGCACCCACATTATATTAATTGTTACATGATACCATAGTTATATTTGAAATTACAGTGAATAATAATGCAGGAATAGTCAACTACAATGTCTAACTAATTCAGACTATACCTGTTTTTAACACATACTGTTAGACAGGTTAATTTGCTTTTTAATAAAGCTGGTCGGTAAATGAGCTTGAATTTTTTCTTGGCTTTTTTTCTAACATATGTTGCTTTCCAATCCTACTTGCTGCAATGTCAAGCCATAGGTGGGGCAGTGGCTAACTTTTTTGTATCACTCTTATATTGGTCAGGCAATGTGCTGACACCTTTGCAGCCATTGTGCTATGTGCTGTTTCTTCAGCGTGCCCCTGTACCTTCAAGAAGGGGTGGGCTCCCTTCAGTCCATCTGCCCTCAATTTATCCATCAGAATGCACGTGCTTCCATTGTGGAGCCACTCATAAGCCAATGATAGGACTACAGATACGAGGGTGCCTTGGTGAGGCCCATAGCTTACTCATCTATTTGCAAATGTGTGCAGACTAAACCCTTGTTTTTAACCCATACTGTTAGATAGGTTACTTTGGGTGTTCGCGGACTGGTCGGTATCGCAGGCTGGTCCGTAAGTGAGCTTGGAGTTTTGAGGAGAAAGTTGGGACTTTAAATTAGGATATATAAGGACACTGACCAATGTAGGTTGTGCAAATGTTGTTTATTGACCCTCCAAGGTCCTGGAAAGCAAGGTAAGTACCATACATCATAAACAAAATAATTCCATCATAACATAAATAAAATGAATATATAACAATCATATATGTGTTTATGCATTTAGAACTGCAGAATACTCTGCCTTGTGATTGGAGTGGAGCATTGTGGTTGTGCAAATATTATTGTTGATGACCCTCCAAGGTCCTGGAAGGCAAGGTAAGTACCGTACACCATAAACAATATAATTCCATCACAACATAAATTAAATAAATATATAGCAAACATATACAGTATGCGTTTATCCCAATCAAACTTTCAGCACCACAGAATACAATAAATGGTCATCCTAAGATGGTTGCAGTCAGCTGCAGTGGTAACATTTGCCAATGCTGCAAATCCACAGTTGAATGTGCAACAAGTAATGGGCTACTGGGAGACCCATTACATATGGCGTAATAACCCCTTTGCCTCCAACATGGTCTTTTTGGTCGTTATATTGACGACATTATAGTAATCTGGGAAGGCCCCATGTACCAGATTAAGTTTTTTGTCGATTACTGCAATCAGAACCCCTATGGTCTGACAACTGCTCTTCTGATTATTTTGTATATGCCCTCCTCTGTCCCTGTGGTCTATTATATGTAGGCCGTACCATTCAACTACTTAGACAGCATTTTGGCCGTCACAGAAGACTTATTGAACAAGGGAAGGACTTGCATAGTGTCCCACGTCATTTTTTGGAATGTCACAGTAAGTCCACTAACGGGATGGAGGTCTGGGTAATTGAGCAGATACCCAGGTCCTTGCCCCAAGCTGAAAGGTTTAAGAAGTTGTGTTCCAGAGAAACTTTCTGGATTTACAAATTAGATGTTCTCTTACCTGGTGGCCTTAACAAAGGAATAGAAATAGCCACGGTTTTGTGAACATTAATGACCACCATTCTTCACCTGCTTGCTTACATATTTTATAATTTGTTACACACTTCCATACTAGTAACCTATGCTAGTACTTTGTTCTTGATCTGTATGATTATAAATACCATATCACTGTTTACACATTTTAATTCTGTTTATCTTTTTCCTTCCTTTCCAGCAATTCCTCTCCAAATCAGGGAGTGGCGGGTATTTGGGTCTGTAAGAATTTCCATTAATGAGTATTCCCTATACCCTGTTATTGAAATCTGGTCTATACTATTCTCCTACCAATGCCTTTTCTTTATTATTATTATCTTTTAGTCAAGGACCCCATAAGATACATATTAGCTAGGTCCTACTGCTCATACTATTGGCCGATGCCCTTCTTGGCATGGAATTATGGTCTAAATAATGTATAATTTATCCATGCTCTCTCCCTGAACTTCTCATCCGCTTCAATGTCCTATATTCATATATGGGTATCACCTCACCATCACTTTCCTTATCATCTATATTAATTTAAATTTATCTTTATGATCATTATTTTTTTTTTCCTTTTATTTTTTTTTGCCATTTTAGTTATTTTTATTTTACTTTTATTTTTTCCTATTAATTCCATTCTTCATTCAATTTGATATCACTTTTAACCCTTTTTAATCTATGTGTATCTGCATCGTTGCACAATGTATAAAGCTCAATGTATAAATTTTATATTGATACATACACTGCCCCCAATTCATGTTTTTGTGAAATATGTTTAACCTCCATGTTACATATGGTACTGCCACCCAGCCTATGTTAGCACCACTATTGCCTTTGCTATAACACCTTCCCATCTTCCATTTTTAATGTTGCACTTATACCAAGATTGGCTATTGCTTTTAACCTTTCGTGGGTGGCGTCGTTTGCCCGCACTGGGCTACAAAAAGATGGCAGCACTAACTACAGTATGCCTGATGAAAAAGGGCACCTGCCATTACATCGCAAGCTGCACGCTCAGAAACGCGTCGCAAGTGGATGACGTCACTCCCCCTAGCCTCTGTGATCTGCGTTCCGAGCCTCGTTTTGGCGCCCATACCCGGCCGGCTCTGAACACCTCTTCCTGATACCTCTTGGCCACAGCTACGGATCATTGAGAGTGGACCTATTTGACTGTCATCCCACACTGGTGGAACGGATGTCCCTGTTTTAGATGTGTCTTTCCTTACTACCTTTATGTGAGTTGCCATTTGGCTTTTTATAATAAATGTGTTTTATTAGTCTGCATTTAGAGGCGCCTTCTCCCTTGTCTCTCATGGTTGAAATAATGATGCTACACTACGCTGCTGCATGTTACGAATATATTGAACTCAGATCTGTAAATACAGTCCCAATGCAGATAAAACTGCTCAGTGCAATATTGCTACACCGCGCTACTACACGTAACCATACTACTATGGATATTTTGAACTTAAGTCCATAAATACAGTCCCAATACAGGGGAAGTACTCAGTGCCAGAATCTTATAAGATGCTATATAAGTGCTCGGACTAGGTTCCCCACATAGATGTACACCCACCCCACTTCAATGACCCACCATCTCTGGTGCAGTCAAATGCGTGTTGTGGGGTGACCCCTATAGATTTCTGGAGACTGTCAGCTGCTGAATAGGGACTCCATCATCGTAATAGCATGTGTGAAAAAACAGATCTCATAGCGCAGTAACGTCCATATAACAAATTTATTGTAAAAAGCATAAAAAACAAGTAAAAAACACTCACAGGGTATGCTGCCTAAACATCCTGGCACCCGGTGTGTAAAACTGATGATTTCTTATGGGGAAATAGGCCCCGGTGGATGTATGCCATCTATGTCGGCTTGGCTCATTCCCCTGCTTCAAACGTGGGCAGAAGTCATATATGCGTTTATGTGTTTAAAACTGCAGAACACTCTGCCTGGTAATTGGAACAGAGTGTTTTTGGTTGTGCAAATATTATTGTAAATGACCCTCCAAGGTCCTGGAAGGCAAGGTAAGTATCATACATCATAAACAAAATAATTCCATCACAACATAAATTAAATGAATGTATAGCAAACATGTATGCATTTATGCGTTTAAAACTGCAGAACACTCATTTAAAGTCCCAACTTTCTCCTCCTTTCTCATTGAATCAGGGATGGAGATGCAGATCATCCTGCGTCTCATCTAAAGTCCCATTTGCTCTTCTCTAGTATATGAGCTTGGAGTTTTACTTGGATTTTT
This sequence comes from Glandirana rugosa, assembly GCA_018402905.1. NCBI lineage: Eukaryota > Metazoa > Chordata > Amphibia > Anura > Ranidae > Glandirana > Glandirana rugosa. The sequence continues at coordinate 2,755,311 of BLSH010276046.1, read as the reverse complement.
CCTTGCCTTTTTTTTCTAAAGTACAACAGATCTGTCCCAGGATCGCCTAGAAGAGCCACTAGGAATAAATACATCTAGTTGCCATATATTGCAGGTCCAGGTCTATACAGTGTATGGATATAGGGTGTTGCCACGCTATGGAAGTGTGTCTAGATAAATAGGTTGCTGTCCCCACCTTACATCTGGCAAGCAGATGCAAAAATTAGAAGAGTGAAAAGATAATGGTGAGTATGGCACTGCCCAAAAATGCATATTGGGGAAAAGGATGTGCAGAAAACTCTTAAAGTAAATTGAGTTATAAAGTGCAATGTGCAATAACAACCAATGTGTACCCCCAATTAGATGATATGGTAAATTTGCAATGTGCTGTGTAATCAGTGGACGTCACTGTATGCAAATATAAAGTGCCCCAAAAAATGTATATAAAAATAACATTACAAATAAAATAAATTCATACGTGAGGTGTTACATATATACCTGCTGTAAAAAGTGCAAGTGCAATCTTCAAATCATTCTTCACAATTCCATGTAAAAGATCATATAAAAAATCATATAAAAAACATACCATAAATAACCTGAAATATCTGTACAGAGTTTACACTAGATGTGGTCCCAATAGTAATGATCCAATCAAGGTTATATAGGTGATCAGTAAACCATAGATGGAAGATGAATCAAGACTAAATTTGTGATCCCAAAAGTGCCCACCAGATGGAGCTGAAAGGACGGCTTCTATTAGATCTCCTCCATATAATGCCGACTAATGCTCCTAGCCCAGGGGTCCAATATATGCGGGCTTGTATCCCCCTCCAGGGGTCCGGTACATGCAAATATAGAGAGATCCAATTGAGTATTGTTGTAGAAATTTAGGATGTGTTTATTATGTATTGTCACAGTGTCTCCCAGTGTCGGTTTACCGGTATTCGCTGTGTATAGCAAATATGGCTTTAACCGATATTGAGGACAGGCCACTTACAATGGAACGCACGCGTCATCACGCCCGCCCCCCCCCATCACCAGCCCGACCACCCCCACCTCACCTCCTGGAGCGAGGTCCTACTTTGATCTAGCACAGTGATCCGCTCGAGCCGCCCGCCAGCCTACAGCCGCTTCCTGGAAGCCACACACGCCAGCTGCTGGACTAGTACCGCACTTCAGTGAGCCGTGCGGGATATTTCAACCAGCGAGGCTGTGACGCCGTACTTCCATCTTTGACGTTTTTTTTCCATTACCGTTCCCACTGACACCTTGGACACGCTGACAGCGATCTGGCTTACTGTGCACAGTGACTGAATTGCGTTTGGGGAATCCAGCGAGGAGTGTCTCACCCATCCAGGCCGGTGGATCCGGTGAAGCCCGGTGAGATCTTTCCATTACCCTTATACCAATTCAGCTGATATTTAGTGGAATAACACTAGAGTGGCGTTGACTGTCCACCTTCCTCACTGTTTTCATCCACTCTTACACGGATTATACACTCCACTATGAGTTGTGGTTATTGAGGAATTCCTACAGGACTGCCATAACATGATCCGTTTGTTTATGTGGATCACCTGGTGATTTATTTCATGACATTTGTTTTCCCCGCTCTGTCACCAACAGGCATCATTGATTCCAGCATTGGTGGTTTTCTTCATATGGATAACAGCTCATATGTTGGATCCTGTATTTCCTATTCCACCACTCCTGAATCAATGTTATTGTGAGGTGGTACAGGTGTGCATGAGATTGGTCGGCCAGTATGTATGGGGGGTTTTGTTTTTACTTCAGACAACGTTGTCTTTTTTATTATGCTATTTGTGGTGGTGCATTTTTTTCTTGTCTATATTTCATACATTAGTTACCAATAAACTTTGGTCTAAATAATTGACCGTGTGGCCCAGCAGGAGTCCTTTTTGGTGGTCTCACTTTTCTCTTGCACTTACAATGGAAACCTTCCATTAATTGGTAACCGTACACTTCCCGCCCGATCATCCCAGCCGGCAGGCACCTTGAGCGGTTAACGCTGGAGCGAACACCAGTCCGGATCTTTGAGGTGCGATGTATATTACCGTCAATCGGGGGGGCCCGTTTATTATGTACAGATTGATCTGCTTGGCAGCGATGTACTTGTGGTATGGAATCAGTATTGCCTTTTCTGTAAGGATAATGATCTGTTAGCTTTCTGTCGCATCTGATCAATGTGGCAGAAATCCACAGCTATATTCCTTTGTGCATAATTTACCCTTTAATAGAACAGTAGTATAATCACTATGAGATATAGTTCATAGAGCTGTATTTGATAGTGATTCGTTGTAATGGCAGTTCGGGCTTTGCATGCATGGTGTTTTGCTTGGAGGGCCTCTGTGAGATAACGCATTGGTTTCAATGGAAGCCATGTTTCCACATGGCTTTCATTGTTCTCTGGAGTCTGTGATCTCCACCCACCCAACAGCTGTGACTCATCCAGGCCTATTCTATTGTATTGTTTGAATATAAACAAGTGTGTCATTGGCTGTTGTTTTGTATTGAGCTCATGTCATGTGACTGTGCCTTGGAGGCTGATTGGCTGATTGTGAAGCCACCAAGTCCTTTTGTTATCCCTGTCTGAGTCATATAAATGAAAGCAGCAAGCATTGCTAGACAGGACTGTTTTTCGAGCTTGCAATGTGAGAACAGCTATGGTGTCTATCTTACTTGCTTTAACACGAGTGCACTCAAATGCATTATGCAAAGAGCTGAAAAGTGTGCTTATTAGCGCAGGCAAAATATAATGCACACAAGGTATTATAATTGCCCTCACAGAATGTATTGCAGAGTGCCACAGCAAAAGAGTATATCCCTTACTCACGTTAGTAGCTGGGGAAGTCAAACCAGGAACGCCCGTGGCTGGCGTACTATCGCTCTCTCAGCCCGGCCGCCTCAGACGACGTCCGATGACGAAACGCGTAAGTCGGAGCCATTGCGTCATCACGCACCCATGATCCCTGGGCTGTACCGGACCCCTAGAAGGGGATACAAGCCTGCATATATTGGACCCCTGGGCTAGGAGCATTAGTAGGCATTATATGGAGGAGATCTAATAGAAGCCATCCTTTCAGCTCCATCTGGTGGGCGCTTTTGGGATCACGAATTTAGTCTTGATTCATCTTCCATCTATGGCTTACTGATCACCTATATAACCTTGATTAGATCATTACTGTTGGGCCCACATCTAGTGTAAACTCTGTACAGATATTTCAGTTTATTTATGGTATGTTTTTTATATGATCTTTTACATGGAATAGTGAAGAATGATTTGAAGATTGCACTTACACTTTTTGCAGCACCTATATATGTAACACCTCACGTATGAATTTATTTTATTTGTAAGTTTATTTTTTATTTTTTTCTTTCAAAATTGTTATTTCAAATTTATGCAAGACAGGAAAGTTTACAAGACAAGAAAACCATCATCAAACGCTTATACAAAGAGGTAACGTGGCATCATTCTTACCTTAAATGTATTGCCTAACCATTGTCCCATCCATAACAGGTAATTTCAGGGTAGAGAAAAGTACAAATCCCTGCCGTTAATTGGGCAGTAGAGGTGGACTTAAGTTCTCCCTGACTCCAGGCAACCCATGAAGGGATCAAGCCGTGCCCGGAGGGGAGTTAATATTATGATAAGGGAACATAGTATCAAAAGTCCAGCGTCTATTTCGACTGAAGGGTTATTAATAGGGAGAGGATAGGTGGTGTCCCCGAGATGTGGCTGTTTAGTTCTTGCAGTTAACAATTAGGCTGGATAAAAATGGGAGCAAGAAACATAGATGGTCTAACGAACTGGAAAATAACAAAAAAGAAGGGGAAAAGGAAGAGAGATAGGGGAGAGAAAAGGAGAGAATAGAGATAAGCACCTTGCGTTAGGTCCGGTCTGCCCTGTTCTGTTGTAAGTTGAGTCCTGGAACGAAAGAAACACCTATGTATGCTGCCCAGGATTCCCATATCCCTTCAAATCTATTGGTAGTGTCTGAAAGGATGCTAGCTAGCCATTCCTGAGACATAATCCAAGAAATGTTTATTGTAGCAGCGAAAGACACTCTTGGTTTTTTCCAGGATTTGGGAATAGAGAGTTTAGCCCCAATTAGTATGAATTGAACCAATTTCTTGTTGGGTTTCAATAGTTTCGGGATCTGGGCATTCAGAAGGGCAATCTCAGGGGACTTGGAGATCACGGACTTGGTAAGCCTGTCAATGAGGTTAAAGATTCTCCTCCAAAAAGGTCTAATCCTTGGGCATTCCCACCAGATGTGAGGCATTGATCCAAATAGGGCGCATCCCCTAAAACACTGTGGGGTAGCTGAGGGATATATATACGTGCTAGTTTAGCAGGGGTGAGGTACCATCTGGTGATGACCTCAATGCTCGCCTCCATAAGGACAGTATTTAGAATGCCTTTAAAGGAGTCGGAGAGAGCTCTATTCCAAGTCTCCAGGTCCCAAGAGAATTGAAAATCCTCCTCCCATTGTTTCAGGGCCTTTTCAGGTGCCTTTTCAGATGACTGAGTAAGGGCTGCATAGATTACTGAGATGCCCCCCCTCTGCTCGATGGCTGGGCCACACCAAGTTTCGTAAGCCAAAATTTTTGGGGGAAGCGTTTTTTCTTTCCAGATATGCCTTAGAAAATTAGAAATTTGTTGGAATCGAAACTTTTCAGAGGACGGGATCTCCAGTTTATTAATACAGTAATTCAGAGAAATGGGTCCTGAGGGAGTGAAAAAATGCCCTATCCGGTACAGCCCCTTGTCCAACCACCATTTGAATGCTTTTATATCCAGCCCGGGGGGAAAGTCTTGGTTGCGAAAAATGTGCGCTAAGGGAGTCAGAGAGGATACCAGATCTGGGTGTTTGCGTAGCGAGTCCCAAAGGGCAAAGGAGTGAGAGAGGGTCGGGGATAGAATAGGGGGTCTTTTTTTCGGCTAAGTCCAGAGAATTAAATCTATTGTGTACTGCGGAGCCACCTGTCTTTCGATTTGAATTCAATCTGGTTTCTCAGACCTTGTGCAAACTCGGGAAAGTTGAGCTAGTCTTGCCTCTTGAAAGTATTTGAGGAGGGAGGGGACCCCCAGTCCTCTCCTCTTCCTATGGTGATATAATGTGGTTTGGGAGAACCTGAAGCCTGTATTGCCCCATACAAATTTGAGAATTTTACTGTGAAGGGACCTTAAGTGGTTTTTCCTGATGGGGATTGGTAGGGCTCGGAACAAGTATAGGATCCGCGGGAGGAGGGTAATTTTGACCGCGTTGATTCTGCCCAACCAGGAGAGACTAAACTTTGACCAAGATTTTAGATCCTCATCTAATTTTCGGTACATGGGTGGTTACTAACATATAAATCCTCTATTTTAGCTGTCAGATTAATGCCTTAAGTATTGTATAGAGAAATGACTCCATTGAAATGGGAAAGAGTGTTGCAGAGACGCCACTGTATCCTGCGGAAGGGAAATATTCAACGCACTGGACTTAGAGTAATTTACTGCAAGGCCAGAGTGTTTAGCAAATGAATCTAGTAGTTTATTCAGGTTGGGAAGGGATGTATGAGGGGAAGTGATAAATAGGAGGATGTCATCTGCGAATAGGCCACATTTGTGGATTTGAGAGCCACAAGATATCCCTTTAATGTCTGGATTTTGGCGAATGGCGAATGTGAGGGTTTCAATAGCTATGGCGAAAATAAGTGGGCAAAGGGGGCAGCCCTGTCTTGTTCCTTTAGTTATAGATATTGGGTTAGAAAGGTATCTTTGTAACCTTATTTGTGCTGAGGGGGACGAGTATAGGGCCCTTATGACTCCCATGAAGCGTTGGCCAAATCCCCATGTCTCCAGAATAGTAAATATGTAGTTCCAAGATACTGAGTCAAAAGCCTTCTGGAGATCTAGAGATAGGACCATGCCTCGCTGCTTATCGCCGCCCTCCCAGTTGGCTTGTAGAATAGATATCAGGTCGATGGCTCTACGTGTCTGATCTGGGCCCTGTCTACCCGGAATGAAGCCTACCTGGTCTTTGTGAATGTAGGAGTTTATAAAAGAGGCTAGCCTATTAGCCATAATTTTTGTTAGGATTTTAATGTCGTTGTTGATCAATGATATGGGTCTATAGTTGCCAACCACTTCGGGATTTTTATTATGTTTTGGGATAACCGTTATATCCCAGCCAGGTTGAGTTGAGGATCCAAGGGGGTACCCTGCATTTTAAGGTTAAAAAATTTTGTAATATGGGGGATAAGTGTCTCGGAGAAGGCCTTGTAATAAGGTATAGATAGTCCATCTGGACCTAGGGCTGATCCCTTTCTGGCGTTCTTAATGGCGTCCGAGACTTCTGCCTCAGTAAAGTGAGCTTCTAATAGTTGTTTGTGTTCGGTTGTCAAGGAGGGGGAGATGTCTTTTAGGAAGGCTGAGAGGGAATCAAGACTATTCCCTTTGGAGGCACCGTAAAGGTCAAATGGTAAATGGTGTTGACAATATTTGGGGGAGAGTCTAGCCGCTAGCATTGAACCTGGTTTGTCGTTATGTGTATAGAATTTCTGACAGCTCCAGCGGATTGATTTCTCTGCTTTGGTCGTTAAGGCCATATTAAGCTCTAGCCTTGCTTTATCTAGTTGCTCAGTGAGAGCTTTAGAGGGTCTAGCTTTATGTAGAGCCTGTAGCGACGCAAACGACTTTTCCAGCTTGATCAGATCCGCCATTCTCTCTTTTTTGAGTAGTGAGGCTATTTGTATTATCTTTCCCCCGATGAAGGCTTTGTGTGCAGCCCAGAGGACTTCCGCCAAAGTCTCAGCTCTGTCATTGAGTACAAAGAATTTCTTGAGAGATTTATTAATTTCAGAGACCCTAACAGGGTCGGCCAGAAGTGATTCATTTAATCTCCACTGTGATTGTTTTGCAAAATTGGGGTCGGAGAGTGTAGTGTCAATTATCTTAGAGTTTAATATTAGCGGAGTAGTGTGAGATTGTACTAGTAGATGATCTATGCGTGCATACGAGTTGTGAGGATGAGAAAAGTGGGTATAGTCCCTCCTGGTCGGGTTTAGTTCCCTCCAAACATCAGATAGATTAGATGCATGAAGCGTTTTGGCCAATTTTAGGCTCGCTCTAGTTGGGTGCGTCAATTGGTGTCCCAGTGGTTTGGATTTATCGAGGCTTTGGTCAAAGGCAATATTAGAATCACCTCCCATGATGACCCTGCCTTCTAGGTGTGGCTGGATAGTGTCGAGCAACGTTTTAAAAAATTGGGGTTGGCCCTTGTTAGGGGCGTAGTAGGATACAACAGTGTATATAATCCCATCGATGGTACCCTTTACTATTATGTATCTCCCTTCTGGGTCTTTAGTATCCCCGAGGAGGGAGAAGCCACAAGATTTGGAGAATAGAATAGCTACTCCCCTGGTTTTGGATTCTGCGTTAGCCGTATAGAAAACTGGAAAATATGAGTGGAGGAATTTGGGGCTGTACCGTATGGGGAAGTGGGTTTCTTGGACTAAAATAACATCCAATTTAAGTGATTTGTACTGGGAGAGCACTTTCCTCCTTTTTACAGGAGAATTTAGCCCTTGATCATTGTGGGAGGCTATTTGGAGACATTTAATGGGTGCCTTAGCCATGGAGCATGTGGGGAAAAGAGCTTATATCTACTGCAGCACTCACCCATGGACTGGAGACCCCTAGAGGGGTGGTGAAGATTCCAGTAGGGATCGGGAACCCCAGATCGCAACCAGCAGACCAGGAGGCATCTGTAACATAAAGGGAGGTGAGGTGCTTCATCAAGTAGAAAAGGAGAGGAGGAAAAAAGTGAAGAAGAGAGAAAAACTGTAGAAACAATTACATCCACAAATAGCTATTGGGATTGGTGTCAAAGGGGGGTAGAGTCTCCCCTGTGCCATCGTCCCTGCCCTCCTACTAGGGGAGCAAACAACAACCTGAGAATGGGAAAAATAATTGTCTGAACCAAAACGGTCAGACATCTTATCCCCAGGAGTTTCGAGAAAGTCCCAGGGGTAAGCGGAGGCACATGAGGGCTTAACCTTAGATTGAACTATAACTTTACAAAGTGAACGGGAGAGACCCAGAGCAGTTAAATGTGTTGATAACTTAACATAGAGTCTTAACGCTCAGCCTCTAGTTAGAAACATGTAAGCTCCTTTCACATTAGGTACAGAGCTAAAGAAGAGAACTTTGTAGAACCAGGAGATCCATAAAAGTACATTTAGAGAGCTAATAATCAATAATCAGGAACAGGGAGCAACCTAGCTCCAAGAACATGGCGTTCTCTTAAGTAGGTGGAAGTTGCTTCCAAGACCAAAGAGAAGGCCCAAACCAAAACGTCAGCGTAAACAAACCCAAATAGGCCAGCTGATGAATCAAGGGGGTCTGACTTCTTTGGCCTTCTTGCTCTTGGACTTCGACCAAAGCGGAGAAACGGGGCTAGAGGGGAGTGGTCTCTTGATTTGTGAACCAGTCGGATCTGTGAGATCCATTGGTGCTTCATGGGAGATTAATTTAAGTTGCAGAAGGAGTTTTTCCCCCTCTGCTAGGCTTGAGAAGGAGAATGTTTTCCCCTTTAGGTTGAATTTGACCACGAACGGAAAAGCCCACCAGTACTTTATCTCAGCTCATTGCAGGATTAGGAGAAGCGGTTTGAGAGCTCTTCTTTTTTGGATAGTGTTGGGGGAGAGGTCCGCAAAAATTTGAACTTGGTGCCCCAAACAAGTAATGGAAGAGTTGGATCGTGGGGCCCTCATTATCTCCTCTTTGACGACATAGTAGTGCGGTTTGGCTATGACGTCCCTGGGGGAGCCATCCTTTTTTGGGGGTCCTAAGGCTCTATGAGCTCTGTCCAGCTCCAGTCTGTGTTTAGATACATTTGGGATGATTGTTTTAATCAGGGCCTGTATAGCGGGGATGACTTTGATGATGTTTTTCGGGAGGCCTCTCACTCTAAAGTTATATCTTCGTGACCTGTTTTCCAGGTCGTCTATTCTTGCTAGGGCTATGTCCAATTGGTCCTGAAGAATTTGTAGGTGGTCAGAGTTTTGGTTGGTTCTGGCCACGGTGAAATCCAGCTTTTGTTAAATAGCGTCCATTCTGGATCCTAGCATAGAGAAATCTGCTTTTATATCCCCTGTGATTTTGGCTGCTGTATTCGCCAATCCCCTTTCCAAGAGGTTAGAGAATTTATTGAATAATTCCGCTGTATTTAGGCCAGGGTCCTGATTCGTGCGGCTAGTATTGTTCATTTCATGCTGGCATAATGAGGGGCGGGCCGTCGGTGTGAAAGGAGAATCTTCCATTGTGCGGCGTAGGAGTGACTCCGTGGATGCTGGGGATATTGATAGAGATTGATGAGCGGGTATATTAGACCCCGGAGTGAGGATGAGGGTGGCTGGAGAGATAACTGGTCGACTCTCCAGTGGGATTTCTTGCGATGTGGGAATTGCGGGGGCCCCTAGTGAGTCCATATCCGAGGAGGGGGCCTGTTTAAGCTCTGTGAAGAGGTTAATAAGTGCTCTCCTAGCTGTCGTTCCCTGCATGCGGGGAGTTATTAGGGACTCACTACTGATGGTAGGCCTGCTGGATACCTGACGTTTTGAAAAGTAAAGAGCCTTTCAAGATCCTCTTTCCTTTTGTTATTTCTTATGGTTCAAGACAGAGGTATCATTCACCAATATTGGGGGCCTCCCACCGTCTTCAAAAGTCCTGACCTTGGGAGTTAGTAGATTGCCTCAGTAGAGAATGTGTTGTCAGAGCCCCTGAGTGCAAGTAAAGTTGCTCACCTCCTTGGTAACTGCTTTGAGTGGAGGATGGGTGAATAGGATGCTTATACTATCCTTTAGGCCTTGACGGCGGCCATCTTGGTCCACTCGGTTTTAACTGCAGCTGTCCTATCGACTGCGGTAAAGCCTGGGGTTGTTCTTCCTCAGCTGTGTGGAGGTTTATGCCTTCTTCCAGCTCTGAATGGGGGTCCGGGGAGGCTTACCCTGCTTCCAAGGGTTTGAGCAGCGTGTTAGGCTGCAGCCGCGGCCATCTTGGTGCACCCTGGCGGAGCGGAGCGTATGATCCATGGGCTTGGGGCCGCTTTGCAGGCCGCTCTCTGGGCCTCCGCGGCGCGCTTGCTGTTGGGGGGGATTATCTCATCCCTTCCTGGATCCCTTCTGTGGATGCTGGAGGGTTTAGAGAGCCGATGGCCGGGGTAAGCGCGGAGCTCCTGGATCAGCCGTCCATCTTGGAGCTCCCGTGCATGCGCACTCCTGTAATTTTATTTTTATAGAATTTTTTGTGGCACTTTATATTTGGATTTAAGCACTTTGCATACACTTTGGTTGTTATTGCAGATTGCACCTTATAACTCAATTTACTTTAAGAGTTTTCTGCACACCCTTTTCCCCAATACCCATTTTTGGGCAGCGCCATACTCACCATTATCTTTTCACAGGTCCATACGGTATTCCTATAAAGTTGTCTTTACATACCAGTTATTTCAAGTATTACACAGGAGCCACATGGACGTTATACACGCTTGCCTGGAAATATGTCCTCTCTGTTTCCTTTATATATGTCCCAACTGGAGATGCACACACCAGAACTGAGACCAGCATGTGATGTCATCCAGCCTGATCTCTTCTGTACAGGCGCCAACTGGTTCCAGGCAAATGTGTATAACATCCACTTATAACACTCCAGATGCTTAGTATGTAAAGATGGCTATATATATATATATATATATATATATATATATATATATATATATATGTGTCTAATGTGTTGCTCTAACCACTATCCTTATGGTAATATTGGGGGAGCGGGGTTGCTGTGGAATGCTCAACAGAGAGCCGCCACTTGAATCACCACTGACTGGACAGGCATGCTAGTGGTTTAAGCAGAGCTTGTCTTTGGAATCTTAAACTGGAAGGGGGCTGTTAATGTACCATTAACTATTAATAACTGGGAATATTTTTTAAAGGTAAATAAGTCAAAGTAAATGCAAGAAATCATTTTTTTTCTTTACATCATAAAACATTAAAAAACAGTGGTGATTAAAGCTGAAGTTAAGCTATGGCAATTTCCACATAGTTACATTTAGTAGAGATCACTGTGGTAACAGTGCCTACTACAATAATTTTCAGCTTCCATGAGGATCCCACAGATATGGCACATATATCCCACATCAAAGTGGAGCTTAACCCAAAAGGGGAAGCTCTGCTTGTCTGCCCCCCTCCGCTGCCACATTTGGCACCTTTCGGGGGGAGGAGGGGGTGGGTGCCTGGTTTGACAGTAAAGTTCAACCCCCCTTTTCCTTCCCCCACAGCTGGGCCATTCACAAAGTGCAGCCTGCTTCGCACATGCCAGATTCCCTTATCCGAGATGGCGGCAGTGAGGACACCGCTGGATTTGTGGACTGGTAAGTGCCCTAATATTAAAAGTCAACAGCTGCAATATTTGTAGCTGCTGACTTTTATTTTTTTCTGAAGGAGCCTGGAGCTCCGCTTTAAGTCCAAGCTGGACCAATGTAACTGCGTGAAAATTGCCATACCTAAAATGTCACTTTCAACACCACCAAAAGAAAACTAAAAATGATACAAAAATTATTTTGGAACAGTGTTACATGACTGTGTAAGTGCCAGTCAGGCTATCACAGTAATGAAAACTGAAAAATGGCTATAAGGGGTATACAGTATATAGGCCAGTGTTCAAGTGGTTATACTTTAGGTGATTACATATTGGTATTATGTAGTAGACAGGTATCTTGCTTTTATGTCTTACTGCACAATTTCATTTATCGACAGTATACATTTCTGCAGTTTCATATCTTGTAAAATATCTAATTTAATATAGGATGTGGCATGCCTTGCCCTGGTTAGCATTCTATGAGATTAATTATAAGCACATGCAGTTCTATTTGCTAACAGCCTAGGAGCCATCAAATGATATATAGGTCAATAGCAGGTGTCATGCCATCAGCCTGTACAAATAAAATAATATTTCTAGGGGCTATACATGCAATATCCAATTTAAAATGAAAACACTAAAACAACATGACATTGCCTCAGATCGAGTTGTCTGTCCAGCTCATTTTCTAGTGATGGTCAAATACTTATGTGAGAAGATAACATAAAATGCCAACCATACATGAAATTGGTCATAAAAAACACCTTAGTGTGCTAGCTTTTAACTGATTCTTCTGATTTATCTTAATGAAATAAATCCATAGCTTCTTTAGGTTTAGAGCAATTTAGAGCATTTTAAATTCCAAGATTGTTTTAGGTTGTGTGTAAATTTCCGATAGATATAGCACAATGTCAGGCAATATATTTAGAGATACCCATAGCATGGATATTATTGGGTTAAGTTATTGATGTACTTTGCTAAATTAAACACAAGCTGCTCCGTGTGTTGTATCTTTGTGCAAATTGATCGATGCCACAGGTCTCTTCTACTACTCATCTTCCATGAGATAGCCTTCCTTTAGAAAACCATTGAAGTGCTGAGCGATGCTGGAAAGAAAACAGTAACAAGTGCATTTTAACATCCTATGCTATGTTTCTGAGCAGCTTGTGTCAATTGTCTGTTTAATACTACTGTATTTAGGATTCTTGATGCATAACCATATATTTTACCATCCAAAAACAAACCTATACCCCTAAAGCTATTGAGCATTCCCCTTGCCAGGTTCTGTGACATAAATGTATGTCTTTTTTTAAATGAAACAAAAAAAATAATTCCCCATATTAATATCCAGGTCCCAACAATGATATTGGATGGTCTGGATTATATTTGCATTTACTGTGCAAGTGTCAAATGTTTATGGACGTAAACACAACGTCATTTGGATTTTTAGTAATCGGAAGCATGTGAAAAAGTCATCCTCGCCAATGCAAATTGATCTTATATCATTGTTATGTTTTAGTTCACAAAAAAAAATGTTTTCCCTGTGTGCATCGCAATGTAGCGTCAAAAGTAGAATAAAGCTCTTCTAAAGAGAAATGTGTATGTTCACTTTGCTTTACTTTATGATATTTTTAAGGGGTGGTCCCGATGTTCAAGTCGAACGTGAGTTCAACTCGAACATTGGGTGTTCATTTGTTTGTAGTAAAACGAGCATATGGGGTGCTGGCGGGAAGTTCACCCGCAGCAGAGCATCCTAATAACACAGGGGAACCCGGCCGCGGTGTCCTTAACAACCGTGAGTCATCAGTAGAGTTGAGCGAACACCTGGAAGTTCGGGTTCTGCTGGTCCGTCCGAACTTCGTGACAAAGTCCGGGTCCGGGTCCGGACGGAACCCGAACGATCGCACGGACGAGCAAAATGATGTTTGTTTACTTGTGGGTTACAAGCTCAACTTGAGTGCAAGCTGAACTTGTAGCCCTGGTGGGGAATTTTTATAGTATTTCATTTCGTTTCACTTGTATGTGTAAAGAGAAATCTTCTCGAAATAAGATGAAAACTGCGATGTAACGCTACGTGTGTCCCTTTTGTAAAAAAAAACACTTGATTTTGTATTGTTACTATATTCTAGTTAAACGTAACCGCTCCTACTGAAAAAGTGTACGAAGGCTAATGATTTTTAGGTTTACTGCAACACAAATGCAGGTATTTGTAAACTGTGAACGTGTCATTTAC
>BLSH010276046.1:2712741-2724581 GCA_018402905.1 Glandirana rugosa | reverse complement strand
GGGGGCACTGCGAGTTACCTCAGGAACCACATTGTGATGTCATAACAGGACCTAGTCATGACAACTGAAAAAATTGGCATGTGGTGAATGGGCATGGTAGACCAATATAAATGCAGTTAGTTTTTTTTGTATACCCCATGTTGAGCGTAAGGCCTAAGAACAATTTAAGTTCCTCCACAGTTAGGGGTCTCCATTCAAAAGGACGGGCATAGAAAGAGTTGGGGTTGTTCCGAATGTATTGTTGGGCATAAAGATTTGTCTGGTCCACGATGCCTTGCACCAGCTAATTAGGGAAAAATACATTTAAATAATCTTTTTCGGAAAAAGGTTCTGTGTTGGCCTGCACACCTGGTTGTGCTGTGAAAGGGGGTATTGTGGCTTACCCTGTGCTAGAAGGCAGCCACGATGGGTTTGCCAAGGCATCTGGAAGTTGGGTTTGGGCCCTAATTCTTTGCTGTGAAATTCCAGTGCTTGTACTGGGCCTTTCCTCCTGGGGTCTAGCACCATTGGCATTTGCCGATTGGTCATTGGGGTCTCTGGCGCTGCTGGTAGCTGCCTCGTCTTTAAACCATCTTCTTTTAGGATGGACTGCTTCCACCTCAAATGCAGACGATGATATACTGCCTTCGATGGGTTCGTATTTCGAACCTGAATATGAACTGTAATTGGACGGTGAGAGCTCCCAGCTGCTCTCATCGGTCAGGCTTAGAATTTGATATGCCTCTTCTGGAGTGTATACCCTTTTGTACATGGTGGGTGTATGACAGGTACTCTGATGAGCTCACTGACAGGTACTCTTTATTCACTGGGTCACAATCTGGGCACAGTAAATCATTCACTAAAGTGGTAACTCACTGTTCTGCTCTCTTCTCCTCACACTAGATCGGTGCGTGGGGAGAAGAACCCGGTAACAGCAAGTTACCCACGGTTTGTTTACATTTATGTCCGGCTGTGATTGGACACAGTCGGTCACATGGTAAAGAACCAATTCCATTGGCTCTTTACCTTGATCGGGGCTGGGCTTTGTTTGAGGGACAAGTCTAATCCCCGATCGCCGCACGTCACGGGGGCTTGCAAGAGCGGCGTGCACGCAGATCAACAAAGTGACCGGCTGTGATTGCACACAGCCGGTCACGTGGTAAAGAGCCAATTTCATTGGCTCTTTACCCTGATCAGGGAAGGGCTGTGTCCCGAGGGACACGACCAATCCCTGATCACCATGCTGCTGGCCCCCCGGGGCCCACAGTAGCGGCGAGAAGCGGTAGACATCATATGACGTCCACCCGGATCAAGGTGGGTGTCAAAATGTATCTTTTTTTTACGTTCTTGATGTAAAATTTTAGCCGATGTTAGCATTATATTTGCACTGCACGTCATGCCTTTTTGATTTGATAAAAAAAAATGATGTGAATGTACAATGTATATGTAAAGCGCTGAGTAAATTGCTGCCTCTATATTAGTACCATAAATAAATAATAAATAATGATTAGGGATCGGCCAATGGTTCGGCCCGAGCATGAATTGGGGCTGAACATTGGCTGTTCGCCCATTGGCCGAACAACCGAATTATTGGGTCGTTCGACCATTTGTTTGGCCTGTTGAATGACCACAATGTACTGCGCCACCGCAAAGTACATTGAAAGCCCTGATTGCCTGAAGCAATAAAACTCAATCAGGGCACTGTCAGAGCCATGATTGTACGCCGTCATCATGACTATCCAATCATGGCTCATTGCTCTTGGTCTCGGCCCTCACTATAAAATAATTGTTTCAATAGCAGCCATTTTTAGTGTGATTTCGGCAACATAGAGAGAGATAGAACAGGTGCTACTAGACAGTTAGTGTGCTATAGTGTGCTATTGTGATTCTATTGTCAGTGTAGAATATTAGTTTAGTGTGAATCTAAGCATAGTCAGTGTGAGTGCAGTGGGTCGGGACCACCATTCATCTTTATATTAGTGTGCACCTAGGGACAGATCAGTGAGTGTAGTGAGTGACCACCAGTCATCTTTACATTAGTGTTAATCTAGGGACAGTTCAGTCAGTGAGAGTGTAGTGTGAGCACCATTCATATTTACATTCGTTTGTATCTAGGGACACTTCAGACAGCATGAGTGTAGTGAGTGACCACCTTTCATCTTTACATTAGTGTGAATCTAGGGACAGTTCAGTCAGTGTGAGTGTAGTGATCGTTGAACACTGTATATTTTATTGCGTTACTGCAAGTTTAACACCACATAGTTCTGTGCGATACTGAAAGTTTAATGCTATATATTTCATTGTGTTACTGCAAGTTTAATGCCATATAGTTCTGTGCATTACTGTAAGTTTAACGCCATATTTTTCTGTGCGTTACTGCAAGTTTAATGCCGTATACTTCATATCATTACTGCAAGTTTAACACCATATAGTCCTGTGTGTTACTGCAAGTTTAACGCCAAATAGTTCTGTGCATTACTGCAAGTTTAACACAGTGTATTTCATTGCGTTACTGCAAGTTTAACGCCATATAGTTCTGTGCATTACTGCAAGTTTAATGCCATATATTTAATTGCTCTACTGCAAGTTTGATGCCATATATTTCTGTGTGTTACTGCAAGTTTAACCCTGTATATTTCATATAGTTACTGCAAGTTTAACGCCGCATAGTTCTGTGTGTTACTGCAAGTTTAACACCGTATATTTCATTGCGTTACTGCAAGTTTAATGCCATATAGTTCTGTTCATTATTGCAAGTTTAATGCCATATATTTCTGTGCCTTACTGCAAGTTTAATGCTGTTTATTTCAATGCATTACTGCAAGCTTAATGCCATATAGTTCTGTGCATTATTGCACGTTTAACGATGCATATTTCATTACATTACTGCAAGTTTAACACCGTATATTTCATTGCATTACGGCAAGTTTAACGCCATATAGTTCTGTTCATTACCTTACATTTAACGCAGTATAGTTCAGTGCATTACTGCAAGTTTAATGCTGTATATTTCAGTGCATTAGTGCACGTTTAACGTAGTATATTTCTGTGCGTTACTGCATGTTTGACACAGTGTATTGCAGTATATTATAGTGTATCCGTGGAGTGTGTCTGTGTAGTGAGCATTCAAATTTAAAGTGCACCAAACACCATTTTCCATTGATTAAAGTGCATCCACATACACATTTCCACATCTTTATTACATTTTGTTAATAAACACCACCACCATCATGTCTGGGCAACAATGAGAGGTAGACGTTCCCATGGCACTGTAAGGGGGCCAGTAACAAGTGTCCACAGGCAAAGGTGGACGTGGTCAGTCCTCAGAAAGGGCATAATTTCCTTTGTTTAGTGATGTTGCCCATGCTATCCAGACACAGCATGCAGAGGAGGTGGTAGACTGGCTTACTAAACTATCCTCATCCTCCGTCACCCAAGCAGAGATTAGTGCACAGTCCCCTGCAGCTGCCAGAGTGGCTTAACCTGCCTCCTTGTCCACAGCTATTCCTGCCATAGCCCCAGCATCAGGCATGGAGGAGTCAGCCGAGTTATTCGAACACAGCATCAGGCACTTTCTCCTTGACGATGCACAGCCATTACTTGATTCAGATGTTGATTCTGAGGTTGAGGAAGGCAGGAGCATGAGCCTACAGAGAGGGGAGAGCTTTGGTACATAAATTGGCATTCATGGTCCCCCAGCCGCAGCGTATTACCAAGTTGTCTCCAGTGATAATGAGGATGGAGGAGATGAAAATGATGAGGTCACTGGCGTGACTTGGGTGACAGATAGAGAAGAGGAGGTAAGTGAGGGTGAGGCACAACCGCAATGAGACAGCCAGCATGGAAGAGTAGAGAGCAGCCACCCTATTCCATCACATTGTGGAGTTGTTATCTCCTGGCCCACTTTCCACAGCTCAGTTGTCTGGGCCTTTTTAGTACATATGCAGCCAATCACACTGTTGCTATTTGCAAACTTTGTCTCAAGCACATCAAGCGTGGCAAAAATACCAGCAATTTGGGTACCACATGCTTGACAAGGCATTTAACCTCCCACCACTCAGCCGACTGGCAAGAGCACCTAAAAGCCACATAAAAGGGGCACAAATCTGTCACTCCTCCTTACTCATCTCAATCTGCCCCTGCTATACCTTATGACCAACTCAGCAGCCTCCACTGACAGGGATGATGGTATAGCGCAGGGTGTCCCAGGTCCTTGCAGCACACCACCAGCTGTAGACTATAAACCGCAAATTTCTCTGCCCCATCTACTGCAGCGAAAAAAAAAACTACAGTCCTTGCCACCAACATGCCCAACATCTAAATGCAAGCTTGTCAAAGCTGCTGGCTCTACAACTTCTGCCCTTCTGTCTAGTGGATTCTGCCCACTTCCATGAATTTGTGCCACAATGGCAGGTTCCCAGTCACTATTTCTTTTCACATAAGGCCATTGCAGCTCTCTACCATCACGTGGAAGGGAATGTTGTGGCATCTTTGGGCAAGGCAGTCAGCTGCAAAGTCCACGTTATTGCTGACACATGGTCCAGCAAGCATGGACGAGGACAATATATTTTGTTCACAGCACACTGGGTAACTCTGCTTGCAACTCAGAAGGATCTCGACAGGGCTCAGTGCTGCAGCTTGACTTACCCCCATGTCTCCATGCAGCATGTGAGATTTGTCAGCTTTACCCCCTTCTCCTCCTCCACTGTGCCCCCCTCTGCTGAATTGTCCTATGAACCTCAAGTACCTCCAAAGGCTATTCAATGAGCCAGGCTAAAAGGTGCCATGCAGTGCTTCAGCTGGTGTGTCAAGGGGACAGGAACCACACTGGAGCAGAGATTCTTGCAGCTATGCAGGGACAGGCCCAGAGGTGGTTCATGCCACGCCAGCTGGAGCCAGGAATGACAGGGAAAGTTGACACATGTGTCATGCCTGGTAAATGTCCTCAATTTGGTGGTGCAGTGTTTCCTAAATAGGTACCCAGGGTTTGAAGATCTGTTAAAGCTGGCCAGGAGAGACTGTAGCCATTTCAAGCAGACATACACAGCCAGTGCTCAGCTGGCTGAAATTAAGTGGGAATTCCATCTGCCTGATAACCGCCTGATTTGTGACATGCCCACCAGGTGGAGCTCAGCTTTGCCAATTCTGCAGCAGCTACACATGCAGCAGAGGGCCGTCAATGAGTACCTGTGTGAGTATTGCACATCGACAGGCTCAGGCCGGCTAGGCTTTTTTCCCCATTCCAATGGCTGCTCAAAAAGGATGCATGCACTGTGCTGTTACCATTTGAGTAGGCCACAAGGATGGTAAGCCGTGACAATGCATACATCAGTGACACAATCCCTGTTGTGTTCCTGCTGGAGCAGACTCTGTGGGGCATTATGGACAGGGCACTGGAGGCAGAGCAGCGGGAGGAAGAGGAGGACTTCCTTTTCTCTCAAGGCCCACTTTATGCAAACATCATTGTTCCTATGCCACAGAACACACAAGAGGAGACAGAGGAGGAGGAGGGTTCTGGCAGGTTTGGAGGCGTTGAAGCAGAGGAAGACAAATGTCAAACAGTAAGAGATGGTTTTCCATCCCCAGAACCCTTGGGAGTAGTACGTGGCTGGGAGGAGGCAGTTCCAGGTACTGTAATCCTGAGTTACACCGAGGAGTCTGCTCCCATGCCTTCGTAAATTTGCTGTGCATGGGCTCCCTCATGCTTCAAAGCCTGTGAAAGCACCCAAAAATACATGGCATAAAGGAGAAGGATCACTATTGGTGGGCAACCCTCCTTGACCACGATACAAGGGTAAAGTCTCAGAACTCATCCCGTCCCCACAGAGAGTGCAGAAGATTAAATCTCTTGAGGACACCTTAAAGCAGAGTTTATCAAATGCTTTTCCTGACTCTGGTAGGTTACAGTGTCATGGAAACTGGGGCGGCTGCCTAAGTGAGTCATTTCTCAATTTTTTTAACCCTCTCCACCCAGGGCTGTCAGCTTCCACATCCCATCGGTAGCGTCTGCATCACATGGTGGATGATTGTCTAGGGGCAAAAACAGAGACGGAGTGCTTTCCAGTCAACGATCCATTGGCTTACTGGGTCATGAGAATAGACCACTGGCCAGAACTTGCCCAGTTTGCTATTAAGCTGCTGGGCTGCCCTGGGTCATGAGAATAGACCACTGGCCAGAACTTGCCCAGTATGCTATTAAGCTGCTGGGCTGCCCTGCATCCAGTGTGCTTTCTGAATGGGCACAATTAACACCCAAAGATCAGTTTTTGCACACCTGTTTAATAGATGCATTTCATTGCAATTTTTGAAAGCAAGGTCCATTCTTGCTTTCATCAAGAGTACCTCTATAGGGTTATGGTGTGAAGGCACCACCGACATTGAACTCTGTGACTTCAAAAGGAAAATGTCTTGCCTCCAGAATAGAAAACGTTTAGAAATTAGTCTCTTGGTAAAATATGATATCAGCTTTGTGTTTGCACATTGAGAAGAGTACTTGAGACCACTTTTTGGGAATGTTGAAACTCCTAGCATTCAGAGAAGGGAGCTGTAAAGAGAGTTGCTTGGGTGTATACTTGGTGGGGGTCATAGTAAATGTGCCATGCCCACAGAGGCCTAAGATGAGAACAGTTAGCCTGATGTGGCTGGGGTGTCACTTAGGTCCAACAGACAGGGCAAGGAAAAGTTGGAAGATGAAGGGGTCAGGGAAATTGAGAGAAAGAATAGAGGAGGAGTAAAAAACAAGGGGTGGTGGGAGAATGTAGAGAGTGAGAGTGGAGACAGAGGAGAAAGAGGCGAAAGACTGAGAGTAGGAAGTAAAGAGAGCGAGGAGAAGTATTTGTCTTTCTCAGGCTTTCTAGAGGATGTCTTCCTTAAGTGCAAAACTCACAAGACAAATGATATCCCAGGAGGAGTCTGAGTCCCTGCCTCTGAGGCATAGTGCACTGTGAAGATGTTCCATTTTGATAGGCAACTCAGGGGGCCCATCTTATTGAAATTAGGGATGTGCCAAACGGACCCCTGTTCGGTTCGCACAAGAAATTTCGAACATCGCGAAAGTTCGGATCCGAATAATGAACGCCATTAAAGTCAATGGGACCCGAACATCAAAATTCAAAAGTGCCCATTTTGAATGCTTAGATGCAAGTAATTGGGCATACAATGGTTATAGGGGTCCTGCCCTGGGGGACATGTATCAATGAAAAAAGTTTGTAAAAAAAACGTCATTTTTAAATGAGCAGTGATTTTTTGATTTTTAAAGTGAAAGCATAAAAATTAAAAAATCCTTCCAATAAAGTGCCTGGGGGTCCCCTTAGTCTACCTGTAAAAGGGCAGATGTGTACCACGTCTAGAATCTGCTGCAGCAATAATATCATATTTTCCCTGCAAGCTGCCTTTATTTTGCTCAGCAACAGCTGGGGAGCCAGTGTATATTATGAGGCCACAATGTAGTGCACTGGGAACAAGATTATAGATTTTTTTGGATAAATTCTGGTGTCACTTTGACTTTGGATAGAAGTAACGGGTGCGTAAAAATTGGGCTTTGGGTGTCGGTGGTGCCTTCACACCATAACCCTATAGAGGTGCTCTTGATGAAAGCAAGAATTGACCTTGCTGTAAAAAATTGCAATGATATGCACCAGTCAAACAGGTGCAGGAAACTGGTCTTTGGGTATCGGTGGTGCCTTCCCACTGTAACCATATAGAGGTGCTCTTGTTGAAGGCAAAAAATTGCAATGATATGCACCTGTCAAACAGGTGCTGAAAAATTGGTCTTTGGGTGTTAATTGTGCCCATGAAACCTATACCAAAAACATTCTTCCAGATGAAATGATTGAACACCCTCAAAGCTAGGTAGCCTCAAAGTCCTGCAGAGATTCCACATCCCAAAAACACTTAATCAGTGACATTGGCATCAGGGGCTTCATAGCTGGTAATCCAGGACTGATTCATTTTGATAAATGTCAAACAGTCCATGTAGTCTGTGGACAGACACGTTCTATGATCAGTAACAAAACATCCTGCAGCACTGAATGCTTGTTCTGAAAGCACGCTGGATGCAGGGCAGCCCAACAACTCAATAGCATACTGGGCAAGTTCTGGCCAGTGGTCTATTCTCATGACCCAATAAGCCAGTGGATCATCAACTGGATAGCACTCCATCTCTATCTTGGCAGAGATAATCGTCCACCATGTGATGCAGACGCTGCCAATGGGATGTGGAAGCTGACAGCCCTGGGCGACGAGGACTAAAAAAATTCTGAAATGCATCATTTAGGTGGGAGCACAGAGGATAGTGGGACTGACGGAGTTTTCGAGTGTAAGGCAATCGCCCATATTGTGGAGCTACAAATTGTATGGATAAGTCTCTCCTCTTTGCAGGGGACCCCAGGGATAGGGGCTCCAATGAGGCACATAGAGATTGTAAGAGATATAGGTGTGCCTGAAATTGCAGAGGCAAGCTCCGAGATCTTGGTCCATACTGAGGAGAGACGTTTAGAGGGGGTGTAATACCATCTAGTCAGTACCTTCATCGCAGTTTTCCTAACCGCCAATGATTTGGTGCATTTGCGTAGATTATCCAGCATTGTGTCCCAATCCTCCGGGGTAAATTGAGTATCGCAGTCCGATTCCCACTTGGCCCTATAAGGGGGGTCATTGGGGAAATAGGAGATTATTGCTGCCCTAAACATCTCCGAAATAAGGCCTTTACCCCTGGGGGAGTCATGGCAAAGTCTCTCAAAAAAGGTGTTTGGAGAGGAAGGAGAGAGGCCATATTGAGAACTAAAAAAGTGTTTAATTTGTATATAGAGGTAATGCTCTCGAAGTGGGATTTGTTTTTGTGAGCGAAGGATATTAAAGGAGGCAAACTCTCCATTGATTTGGAGGTCCAATAACGTAACTATGGAGTTAGTATGCCACCAACTAAAGCTATCTGGAGAGTCAAAATCTGGGTTAAATGCTGGGTTACCTAAAAAGGATGCGCTGGGAGGGGCTCTTGAGATTAAATTAAGTTTATTTTTATAAGGATTCCAGAGGGTGAGAGTTTGATGCACTATAGTGTTAAGGGATATACATTTATGGTTAGAGATAGAAAGAGACCAAAGGATATGTGGAAAGTAATATGGGGAGATTGTGTTGTTTTCAAATTTCACCCAAGGAACTTTTGAATTTGGGATATTCCACTGGGCTATCTGGGAAAGACGTGCGACAAGAAAGTATATCCACAGGTTAGGTTAGCCAAATCCACCAACAAATTGGGGTTATATAGAATTAGTTTAGAACATCTAGGGCTTTTGTTTTGACAGATAAAATTATTAATGTCTTTTTGTAAGCTAACAATAAAGGATTTAGGGATAGGGCTCTAAAGAGAGATAGGAGTTTGGGCAAAAAGGTCATTTTAATTGCCATGACCCTCCCGAGGAATGAGATAGGATAGGAATGCCACGTCCTAAGGAAATATCGGAGATGGGAGACGCAAGGGGGATAGTTCACTGAAAAAATGGAGGACAATTTTGGTGTGATAAATATTCCAAGATATGGTATTTTATCTACCGCCCAATGGAATGGGAAGGATCCACAAAGTGCTTTACACTGGGCAGGTGGTATATTAACAGGGAGGGCCACTGATTTATTAATGTTAATCGAGAGTCTCAATATAGATGCAAAACGGGATAATACGTATAATAGATTTGGCAGGGAGATAAGTGGATGAGTCAGAAAGAGCATCACGTCACCTGCATACATACAGAGCTTAAATTTGAGGGACTCCGTGTGGTATCGAGCTATGTCTGGGTGTTGTTTGATTGCCATCACCAGGGGCTCTAAGGCTAAGGTGAATAATAAAGGGGATAGGGGGCATCCCTGGCGAGTGCCCTGCCCAGTGTGAAGAAGTCCAAATTGCAACCTGGTAATTTGATTCTCATTTTAGATATATGGTAGAGTGCTTGTACTCCTGAGACAAAATCATTTTTTAAGCCCATACGCTGTAAAACTGAAAAGAGATAAGGCCAGAGTACACTGTCAAAGGCTTGGTTGAGATCCAGGCTGAACAATAAAACCTGTTTGGAGTGCAATTCAGCATTCTGAAGAACATTCATGGTTAGGTGGTTATTATCAGTGATAAGTCTGTTTGGGATAAATCCTGATTGATCAGGGGAGGTTAGAGTTTCTATAATAGCAGCCAGTCTGTCAGCCCAGGCACGACTAAAGATTTTAAGGTTATTGTTAATGACTGAGATTGGTCTGTAATTTTGTTGGAGCAAATGGTCCTTGAGGGGTTTAGGTAACAGCGACATGTTTTTGAGTGTCATTTCATTCTGGAATTGGGCACCATCTAGGATACTGTTATACAAGGTCTTTAGGCATGGGTTTAGAATAGCGGCGTAGTGTTTAAAGTAACTGGCTGAGAAGCCATTGGGGCCAGAGGCCACCAAACGTTTCAAGGATTTAATAACTCAGAGGATCTCATCATCCGAGAAGGGAGCATTCAAGGCTTCCAGTTGGGAGGGTGATAGGGTGGGAAGAGGTAGCAAAGTGAGCCAATCTAATGGTTCTTGAGGGGTGGCAAATAGATTTGAATAAAAGTTCTCAAAGTCTGAGAACCTCTTTAGGAAGGGAGACAATCTTAACAGTGACATCTCAGAGTTTGTATACATGAGGTGGGTGTAGGGTATGGTTACGTTTACAGGCAAACATGGATGATGCCGAGTTACTATGTAGGAGGAATTTGGATTTCAACCATCTGAGGGCTTTTTCTACCCTGGCTTACAGAAGGGTGTCCAAATCTAGCCTCTTTTGGGCTATTAATTGTCGTGTAGTGGGTGATGGATTACCAATTTGTTCCCTGTGCAGTTTCTCTAGCTCAGTATTTAATGTAAGGATTTGTTGCCAACGCTCTTTATTTTTACGTGATGCTATTTTAATAAGTTGACCATGTAAAACAGCCTTGGGGGGCACCCACAATGTGCCAGGGGAAATATCAGGTGTAGCATTTAAGTCAAAATATTCTTGTATAGATGTGGAAATTTCTTGGCGAGTTATTGGATCTGTGAGAAGGGAATCATTGAGACACCAGGAATAAGGAGTCTCTGAGAGTCTGATAAGCGAGGTGGTCATGGTCACAATGTTATGATCTGACCATCGGCAAAGATGAATTTCTGATTCGGTAGAATTTGATAAATAATAGGAGTGCAAAAAATTTAGTCTAATCTGGACGCATATCACTGACCTCTCCTAATGACCATAAGGACTACCAAGATATTTCAAACACAATAACAGGTGCTAGTAATCAAATATAGTTCAATGGTTGCCTGCAAAGCTAATTACTGGTGGACACCCACTGACTGGGTTGCCGCCCCAGTAAAGCCATAGAGTTAAAACCTCCCGTGTTGTGAAGAAAAAACCTTAGCAAACACGCGATCAGATCAGACCACCCGCAGATGCATGTACACTATTAAAAAAAAAAATAAACAGTCAAAACACAAAAAAAGGAGAATAACTCGTGCATTACATTTGAGGGCGGACCAGCATGGATAACGTGTCAAAAAAGTCATTTATAATATGATAAAAATCATAAAAATATAAAGAAATAATTTGCTGTTTCCATGCTTGGCCCATGCTCACTAGCCGCATACGGCACACTTGATGAGACGAGACCAGAGTATAGAAGCCAAAACCAATATCCATGGCGCTAAAAAATGTATATCTATGTCAAAAAATGACATCCCCACAAGAACACCCCCCGAAGCTATGACACTCCTGAATGCGGCGAAAAAAATGCACCGCTCTCATGGGCGTCAAGAAAACTAAATTTTCTAGACTGGGCTTCAAGAACAGTGTCCCAATGGGGGGGGCAATAAGAG
>BLSH010276046.1:2697898-2712731 GCA_018402905.1 Glandirana rugosa | reverse complement strand
GGGAAGGGTAAAAACAGCTTCTCTTCTCTCCGGTGTCATGACATCCTGCACCAATGGAAGCACAACGGTGTACAGTTGGGGAGGTGTTGGACCACCCCACCTCATTTCTCACACACTTTCAGGGTCCAGAACCCCATAGGATGAACCCGTAATCGCACAACATATAATTGTCAAAGTTACAGATCTCTAAAAAACATATGCAACATATAAAAATACATCAAAATGTATCAAAAATGTATCAAAGTATACAGGCATGTTGTGTGGACTTGAATATAACTCACTGTGATTTCAACTATGTATTAAATTACGATGAAATTCAGAATGGAATAAAAATCTAACTATAGGAGCAGGGGAAAAAAAAAAAGATTGAGCAGAGAGGGGGCTGAACTGATGGTTACTTATCATAGAAATGCGAGACATCCCATTCATAATTCATGCCTCCCGAGATCCTACTTCTAAGTTTATAGATCCAAAACACCTCTCATCTACAAAGAAGCCAGAAAAGGTCACCACCACGGGGACCCACAACAACTTTTTCAATAACCTGTACTACCATTGAGGCAGTACTCCCTTGATGAATATTGTTAAAATGTCTTGCGACATTGGTAGACTTGAGGTTTTTGATGTCAGTTAGGTGTTCCCTGAACCTGTCGCGAAGTCTCCGAATCATCCTGCCGACATACTGAGCAAGACACTTTGTGCAGGCGATGGCATATACTATGTAGTTAGTATTACAATTGTAAAATTTCTCAATGGAATATTGTCTGTTTTCCACCACTGAGCAGAAAGTGTTACCTGGAAGAATGTACGCACAGGACGCACAATCTCGGGCTCCGCATTTAAAGTTACCGTTGCAATGGAGCCAGGTAAGAGAGGTTTTTTTGTATCTTCCTGGTTGAAAAAAGCTAGGAGAAAGGTAGTTACCAATTGTTTTAGCCCGTCGAGCTACAATGCTGACCCCCTGCCCAAGAATTTGGGAACAGACAGGGTCAATGTTAAGCAATGGGACATGTTTGTTGACTATCCGTTTAATACTGTCAAACTCCATGCTGTATCCCAAAACCAAAGAGGGACGATCCTCCCTATGTTTCTTAGGAATGGAGGAGACCACCCGTCCATCATTCTGACTTGTATGCCTATTAGATGTGTCTTGTCTCTCACTGCTAGTGTGTCTTCCATTCAGGAGGGATGATCTATCCCGTCCATTGGCTATGTTGTAAGCCCTATTGAGCATCCACTTGGGGTAACCCCTCTGGCAAAATCGTGCATAGAATTTCGCCGAATCCGCAGCGAACTGGCATTGGTCGCTGCAGATACGGCGAAGCCGCAAAAACTGTCCAACCGGAATACTCTTGATGGTATGCTGCAGCTGTCCAGACTCGGCATGAAGTAGACTATTGCGTGACAGGGGTTTCCTGTACAGGCAACAATCCACACTACCCTGACGAGCTGGACATTTAACATCCAAAAAATTGATAGTACAGGTGTCAGTGACCCCTGCAAAACCAAGGCTCAAACAATTGGCATTCAGGTGTTCCAATAAGTGATCAAAGAAAAAGGGTGTCCAACAAACCAAGATCAGATCGTCTATGTACCTGTAGTACAAGGTGATTTGAGCATGAAAGGGGTTGCTATCTCCAAAGATGTGGGTGCGCTCCCCCCAAGCCATGTACAGATTGGCCAATGATGGTGAAAATGTGGCCCTCCATGGCTGCCCCATACCTCTGGAGAGCACACCCCATTGGAAAGGAAAAAATTGTGAGTTAAAAGATATTGTAAAACTTCTATTATAAATTGCTGGATCTCTCGTGAGAAGTTGTTGGACTTTTTCAACCAGAAAGACACTGCCTGTAGAGCCAACTCATGGGGTATGCAGGAATATAAACCCACCACATCACAAGAGACCCAAAGGAAATCGAGTTCCCACTCCAGACCATCCATAATTTGTAATAAATTATTTGTATCTTTAAGATACCCAGGTAATATGTGGACCAAGGGAGTTGTCCATCCAGCCACTTGCCCAATTTCTCATTAAGGGAGCCAATGCCTGAGACAATTTGCCTCCCCTGAGGTGGGTGAGTGGCTTTATGGACCTTGGGTAAATGATGAAATGTGGGCATGATGGGACACTCGGGCACCAAGGCTTCCGC
Organism: Glandirana rugosa; assembly: GCA_018402905.1. Taxonomy (NCBI): domain Eukaryota; kingdom Metazoa; phylum Chordata; class Amphibia; order Anura; family Ranidae; genus Glandirana; species Glandirana rugosa. The sequence goes on along the minus strand of BLSH010276046.1, from coordinate 2,710,581 downwards.
CTCCTTGGGGGTAAAGGCTCTGATGCCCATGCCTTTCTGAACCAAAGCCTGGAGTAAGCCTCTATACAACTTTGTGAGATCCCTCCTAAGGATGGAATGTGTGTTGGTGTCCCCTAGTTGTCTCAAAGCTTCTGCTTTATATTGATCTACATCCATGACTACCACTGCCCCCTCTTTGTCAGCATTAGGAATCTCTATGGTGGGATCCTGCATGAGATATTTCAATGATGCCCTCTCTTCTTTAGACAGATTATCCCTATGTGTTGTGGTGTGAGAAGATGAATATGTAGCTAACTCAAACAGGTCTCATTCAATCAATTTTTGAAATTTGTCCATTTCATCACACCTAGATTGAATAGGGTAGAATATGGATGGAGCTCGCAGGGGGACCCCATGAGTACCCCCTGTTGATGGGTCCAAAACAGGATAATCTAGATTTTCATCATGTAATTCGTCTAAGTCCACTAAGGCGCAATGTTCTCTAAAGGAGAACTCTGCAACATTGTCCGCGGATGTCTCAGGGGGGGAGTTTTATTGTCATCATTTTGGATTTACAATAAAGCTACCTGTTGCCATTCAAGATTCGTAGTGCGGTCCCACCCTTTTGTTTACTGTCTATTGTGGATTCCGGACCAGACCAGCACCTGAATCCTTGTTGGAAGTCTTTACCTACACCTGGAGCGGCTCTAACTCTCTCTTCTGATTACTCTAATCTGGCAAATGAATCATGTGGGTGGGAGTAGAATGTGTAATCCTTCGCTTCAGTCTCCATGTGCTCACCAGGAGTCAATCAGTTGTAGGTTTAGTAATGATTTAGTCAGTGACTTAGAGAAAGCACCAGAGGAGGCAGTCATGTGGGTTCTGTCTAGATGTGGGTGGGCCACAAGGTTAAAATACCTGCCAATATACATATGTGGGAAGGAGTATTTTTAAAGTATATTAAAGAACGTTGAGAAAAAGGTTGCTTGAACTGTATTAGCTTCATATATATTTGCGATTGTGAGTTCTCACCCCGCCAATATATCTTTAAGTATGAGAAACCTGCTTTCCGGGTCACGGTAAATGTGCTGAACCTAGAAGGGGAATGAATTGTGCAAAAACACAGCTACCCCTGAGAAGAGAAAAGGGTGCAGTATGTTTGTTTATATGACTTATGAAAATATAGGGAATGATTATTGGAGGCAAAATGAGTCTCCTGAAGTAGTATAATTTGTGCACCCAATTTTTTATAGCAAGAGAAGGCTTGTTTGCGCTTGTGAGGGGGATTAAAACCTTACGTTTTGTGTGATAAGTGTCTCCACCATTGATAAATCTGTAAAGTTATTCTCTTATTTGAGTTACAGTTGTGCTCATAAGTTTACATACCCTGGCATAATTTATTATTTCTTGGCCATTTTTCAGAGAATATGAATGAGAACACAAAAACATTTCTGTCACTCATGGTTAGTGTTTGGCTAAAGCCATTTATTATCGGTCAACTGTGTTTACTCTTTTTAAATCATAATGACAACAAAAACTACCCAAATGACCCTGATCAAAAGTTTACATACCCCAGTTCTTAATACAGAAGATGATGAAAGACGAGGAGGAAATTCTAGGGTTTCATTATCTTTTCGGATACAAAAAAAATGAAAAAGGGGTTATTAAACAAGTTAGCACAGATTAACAAGAATTAATTAAGTCACTAGATGGAGCTGTGTGTACACAAATTAGAACAGTATATCAAGAAGGTGAAGGGACAGAGGTAGTCAACGGGTAAGGCCACTAGATGGTGTTATTTGATAAATTTTCATGAGGATATGACTTAACTCAAGCCAAGATATCAAAAGTCAGAGGGCTGTTTAGATTAAGTTTTGGCCTATCTCATGTCTGGTATGTCTCCTCTCTCTTCTTGGTGAGGGTGTACGCCAGATGGGGGATAGGCGTGGTGTAGTTTGGAGAGGAGGGAGTGCTTCCACTTCCTTGAGGCCTAGTTTCACCAGTATTTCTTGCCCTTCTTGTGTAGTGGCTATATATGTAGTGACATTATGAGGGATGCTGAGCTTAAAAGGAAAACCCCATCTGTAGGGGATGCGTGCAGCAGCCAGCACTGTAGTAACCTCCTTCATTTTGCATCTCCTGCCCAGTGTAGCAGGAGAAATATATGAATAGATTTGAATGGGGATACTATCCAGGGCGATAGCTGGAGAGGTGCAGGCTGCTCTTAGGATCTGTTCCTTTATAAGGAAGTCTTTTAGACAGAGCACAATGTCTCTAGGGGGCTTATCAGAGGGAGGTTTTGGTCACAGGGCCCGGTGAATATGATCGCAGGTGAATACCTGAAACACTTTAAGCATTGTAGGGATTAAGTCAGCAACTGTCTCTGGAACCCAATGGATCCTGAGATTGTTCCCTCGTTTGCGATTCTCTAGGTCCTCAATTTGGGCCTGTAATAGAGTGACTGTAGCAGTAAGTGTCTCATGCTCCCGTACGAGATCATTATGAGCTAAGCTGAGTTCATCATGTTTTGTTTCAAGAAGATTGGTGGGAGATCCCAGTGCAACTATCTCCTGTGACAGAGTATTAGTACTCTTATGGAGTTCTGACTGAAATTTGGCAGCTATTTTGCTATATACCGATTCTACGCTCTTATCCAAGTCCTCTTTAGTGAGGGGGGAAGTGTACTCACTGTCCTGCGCCAGGATGGAGGATTCCTGTGAGAGCTGTGATGAGGGAGAGGCCGGGCCTCCGGTGCCATCTTTAGCCATGCTGTATTTTTCTTGTCCCCTCAACAAGTAGTGAGCAAGGGACTACTGCAAGGTTTTGTTTTTCCTTTTTCTTCTTGGCAGACATGCACTGCTTGTTCCTGGAGGTGGTGGGAGTGTTTGTGGAAAAAATTGCCGCGTTCTGGCTCCAGGAAACAAGCTGAATGGGAGATGTTGAGCGGAGCTATTCAAGCTTACATCCAATCCCGCAGAAGCCGCTCATGCGCCTCCCAAAAACCATACTGTTATGTAACACTACGTATAACTTTTAGACATCCTCAAGAATTTTATTCATTTTTTTTTTAACAAACAGAGGTGTTTTATTGAAGTTATTGCACATAATATACAGCATACCCAGTAAGCAGACTGGACATTACATCCTATTCAAGAGCAGACATATAATACAATAAGTAAATAGGAATTTTAAACCCACACTGAATTCTCCCCCCCATACGTAAGGGATTTTTAACACAATAAGTTTATAACACCCAGCATATTAAGTCTTAGCATAACATGATATGATCATTGTTCCCATTAAGCAATCACCATCCCACCATCCCCTCCACCCCCAGGTTTAGGAATTAATCCATGAAGACCAGACTTTATCATACTTCCAGGCACATCCTCTATTCAAAAATGTTATTCTATACATTGGCTGAACTGTTGTTATCATTGCTTCCCAGGAGGATAAGTTAGGTGCAGTAGGGGAGGTCCATGCCAACAGAATGGCTTTCTTGGCATAGAAAATTAAGTATGAGATAAGGAGTTAAGAGTGGTGAGAACGTTGCTCATCCTCATGTATCCCCAATAGGGCGAGCTCTGGAGACATCGGTATGGAAAGCTGTAACCTAAGGTTAATTTCTTCAAAAACCTCCCGCCAGAACTTTTGTATCTCTGGGCACTCCCACAGCATGTGTAGTAGAGTACCTATTTGCATTGTACATTTCGGACACCCAGGGTCCCTATCAGGGAAAATGCGGTGCAGTCTCTGAGGTGTAAAGTGTAATCTATGAATAATTTTGACCTGAATTAATTTATCGCCAGAGGAGATGACCAACTTAGGTCCGAGTTCTAGACAGGCCTCCCAGTCCTCCCTCTCCAGGGTTGGTATATCTGCCTTCCACAGTTCCCACAGCTTGGATATCCTAGGGGAGTCTTTACTTAGGAGGGTGTAGTACAATATCGATAACGGCTTTTCCAGCTCGCCTGACGACACTAGCTCCTCTATCGGGTCCTCACTCAGGGTCAATGGATGAGGGAACTGGGCCTTCATGGCATGGCTAAGCTGCAGATATCTAAATTGCATCCAGGTGGGAAGATTATACGCTGTCATTAATTCTGAGAAGGGAGACAAGGCTCCATGTGTGTAAATATCACCCAGGGTAGTAATATTGTACCTTGCCCACACCTTCGGGTCTGGTATAGTTCTCAGGTGTTGGAATTGGGGATTTCCCCACAGCGGTTGGGCAGGGGACCACTGATGTGGTTTGATGTATCGCTTCCTTGCTGCTACCCATACTCTCCATGTCACTCCAGTGGGGCCAGGAGACGATGAATACGCCCTCGGCCCCCTATATGCAAAATTACGTAGGTCCGCCATGGATCCCAGGCAAGCCGCCTCTAAGCACGTCGCAGCGTTATCCCTGGAACCTGCATACCACCAGTACACGGTGACCAGCATAGCCGCCCACCAATATACCTGGAAGTTGGGAAGGGCCAGTCCACCCATGGGGGCGGGAAGCCACATTGTAGACTGAGCCATTCTGGGGGTCCTCCCATCACAAATGAAGGAATTTATGCATTTCCGCACTTCCCTGAAGTAGGAGGCTGGGATCCAAATTGGACAGTTCCTAAATATATAGGTGAACTTAGGGAGGATCATCATTTTAATTCGATTTATCCGTCCTAGAAGGTTTAATGGGAGTTTGGCCCAGGATGCGCAACGTGTGCGCAGACTGGTCAACAGGGGTTGTAAATTTTTTTCCATATATCCCGATGTCTGTCTGGTGACAATTATACCTAGGTACCTAAACTCTGCTACCCATCACAGCGGGGACGGGATCGCTTTGGCCACCGCCTCATCATCAACAGGAAACAGGACCGACTTTGACCAGTTGATCCTGATTCCCGATAATTTACCAAAATCATCAAAAATCCGAAGGGCCGCTTGTAGAGAGGGACCCGCATCGTTAAGGTAAAGCAGGGCATCGTCTGCGTACAATGAGATTTTTTCCTCTAACCTCCCCACTCGCTGGCCCTCCACCTCCGCAGCGGTCTGGATGCAAATGGCCAGAGGTTCCAATGCCAAGGCAAATAACCCAGGGGAGAGGGGACAGCCCTGACGAGTGCCTCTTGACAATTGAAAAGAGGGTGACAACCAATTGTTCGTACGCACCCGAGCCCTAGGGGAGTTGTATAGCAGCTTTAGGCCCTGCATAAAGGGCGTGCCAAAACCAAATCTACTCAACACCTCCCATAGATATTCCCATTCCACAGAGTCAAACGCCTTCTCTGCGTCGAGAGAGGCGATGACTCTGGTTCCTGTGTTAGTGTGAGGGGCAGACAGGTTGAGATATAGTCGGCGTAAGTTGATGTCAGTTCCTTTACCTGGCATGAATCCCGTATGATCTGTATCTATAAGTTCCTCTATAACCTTGGAAAGTCGGGTGGCGATAATTTTGGCAAATATTTTGGCGTCTACATTCAGTAGGGATATTGGCCTGTAGGAGGCACAATCTAGTGGGTCCTTCCCTGGTTTGGGGACCAGGACTATAATCGCTTCCGACATTGAGTCAGGGAGAACGTCTAAGTCCCCAAATTTAGAGAGCAACTTAACCAGCCGGGGTGCAAGTTGTTCACTATATGTTTGATAAAATTCTGACGGTAGTCCGTCCGCCCCAGGTGCCTTGCCCCCCTTCAGCCCCTGCAGAGCCTCCTGCACTTCCTCAAGGGTAATGTCTTGTTCTAGTAGGTCATGTCCCTGTACGGACATTTCAGGAAATGGTATCTTGTCTAAAAAACTGCAAAGAGTAGAGGAGTGATAGTCAACCTTAGTGGTGTATATGTCAGAGAAAAAACTTGAGAATCTTAGATTAATCTCCCTGGGTGACGTAAGTAAGCTACCATCCTGGGATCTGATACACCCTATTGGAGTTGTCGGGATGTCTCCCCTAGCTAACGAAGCAAGGAGTCTCCCGTTCTTACCCCCATGCTCAAACACTTTTTGAGCTGAGTACAGGAGGGCTGCATTAGTCTGGGTCATTCTATGCGTAGCTAGGTCACGCAGCGCCTCTTTCCACCTAGAATATCTATCCTGTGTGGGGTCCCCTACATACTCATTTTCCAGGGTCCCAGCCCGCTCCTCCAACTCCTCCTTGGACCTGGTCACCTCCCTCCGCACCCGAGAAGTCGTAGAGATAAATTCTCCCCGCGCCCAGGCCTTAAAGGAGTCCCATGCCACCGTTGAGGGTGAGAAATCTCCATTTTCTGCCCAGTATTGTCCCATGGAGGTCTCCATAGGTCCCTGAACCCTGTCATCCTGGGCCCAAAACCGGGACAACCGCCACAGCCTGGAGTCCGGAGGATCCATCAGGGATAAAGTTAGACACAGTGGGGCATGATCAGATATCCCCCTGGGAAGCACTGCAGCGTCCTGAACCGTTTGTAGGGCAGTAACCGAGGCAAAAATCAGATCTATCCTACATAGGGTTCGATATGTGGCTGAGTGACAGGTGTACTCCCGAGTGCAGGGGTGTAGGTGCCTCCAGATGTCCGTCAGGGCAAATGTTTCCACCCAAGTGCGAAGGTCCGGAGAGTCCCGACCCCCCCGGCCGCATCCTGTCCACAGCCACATCTGGGACCATGTTAAAATCCCCCAGTAAGTATACCAGGTTAGTATTAAACTGAACCACACCTTTCATGAGGTCATTCAGTAGCTGCACCGATGCTGGGGGGGGAAGGTACAGCCCCACGAGGACAATCTCTCTATCATATATACGGAGATGTAACAGTACATATCTGCCCTCCTGGTCGGTGTGTACTGCTAATGTTTGCGCAGGAAGCAACTTCCCGATAAGGACGCTGACCCCCCGGGCATAGGTAGAGTAGGTGGCATGATAATGTTGACCCACCCAGGATCTCTTTAAACTGTTAACCCTGGATCCTTGCAAGTGCGTTTCTTGTAGTATGCAGATTTGTGGATTGTGCTGCTGCAGAAATTTGAAAACTAAGGATCGTTTAATGGCCGAGTTAAGGCCCCGGACGTTCCAGGAAACTATAGAACATTGGGCCATATTTTCTGATATACATGGATTAGGGAGGGGGTCCCTGCCCGGTGAGTCAGCACTCCCTGCAAAAGCCAGCCACCCCCTCCACCCCAGTCGGACTCATAGGTATATATGTCAGTGCACCTCTGGAAAAGAAACTTGGTTAAACATAACCCAAACATATTACAACCTTTAAACCTCCCTCCCTCAACCCTCCAAAGAATAGGTGCCCCCCCTCCCCCCACCCCGCACCCCTAACCCCAACTCAGGAATGCATATGTCCCAAACATGAGTAACCCAAGGATCCGTGAGGGGCGTGATCCGTGGGCACTGATTCCGCAGACCAGTCTAACCAGCGAGAGCTAGTGCAGCCGCTTTTATCAAAACAAAAAAGTCTCATAAAAAATGTGAGAGGCAATTACACCCTTGTCAACATAACTGACACATGTAGCACCCGGAGCAGTCCCCAAAAGTGTCAATTAGTATGATGCAGCCAGTGAGAGGGTCTGTCAGACATAACTTGACCTTAGTTCCATTATCATAATTCCATCCCTCCTCTGGCTGTCCAGGTCCTACCGCCCCAGTTCACACACCCGCCCCAAACGGCAATCATCCCGATGTAATGGGGTGTTCTCCCCCGGTTGTAATTAACTTACGACTGGTAACAGCAGGGATTGAGAAATAACAACCGGACCGGGCACAACAGAAGGATCCTCTGTAAAGCAGATATATCGAGCCAGCTTAAGAACGTAGGGCTCTGTGATAGGACCAACAGTGAGACATATCTATAGTAAGTTAAGTCAGGCAAAAAAGGCATTCCAAGTGTAGGTGCACAACAACTTTCTCCTGGCCTTGGCCAGGGGCACATATCTTATTGCAAACTGAGGTACAGTTGGGTCATCTGACCTAGGTAGTCATGGCAAGCACAACAGGTGCCTGTAGTAACTGCAGCAGGAACGAGGTATAATGTACCTGATTTTAACGATGCAGTGGCAAAGTGTCCATTCAGTCGGAGGCATCCTTTGGGGATGTGAAGAACCGGAGAGTTTCACCGTCCTGAACCCGGAGACGGGCTGGGAACATAACGCTGTATAGGATCCCCTTGGCGCGCAGTGCGGCCTTCACCTGATCAAACGATCGCCTCATTTTTTGTGTCTCCATGGAGTAGTCTGGAAAAATTAGCAGTTTAGAATTGTGGTACTGTAGTTCCCCCTGTATCCTTGCCGCTCTCAGCACCTCATCCCTGTCACGAAAGTTCAGAAACTTAAGAATGAAGGTACGGGGAGGCGAACCTATCGGGCCTGGCTTAGGGGGGATGCGGTGCGCCCGTTCGACCGCGTAGAAGGGGGAGAACTGTGCAGCAGGTAGCAAATCTCTCAGGAACTTTTCAATAAAGTCCGTAGGATTCTGGCCTTCCGCCCCCTCTGCCAAGCCGACCACCCGCAAGTTGTTGCGCCTATTCCGGTTCTCTGCATCCTCGGCCCTATACTCCAGGGCCCTAATTTTGGTCTGGAGAGTGCAGATGCCTACCGTATGATCCGCTACGGTGTCCTCCGCCCGCCCCAGCCGTTGCTCCGCTTCAGAAAGCCGCAACCTAATTTTGTCCATATCCTGCCGGATATGTCCTACATCCAGCTGCACGGCTTCAATTTTTGTGGTCAGGGTAGTGAGGGAAGCCTGGCACTGCCTGATTTATGCGAGGACATCTGCCAAACCCGGCTGTACTGGCACGGAGGCCTCTCCCGGGTCCATCTGAGACGCCATGTTGGAGTAGGCCCAAGCACGAGTGGTCACGCCGTTCCCGGAGACCTGGGGCCGTTCGGGTGGCAGCGGGGGGAAATGAAGTTTCTTACCCCGTCCTCGTCCAGCCTTGTGTGTCTTGCAGGGCATGCGGATCAATCCCTCGCCTTTTTTGCCTCGGATGAAGCCGGATTAAGGGTGTAGAGCCAGAAAGAACAGCGGAGCTCTCGGTGAAGACGTCCGCTCAGGTCTCCATCTTGGCCACGCCCCCCAAGAATTTTATTCATAATACGTGCTACCCTCAAAGCATCATGAAAAGATCCTTTCCCTGCTTGACAATATATGTATTTATTTATTTATTATACTTAGTGCATGCTCCCTATAGCATGCTCCAAATCCGCATGCCTTCCTTTGACAGTGTGTTGCCTAATATCCCTACCCAAACTTTAGGCAATTGAATCTTAGAAATTTGCTCATTACTAAGTCCTTCCCATTAAACTTTTTTCGCTTCTAAGGTCCATCTTAAGTTTCTTATTTGACCTAAAGCCAAACAAACACTTATATCCCTAACTGCAGGCAATCATGTTATTTCGGTAACAGCTTTGAACAGTTGCAACTTTATTTTAAATTTAATCTGCTCTCTTGCAACCATTTAGCTCAAAAAAGTATTTTTTAATCTTCACATTATTCTTGAGTAGGAAAAATAAATGTTTGCTAAACAGTTAGAATGCATCTTGAGACTTAAGGTTTTTTTTCTTTTACTAAGGATACAATTTACTAGATTAAATATGATTATATATCATGTTTATTAATGACTTATTTTTGCCTATACGGCTGGGTAAAAATACAAATTCAGGCCTTTAACATAACATAACCATAATTAACTTTCTGTCAACATTTCATTGATCATCCACATAACGGTAAATGGTTCCATTACTTTTGTAGTTGGTGAATTGCATTTTAAATGAGACAATACAAATTAGATATTCTTTTAACTAACCATGTCTCTGGGTATTGGTAAGGCTTTGCTGTCATTTATTTTTTGCAGCCATCACAAAAAAAATCCTTAGAGGACTTGCTGGACATATCAGCATCAGCATTGTAATTGCCTCAGGTATCTTTAGACCAGCTTGGGCGTGATTTTTATTCATGGCAAGCCCACTATGCTAATTGAGACATGAAGTGCAATTTGGATTGAGTGTCTTGAAATAGCAGACCTAATCATGTTTCATAATACTGATGATAATAATAATAACTGCACACATTATACATTTTGCATTTTAGGACCCTTTTCTCTTCTCCAGCATTTTTGTAATAAAACAGACTTGCCTAAATTGCAGCTCCTCAATTTTCATTGTACATCGGCACAACACAGGCTTCAATACATGTGCAGCTCTGCTATTACTCCAATGGAAAAACTCATGAACAGTTGGACAAAATGCAGACAGACCTGTTGATGAAGTGAATTGAGTTTGGGCCAACTTGCCTTAATTGAAAATAATTGATATGCCTTGTTTAACGCATTACATGGAGGAAGTTACACCATTACGCTGTATAATGCTGGAGATTCACTATTGCTTTTGACATGTGCATTATATAGTGGACACATTGTACATGTGAGTATATATAAAAAGTTTTACACTCTGTAATTTCTTAAAAAATGTTATGGAATTATACGTAGGATCCTCCTTCATCCAGCTGAGTTACTGAGGAATGATGGTGGAGCCTAATTTTATGTATAGTTCTGAAGACAGTTCTGTTTTTAATGATAGGTATTAATATCAAGTATATTATAGTTGGAGGTCCATCTTAGAGTGTCACTCCTTACTGTATTTATTTGGGTGTCAGCGTTGGAGCATCTGAAGATTTATTCTTTCTTTATATGGTCGATTGTTTAGGAACCTTTTTCATCTCTCATTGTTTGTTTATTGTATAGCATCATTTCTATAACAGAATGTTAATATATAGTATTTGTTTATTGTACATTAACAGTCAGTTCTGAAAAAGTGTAATGTAGATGCTTAAAGGTGTGTGTTATTTCATTTATATATCATATATTTATATCTGTCTGTAGTACTAATAAAACAGCATTTGCATTGCACTACTGAGATAGAAAACATAATGAATGTTATGAAAGGCTCTGGTATATGGCAGAGCTGTAATGATAGCCACATTTAATCTATGAATCATTTATTTGTTTTTTTTTAAGTGAAATAATTGTTAATAAACAGACAAACCAGAAACTGAGAAGTGCTTGTTGTCTATTTCCACCTACTTTGGGCCCCCTTTAAATGTATGCATTAAAATGTGCTGTAAATGCTACCCTAACTTACAAGTACAGTGCATGCTAACTGACCTTAGCTGCACCGCACCACAACGATTAAACTATTGTTATACAAAATACTACAAGTTTGGTTGATTTTTGCCACTCAAAGGGTATGGGCTACCTTAATGCATCCCACATGCATGTGCATAATGCCACATTCTAATGCACATGATAATGCAATGCAGTGGAAAGGAACAATGTAAGAGGGGTCTTAAGATCATTGAGTGTCATTAGGAAACCATGATGCAGCACAAGGAGCTATGATTCCTAACTAGAGTTGATCGAACCTCTGGAAGTCCGGGTTCTGCAGGTTCGGCCGAACTTACGGACAATGTCCAGGTTCGAGTCTGGACTTGACCCAGACCCCGAACCCCATTGAAATCAATGGGGACCCAAACTTTTAGGCACAAAAATGGCTGTAACAAAGTCCTGGCAAGTCCTAGAGGTCTGCAAAAGGAAGGAAAATGGGGGTAAGAGTTGGACAAGTGCCCTACAAAGAAATGCGGATAGGGAAATAACTTAAAATAATTTTTAAACTAAAATTACATAAAAAAAATCAAAAATGGAGGTGGATGTGGAGTTGGAGGTTGAGGAGGCGATGAAAGTGGCGGTGGAGGAGGAGGAGGTAGCCAACACTGTTTTTTTTATTTTTGTGCAAGAAATGCACCGCTGGCCGCAAATGTAGTTTTTAGATTTTTTTTTAAACCAGCTATGTAGATGCACTTTTTAATTTTGTGCAAGAAACAATAATCTGTCCATTTAAGCAACAGCAGGAACCTCTGCTTATAGAACCTGGAGATGATTTTAGATTCTAAAATCATCTCCAAGTTGTACAGGGAAAGTTTCCAGCTGTTGCTTTAAGGGAAAGATTATTGTTCTAAAATCATCTCCAAGTTGTACGGGGAAAGGTTCCAGCTGTTGTTTTATAGGGAAAGATTATTGTTATAAAATCATCTCCAAGTTCTATAGGCAAAGTGTATTCTAGCCGCATAGAGCCATATTATTGTTATAAAATCATCTTCAAGTTCTATAGGCAAAGTGTATTCTAGCTGCATAGAGACATATTATTGTTCTAAAATCATCTCCAAGTTCTATAGGGAAAGTGTATTGTAGCCGCATAGAGCCATATTATTGTTATAAAATCATCTCCAAGTTCTATAGGCAAAGTGTATTCTAGCCGCATAGAGCCATATTATTGTTAAAAAATCATCTCCAAGTTGTATTGGAGATGATTTTATAACAATAATATGGCTCCATGCGGCTAGAATACACTTTGCCTATAGAACTTGGAGATGATTTTATAACAATAATATGGCTCTATGCGGCTAGAATACACCTTCCCTATAGAACTTGGAGATGATTTTATAACAATAATATGGCTCTATGCGGCTACAATACACTTTGCCTATAGAACTTGAAGATGATTTTTATAACAATAATATGGCTCTATGCGGCTAGAATACACTTTGCCTATACAACTTGGAGATGATTTTAGAACAATAATATGGCTCTATGCGGCTAGAATACACTTTGTATCTCGGTATAATAACAAGATTTTAGTAGAGGTTCAACATATCCGTTTCACATAAGATCGGCGTATCTCGGTAT